>CM046335.1:23711225-24237695 GCA_025403435.1 Artocarpus heterophyllus | reverse complement strand
ATTTACACCATACATGTACTTCAAAATTAGGCAATATAGATGAAGTCATCGGTAGAAAGCTGAAGAATTTTTACCGACAAAATAAAAAAGAAGGAAGAAACGAAGAACAATTCGTATAGAGTGGGCATTTCCAACTTTGCAAAGGGCGAATCAGTGAAGTAATCCAATTAAATCAAGACTCATAGTCAAGGAGCAGAACAAAAAAAACATGCAAGAAAAAAATAAGGGGAAAAAAAAACATTGGAGGTCGAGGCACCTACCATCGTGTTTGAACCCACCGATGAGTGGGTCACCTCCGGCTGCACCGAAGCAAATTGCAATAAAAGAAAGACGGCCGTCGCCTACTACGCCACCGACACCGGCATAACGCCAGAGACCCATATTGTTTCAGATACAGTTTATGTTGGGCTGATCTGCTTCGATGGAAAAGATCAGGAAGTCGACGGCAGAAGGTCTTACTAGAGGGAGTCGTCGTTTTAGCAGAGAGAGAGAGGTGAGGAAAATAGGGAAAAAATTGCTCGGTGTTGGGGGATTATAACCCTCAATGGGAAAAGAAGCACAGACCGTCAACGTAAAATGGCCAGAATAGATTTCTCTGGCATTGTGCCAGAGATTCCCCTACATTTTGGGTTCTCGAGTTATATCACTGTAGCTATAACGCCCCCTTACAGATGTCACAGATGTCGTTACATTCATACATTACATACTTATTTTGGAATTTTAAGATAAACTTTAAGTACAAAACTTACTTAAAACTATAATTGTAAACGTAGTTAAAGAAAACATAACCAGGATCCATACATACACTTTTTTTTTGACAACATTCATTCACTTAATCATACTATTAATAATTCAATTGAATATTAAATTGATCATAAACTTCCATTAATAAAGTAAATATACCAAATAGTAAAATCATAACTTATGAAACATCACATCATTTAAAACTATTTGCTCCCACAGTTCGGCAGGCCGAACTGGAGACTTCGACAGGCCGAACATGGTCGGCAGGCCGGAAATCGTCAACCGGCAGGCCGGCAAAGGCTCTGCAAAACAGGGCTTAAAAACTTTCAAAGTTCAGCAGGCCAAAAATGAGATCGGCAGGCCGAACATTCTTACATCGGCATGCCGACTAATGATGATCGGCAGGCCGACAGAGCCAAAAACTTTTAGAAAACTTAATTTTAAGACAAATTCAACTTTTCAAAATGCAGAAGATCAAATTCTTAAAATGATAAAATGAAATATTAAAACATAGTTCTTATATTCTTTAAAACACATCATAAAAATATGTTCAAATAATTAAACCATATCTTAAATCATTAAAGTTGCTTCATTGGCGTTCTTCCGGTTACAATTCATTTTCCTTATGCTCACACGCCTTCCCATGTCCTCCGCCTAATCCATGACTTTCTTACCCTTATCTGCAACATGATATAAACTTGAATAAGCTAAAGCTTAGTAAGTACATATAATTCTCACAATTTAAAAACATTTCATAAAAATCATCATCATCATCGTCATCATCATCATATCATAATAGTGCATTAATCACATTTTCATAGAAACATATCTTTCATTACATTGACCATATTAAAACTTATTCCATTTTATCTTAAGAGCCCAAGTGTTGCACCATAATCATCATCTTAGGCGCGCCGTCATGAGAGGAGAAGGGTAGCTAATCCTAAACCAAACATAACATCATATCATATCATATCATAACATTGGTGTGCAACACTTATTAGATGATACATATATACATAACTTTCATGCTTTGAAATTTGCCATAATCAAACATGCATAACTTTAAATCATGAAAATCTTTCATAAGAAATCCTTTAAGGAAATTATCATAAAATCATCATAAATATCATCATGAACATAACATCAAACCTTTTTAAAACACATCATGTTGCAGGTGAGAATGTACTTACCTTAGAAGCTAGCTGACTTAACCTTATATGAATTGGTGACGACGCTGCGGTCTCAATGTGCTCGTTCCTTTGCGTGTTCATGCCATTTATTAATTTAAAGATACAAAATAAAATTAATACTTATTATCATAAAATATAACATCCATTCATATTACATCACATATACATTCATCTCATACGAACATAATTCATAATATGCATCCATAACCATAATCATCAAAAACATAAAATCATTATCACATACACTTCACTGACCTACATGGATTCAAGACTTAAAAACTTAATATTCACACATACTTTAGACACCATACTTAACAGGGGTATAGTTAATACATAAACATATTACCATAATTTTTCTTTAGTCATAAAAATTACATTAAGTATCTAAAAACAACCCATACATTTCAAACATGAAATCTGCCAACAATAATAAGGTAGTGAGTAATCTTTTGAAAACATTTTCTAACAATTAAAACTCATATAGTTTAATTTTAAAATTCATACTAACATCTTACTAACATATATTTCAATTTCATAAACTTATTTCATCATCAATAAAATCATTTAAACATATAAAACATCACATAAAACAAAAGTCTAGTATTAACATTGTTAAAACAGTTTCTTGACCTAGTCTCGATAGAAATTTCATAACACATAATTCACTCATCAAAACATTACCAAACTTTGCAGTCCATAACATAACATAAACATGAACATTCTTGCCATATTTAGTAGCAAACAAAGCACATTTACCCCTTGAACAAAAATCACATTTTTTATGTATCATAGCCAAACATCAATATTTTACTGTGAGTGGTAGATGATAGAAAATTCATAACTTATCATAGAAAAATCCAATTAAGGTGAAACTTGGAGAAACATCACAAAACTCATACATGAATAACATATTAAAAATTTAGAGCAAACAAAATTTTATAGAGGAAGATATAGCAGTCGAATGTCAAGAAGGATTTCATTAAAACGAGAATGAACTCTTACCTCAAATGATTCTTTTCAAATTCCTTCGAATTCAACCAATAAAATTTCAATTTTTCTTTCAATTATTTGCAGAGAATTTTTAAGAGAGAGGAGAAATAGAAAACGTGGAGAAGAGAAGAAGAAGATATGAATAAAAGTAACGTCTCAGGATGAGAGAGAGAGAGAAGACGTGAGAGGAAGAGAGAGAGAGAGAACAATAACATAAAAAAAAAAAATTCAATGCTCTCCATTATGTCAGAATTTTTTTGACTATCTAGACTAAATTTTTGTGGAGAAAGGAGAGGAAATTGGGGAAACTCAAATCATTTAGATAAACTTACCATACTTTACTGATTTTAAAAGGGGAAACCACATCAATCAATACCAATCAATGCAAAGTCAAACGTTTCCTTTCCTTAAATGATAAAATTAATCCATAATTATACCAATTAATCACATTAAACTACCCAATCAACGCAATTATCTCAACCATAAATTTGGAGAGATTTTTACTGACTACTCGTTAGCTGTCATCGGCTTGCCGATTCTTTACTTCAGCCTGCCGATTCCACAAAGTTCGGCCTGCCGATTCTTGGAAGACTTTTTGGCCTGCCGAACTGTCCTTAAAATACTATACATCATAGCATTCAAGATATCATTGCATCATAAATAAACATACATTGAAATTAACATGAACACTTGAGCATATCAATTCCACGCGATCGTCACCTGTCATAAAACTTAAAATAAATAGATAGTAACATAAAATCATAAATCATTAATAAAATTACTTAACGTCGTTACTAACTTAACATAATCTGTTACATAAAAATAGGTGGGTGTTACAGTAACTGTAGACAGTGAATCTACAATCAAATATTAGAATTCTAGATCGGGTTATTTAGGAACTTGGGCCCTCAAATTACCGTTGAATGGATCTTTTAAACTCGAATTTGTTACTAAATTAAATGAGATAACCAAAGTAAAAGAAGTCAAAAATGACACAGAGATTTATAATGGTTCACTCTATAAATGAAGAGCTACGTCCACTGTAATTCACTATAGAGTTCTTGAATATAGATTACAAGAGGATGAAAGTAAATTTGGCAGGGCTTCAGTATGTTTTTTTTTAGTATATCGTACAACAAAGCAATATTCCCCTTATATAGAAGATGAGGAAAGATAGTGGCTATCAACCGTCTAGCGGAGTGGGATAGAGCACCATGAGTAACTGCAATAGTGGGACACGTGTCGATTAGTGATAGGCTGCGAGAATCACGTTTCCCCCATGTTTCGATTCATGGCTAGATGTACTGCCACTGCCTGTTCGTGCAGGTAACTGTCAGTTCGAGACGATCGACCCAGTAGAACAGAAACATGAAAAAGAATGCGAAATATCTTCAACGAGTAGAATGACTCAAACTATAAAAAATGTCAAACCAAACGAACAATTCGAACCGTCAACTCGATTGGGCTTTTTAGTCCATAGATTTTATTCGATCCATCTGATTGGTACAACATTGGGCTGCACAGGCCTGCTAGCAATTTAGGCCTTGCTAAATTGCACCCCAACAGAGAGCCCTCCACTCCACTACAAGAGTGAATGACGATCAGGCCCAAACTAGACGGCACGTGACTGTCTGATATTCTGCATCCGTAACTAAATTATTACTTTCCTCTTGGAAATCATGGTAATTAATTACCCACAACATGTGTCACCAGCCAATTGGCAGCTCCTAAAAGTTACTGCAATGCTGACGCACAAGTCTGATTCGAAAGGACACCACCTCGGTTTGAGCAGGAACTCGAAAAGACGTGTAACCCCAGCCCTTGGATCAGATGGCTCCGTAGCGATTCCATCCGTTGATCTGGTACCCTTGGGTGGTATATAACACGCTTTTTCTCTCACTTCTTCATTCCATCTTTCTTCTCTCAAACTCAAGGTGATTTTCCTCTAGTTTCTCTGTTTCTCCAGGATTTTTAGGCAATATTTTCTTTTCTTCTTCTAATTTTCTTGCAATTTTCTTTCGGTAATCTTGTTTTTCTTCCAATTCTGAACATTTTGATACTGAACATGCTTCATTTCCTGAGAAAATCAGTGACTGCCTGAACTATTTGGCTGTCGCGACTCTAAAATACTCAAGAACACTTGAAGCCTTCTGAGTTTTAGGATTATTCAGCTTTTTAATCTTTGAAACCCTAGTTTTCCTTGGACGATTCTGTTTCTATAAAAATGTCAAAGGCATAGTCATAGATTCAAGCTCCAGCAGCGGTGAGGATCCCTGGTCAAGCAGTGATGAAATGGAAGTCGACGAAATGATTTGTCAACAAGCCATGATCGAATCTGGCGAACGGATGGCCGGAGCCGAGAGCAGTGGAGAGGCGACAAGCCAAAGGGTAGAACGAAACCAACGAACCAGACCTTCAAAGATAGTCAACGACATCGAATCGCTTGAAAGGAGGAAATACATTTCTCCAACAAAAGGGGTCTCATTTTTCACAAAGAATCAAGAATCTTTTTTGACAAAAGGTGACTTGTCGACACTAAGGTCAAAGTACAGAATACCAGCTTTGGTCGAAATATGTCTGCCTTATCCGGGGGAGAGAGTAGATACACAAAACGACAACTGGTTTTGTGTGTACACAAAATGGTTCGAACTAGGACTTCGACTGTCGATTCTAGAGTTCATGATCGGCCACTTTTACATTTCAATGACTCAACTCATGTCAAACGGGGTTCGATTGCTTATAGCTCTTATGGTCCTGATAGAGGAGGCCGGGATTGATTTTGACATATTCGACTTCTTAAGGTGTTATTACTTGAAGCCGAACAACAAAAATTTGGGCCGTTTCTACTTCGTATACAGGTAGTCGAAGCAGCTCATAACAGAGTTCATGAACGCGGAGAGGCACTTGGAGGAGCGATACTTTTTTATGTCAATTAATCGCGACTCCTTTGAACTAACTACCCGATTGCCTTTTTCATTTGCTTTCGGTCATATTGGTAAGCATCATTGATTTCCATGCTTCGAACAGTAATTCCATCTAATCACGAGTAATTCTTCTTGTAGATTTTGAATTGAATCATCCTGCTCCAATTGGCGAAAGGTTCCAAGCGAGGTTCGTACTACTTGCCCTTAAAGGGAGGACTTGGGCAGAGATCTCGCAACCTGATCGACTTTGGAGGTTTTCGATTTGGAAGCGATTTAAAGAAATCCCCATAGGTATTCTTATTCGATTTTCGAAATGAGTCAATTGGGTCTTCGTATGCCGTGATGCACTTTAGTGGCTGTACGGCCCATCGAAGTATATTACACCACTATCTGACGAAGACATTCATCTCGCAGAAGCCACATTGTCAGCCATGAAGGTAACATTATCGTCAGTGGAAGAGATGCGAAGGAAGAGGCATGCGGACAAAGCAGCCAAGAAAAAGAAAAACCAAACAGGCAAAGCATCACAAAAAGATTCGGCTCCTCCAGCCACTTCATCGGATCTTCCTCCACCTTCTCCTTTCGACATACAACCCCCACCATCTAAGAAAAGAAAGGAGGCTAGAACTTCAACCTCGACCAAGGACGCAGAACAGAGTGTACCCGAGAAGACCCTTGACGTCCCAATTGACGTGAACATCATGCAAGATAAGGAGGTGGCGACAAGAACGGCCGTAAACTTTTACTTTGACAAAGACAAGGAGCTTTTTGGCGGGAAAGCCTTAGCTTGGCTCTTCAACGAGTCGGCCGCGGTATTGGGATAGGTAAATCTCAAGCACATAATCCTTTTGGCTTCAATAGCATCGCACCTACTGATTCTATCGTGCAGGGTCTTCTGCTTCATAATCTGTTCGCAAACAAGGCTGCTCACAAATATGAGCAGGAAGTGCTGAGATGTAAGAGGCTTGAGGAAGAACTGAAGAAAATGGGAACCGTGAGAGAGAAAAAGCAAAAGGAGTTCAATGACATGACCGATGCACTAAACAAGTCGAATGAAAAAGTATTAAACTTGTCAAGTAGCCTTCGTCTTTCTAAAGAAAGAGTTGACAGCCTAAAGAATACTCTGACCGTGAGAGAGAAGGATATCGAAGACATCAAGGAGCAGCTACTGGAGGTTCATGGCACTTCGTCCTTCAAGGCGCGACTAGAGGCCATGTTAGAGTTCAAGTCAAGCAAAATGAGCATCGAAACAATCGACGAAGAGATCAAGGACCTTCAAGAACTGCTATCGACGGACAACTCGCACGTTCATGGCGAATCCGCCAGTCAAGATATTCCTTTTGAGCCCCCTACTCCCGAGTTTAAAGCTACAATAATATCAACTGGTGATGCCACTGAGCCTCCAACCATTGAGCCAACTGAGGGTGAAAATGCTCAACCTGCGAATGGAGGAAATTTATGAAGGATTTTTCTCTCTTTTTTTTGTATCGAATAGCTTTTTGAAATTTAATATCGAATTTCATCAATTTGATTTCTTCCAAAATGTATCGATAAGAACATTTAGCCAATTTAACAATGGCCATCGCACTATTTAATGTTAAATTCGATCGCCATACGATGAAATATCATGACAGTGAATTGTTTGGATATTTATGAATCAAAGTCAATTAACCATAAACTAGATCATGGCGTTATATACTAGACTGGTTGATCGAACCGCGTTAAAGCAAAGAGGGTGGCGATTTTATTTTAATTTATAAGTGCATGTTCAGATCAAATTGATCATTACGATGTTAGGGATCGTGGCCATGCGGGTTGTGTTGATCGAATCTGCAGTTTGCACAATGATGTATAAGATTAATAGTATGGATCGAACTAATCGGATCTGCATGGCCATAAAGATGGCGACATCAACGGTTCTTATCGAACTAGCCAAATCCAAGGTTGAGCCATGGAGATGGAATTTCAAAATTTCAAATCGAGCTAGTTGAGTATGAAGATGAGCCATAAGGATGGCAATTCAAGAGTTCGGATCGAGCTGGTTGAATCCAAAGATGAGCCATGAAGATGGAAAATCAAGAGTTTGGATCGATCTGGTCAAGTCCGAAGATGAGCCATGAAGATGGCAATTCAAGAGTTCGGATCGATTTGGTCGAATCCGAAGATGAGCCATGAAGATGGCAAATCAAGAGTTCGGATCGATCTGGTCAAATTCAAAGATGAGCCATGAAGATGGCAAATCAAGAGTTTGAATCGATCTGGTCGAGTCCAAAGATTAGCCATGAAGATGGCAATTCAAGAGTTTGGATCGATTTGGTCGAGTCCGAAGATGAGCCATGAAGATGGCAGTTCAAGAGTTCAGATCGATCTGGTCGAATCCGAAGATGAGCCATGAAGATGGCAGTTCAAGAGTTTGGATCGATCTGGTTGAATCTGAAGATAAGCCATAAAGATGGCAAATCAAGAGTTCGGATCGATCTGGTCGAATCCAAAGATGAGCCATGAAGATGGCAATTCAAGAGTTTGGATCGATCTGGTCGAGTCCAAAGATGAGCCATGAAGATGGCAATTTAAGAGTTCGGATCGATTTGGTCGAGTTCAAAGATGAGCCATGAAGATGGCAGTTCAAGAGTTCAGATCGATCTGGTCGAGTCTGAAGATGAGCCATGAAGATGGCAGTTCAAGAGTTTGGATCGAGCTGGTCAAATCCAAAGTTGAGCCATGAGGATGGCGATTCGAGTTCGGATCGAGCTAGTTGAATCCGAAGATGGTTTTGAGATTATAGACGAGGTCCCTGAGGAAAGAAATTGTCAACAAATCGAGGAAATAAAATATGAGTTAATAAAGCAGCTGCACTTGTTTATATCGTACACGAGCTGCCTACGTACCCATGTTTAGGGATCAAGCCAAACGTAGTTCAATTACATAGTAAAATAGTAATAGTTACACAAAGTACTTCCTCAAATGGTTCACGTTCCAGCTCTTGGTAACGAGGGATCCATTTGGCTTTTCTAACTTGTAAACTCTGTCACGAACCACTGATCTTATCCGATAAGACCCTTCCCAATTTGCAGCCAATTTCCTAGCATTAGCTTCTTTGGTATTCTAAAAATCTTTCCTAAGCACAAGATCTCCTTCTTGGAATTTTCTAACTTTGACCTTTTGGTTGTAGTATCTGGCGGCGGCTTGTTGGTAGCAACCTAGGCGAAAGAAAGCTTTGTCCCTTTTTTCCTCTATCAAATCTAATGTATCCAGCATCATCTCGTCGTTTCTTGCTTCATTTAAAAGCGAGCAATCAACTCGAAGATCTCGAGCGACAACTTTCGCAGGAACAACAGCTTCTGCCCTATAGACGAGCGAGAATGGGGATTCGCCAGTCACTCTTCTAGGAATCTTTTGGTATGCCTAAAGTACCATTGGGAGTTCCTCGACCCACCGTCCTTTTCTAGCCTCAAGTTTTTTTTTTCAGGTTCTTCACGATTGTCTTGTTCATTGCTTATGTTTGGCCGTTTCCTTGCGGGTATCTTAGCATTGTGAAGCTTAAAACGATGTCCCAATCGCGACAAAACTGCTTAAAGGCAGAGGAGATGAATTGCGAGCCATTATCTGTGATGATCTCCCTTGGAACATTGAACCAACATTTTATATTTCTCCAAATGAATCTTTCGACATCTCGCTCTTTAACATCTGCAAATGCTCAGCTTCAACCCATTTGGAAAAATAATCGTTGAGAATGAGCAAATACTTGACTTGTCCTAGTGCAGAAGGAAAAGGTCTGATGACGTCCATCGAGTACTTCATGAAAGGTTACGGCGAGCTGACTGAAGAAAGTTCTTCTGCTGGTTGATGCATAATGGGAGTGTGCCTCTGGCAGCTGTCGCATTTGCGAGCGAAGTTTTCACAATCGCTCTGTATGGTTGGCAAGTAGAATCCTTGTCTCTTGACCTTGTTGCACAATGACCTTCCTCCTGAATGATTTCCACATGATCCCTCGTGTACTTCTCGAACAACTTTCTCGACTTTGTCATCTCCGAGACACCAGAGATAAGGTCCCGCGAAAGAAGGCCTATAGAGTTTCCCGTCAATCAAGCAGTACCTAGCAGCTTGTACTTTAATCTTTCTCGCACTCTGTTTGTCCTCCGAGAGCCAGCCATCAGATATGTACATTTGAATTGGCATCCTCCAATCGTCCCTTAGATCAACATAAATCGATTCCTTGACTTGCATAATGTTGGGGCTGTCAATTCGTTCCAAAGGAATCATTCTCCTCTCGCTCACTTCGATGGATGACCCCAAATTTACGAGTGCATCAGCTCTTGAGTTCTGTTCTCGTGGTGTATGCTTAACCTCAAAATGATCGAACTGTGCCTTGAGTTTTTGACTAAACTCAGGTATAGATGCATCTTCTCATCTCGTGCCTCGAGCTCTCCATTTACTTGGTTAACAACCAATGTTGAGTCACTTTCCAAAAAAGGTTTAGTAGCCCCCAATGCAACAGCGAGCCTTATTCCTACCAGCACGGCCTCGTATTCGGCTTCATTATTAGTAGCCCTAAATCCCAATCGAAAGCTCTGTTCAATTACTTCACCAGTCGGGGACTTCAAAACCACTCCAATACCTGACCCTTTGTCATTGCTCGACCCATCGACTTGTAGAACCCATGTGCCTGATCCTTTTTCATTATCCATGTAAGTTAGTTCAGCAACAAAATCTGCAAGTACTTGAGCCATCAATGCCATCCAAGGTTTGTATTCAACGTCAAACTCTGTCAATTTGACTGCCCATTTTTTCATTCTACCAGATACATCAGGCTTGTGCAGAATTGCTCTCATCAGGTATGATGACAGCACAACAGTGTGTCCCTGAAAGTATGGGCAAAGTTTTCGAGCTGACATGACGAGTGCAAATGCGAGCTTTTCGATGATTGAGTACCTCGTTTCAGCATCCAACAGGGTGTGGCTCACAAAGAATACTGGTTTTTGGACAACATCTTCTTCTCGAACAAGAGCTGAACTTATTGTCGTCTTTGAAACCGCCAAGTAAAGATAAAGGGGTTCACCTTCTTTTGGCTTCAACAGGATCGACAAAGTTGTCAGATATTTCTTTAGTTCTTGGACAGCTGATTCGCAATTATCATTCCATTCAAACTTTGTGTTCTTTTTGAGCAGTTGGAAAAAAGGAAGACATTTGTCAGATCACCTTGCAATAAACCGACTTAGTGCTAGTACTCGACCGGTTAGTTTCTGAATTTCTCACTTGGTTCTCAGGGAAGGCATCAATTAGAAGGCTTTAATCTGATCAGGGTTCACCTCGATTCCTCGCTTGGTGACGAGATATCCCAAGAACATGCTGCTTACCACTTCAAAAGTGCATTTCTCTAGATTGAGCTTCATGCCATATTTTCGAAGAACGGTGAAGCATTCTTGCAAATGTTGAACATAGAGATGAGTCTGCAAAGACTTAACCAACATGTCATCGATGTAAACCTCCATGTTCTTACCGATCTGTTGCTTAAACATCATGTTAACAAGTCGTTGGTAAGTTGCCCAAAGTGCATGACTTTGAAGCAAAAGATCCCCTGCTTGGTTATAAAGGCAGTCTTCTCTTGGTCATCAAGATACAAAAGGATCTGATTGTAACCAGAGAATGCATCAAGAAAGCTTAAAATCTCGTGGCCAGCTGTTGCATCAACGAGTTGATCAATGTGCGGCAACGGGTAACTATCCTTTGGGCAGGCTTTGTTTAGGTCAGTGAAATCGATGCACATGCACCACTTCCCATTCTTCTTTTTCACAATTACCACGTTGGCGAGCCAATCGGGATACTAGACAGGGCGTATGAAGCCGGCTTTGAGTAATCTTCTTACTTCATCTTTGACAATGTTGTTTCGTTCTATTCCAAGCTTTCTTTTCTTTTACCGCATAGGTTTGTAGTTTGGGTCGACGTTCAATCGATGGGAGATTATGCTCGGGTCGATTCTAGGCATATCTGCGTGAGACCATGCAAAGTAATCAGCGTTAGCTCTTAGAAAATCAGTTATTTGGGATTTTACATCCTGGTCAAGCTACGACCCGATCTTCACTATGCACCTTTCGTCTTGTGGATCGATTTGGACTTCGTCAAGTTACTGTAGAACTGATTCGAAGCAGCTTTGACTGCTCGTCACGCTTTGTTGGGTCATCTGTAGTTGCTATAAAGTTTTCTTCTGTTTCATAGTTATGACGTAACAGCTCCTTGGTGCCTCTTGGCTCCCTCGAATTTTCAGAATGCCTCGCTTCATCGAAAACCTGATTGTTTGGTGGTAAGTTGAAGGGACCGCCTTCATGGAATGTATCCAAGACTGCACCAAAATGATGTTATACCCCGAAGGGCAATCCATGACCAGGAAGCTGGTCAGCTTATTCTCTCCTGCTGCGTACACCGGACGCTTGACTCTTCCAATGGTTGTCGTTGCCTCACCATTGAAACCTACTAAGTCGTCAGGGATTTCTCAATTTCCTCCTTGTTGATTTCCATTTCTTTTAGTGTTGAAAGGAAAAGGATGTTGGCTGAGCTCCCATTGTCAACCAGTATTCTGCTAATCTCACAATTAGCAATGTTGAGTTTGATGACAAGCGCATCGTCATGCGGGGCATTAAGTCCAAATGCCTCGTCACCGTGAAACGAAATTACTTGCTCGTAGTGTTTGTCTTGAATCAAATTGACAGTTGCTTGATTCGCTTTACTCTGATGGGCCTTCATCTGATTGATAGAATGGCTGCTGAAAACCGAGCCTCCATAAATGGCTCCAATTATCTTTCTGACTGGTGGTGGTGATGGTGTCTTCTCTCGGGCTTGGTGGTCTCTTTGTTCTCTCCGTTCCTTGTCAAACTGGTATATTTTCCTCCCCCGTTCAGAGAGGTACTCTCTCAAATGGCCCTTTTTAAGAAGTTCTATAATCTCTGATCGCAAAGCTTTGCAATCGACTGTCAAATGCCCTGTATCTCGATGAAACTCACAATATTTAGATTGGTCACGTGAATGGCTTGGCGCCATCTTTCCTGGCCATCGTACGTAGTCTTTTCCTTCGAGCTGAGCGACCAACTCAGAAGGTGATATGCTTAGGGCATATTTAGGGGGAGACAACAGTCTCGTTGCTGTTCGAGGCTTGTCTTCTCTCCGCCTCCATTCTTTCTTTGGTGGTGTTCTTGTCCTTCCCTGTTGACTCGGTTGCTGCTGCGGTTTCTGACTCCATTTACTCTGATTTTTGTCCTTGTGAACTTCCACTCGCATCTTTCATTTTCTTCCTCCAGGTCGATCCATCCTTTAGCTCTGTTCAGTGCTTCCTGGATCGTCTATGGGTAGTCGGAACAAATACTGTTTTTGAAAGATGATCTGTGCAGAAGTCCTTTTGTCAATGCCTCTCGGGCAGTTCCATCCTCCAAATTCAAAATCTCGGATAGTGTTTTACTAAATCTCTTAATGTAAGCCCGTAGTGACTTCCCTGGGCTTTGAACAACAGACCACAAATCTTTGGTCGTTTTTCCTATCTTGATATGCATCGAGTATGCCTTGATAAACGAGTCTGCTAATTCTTTGAAGCTATCGATAGTTTCGGTCGGCAAGTTGCTAAACCATCAAAGTGTTGGACCTTTGAGGGATTGTGCAAACAACTTGCACATCATTTCATCAAGAATCGAGTTTGGGATACTCGTGGCGCTGACCACATTCTTGTACTACAGCAGGTGGTCCTTTGGGTCTGAAGTTCCATCGAATCGAGCAAATACGAGATTTCCATACTTTAGTGGTATGATCGAAGTGATTCTCTTTGTGAATGGAGTATCTCAAATGTTTTTCGAGATGTCATCCAATGCCGGGGTCTTGCTTGTGGCTTTGATAATTCTCTGGTCGATTCTCTCCTCCACAAGTTTGGAATTCTGCTCAAGCATCTCCTTCATCATCAATTGAATTGATTCGGGGCTCATAAGAGTAACAACTGGTGTCTCTGCTGGCCGAGCGATCGGTTCCACTTGAGCGTGTTGGAAAAAAAAATAATGTGAGGTGCGCAGTGGGAATTTTAAAAATTTTAACATCAGAGTATTTTTCCAAAACACAAGTTTGACACGCTAAACAGATCTTACTAACCTTTGTGTGCCGAAGAACCTCCGCAACCCGTGAAGAGAAGTAACGTTCCAGAAGAGCCTCAACCAACTGGTCTTTTTTGCTATTCTCTATCTACGACCGGAATGAGTATGGCCTCACACGTACAGCACTTTCACCGGTGACTCTCCTTCCAACCAATAGAGAGAGCCCAAAGCAAGTGTTCGTGATTTGTGAACAAAAGCTCTCAGGGAGTTTTCAGATGCTCACTTAGCAGAGTATCACTCTTAATCTCTCAATTGATCTAAGTAACTCATGAGACTTACTCCCCTTATATAGTGATTGGTCCTGGGGTCAGTCCTTATCAGATTAGGTCTCAAAAACTTGAAACAGAATCAAGTTCGAATCAATATCTGATAAGATCCGCGTGAAAATGCGTAATCTTATCTCTCGCTAATCGGTAGGCCGAACAGGCCCCATCGACAGGCCGAACTCCCATGTAAATCTCTCCGTGAATCTTTTATTTTCCACCTGAGATTCTATAGGATAAAGTCTCAGTTTTAATTCAAATAACCCAATAGAGAAGTTATCTGATCAAGATAATCTCTAAGAAAATAAATCAATTCACAATAATTCTACAAGTTTATCTTGATCTAATTTATCCAATTAAATCGACCGATAAACAAACAAGAATTATCCGATCCCAATAATTCAACAAGTTTATCTTGAATTAATTTTATTACAAAATTAATTCAACCGATAAGCAGATATGAATTATTTAATTCTTTCAAATTTAACCAATCTGATAAATCTGACATAAGTCATCAATTATTGGAAAAGCACGTGGTATTGTTATAGGATTTTGTGAGCTAGCAAATGAGACCAAATGGACCTATATAGTTCAAGCTCCTGATAATTATGAAACCCAATATCCCAGATATACATTTCATAATTATCAACTCCAACGCTACTCCACTAAAAGCTTGGAGCTGCACTCTCGAACTACATAGAATTACGAAGCCCGAATAGCCAAAACTCTATGACATATCATAGTGTATCGTATCCCCATATGATAATCCATAATCGGCTTAAAGACAAGTTCTGTCTTACCTTCCTGATTATTTTTATCTTACGTTTCATTATCTCACCATCAGAAAACTTACCATCTAAAGACAGTATACCATTCGGTTACACCTATGTATCCAAATGGTTGAGCGTTCCAGTTTTCCAATTACAGGATAACGCATATAAGAGGATATCATTACTCCTAAAGAGGAGCTATGGATTCCATATCTATGAATAACAAGTCTACGCCATCAAGAGTCATGCCTTCAACGTACCGGCATGCATACCACTATTGAGATGTGGGAGTCACCCTTTGGTACATCAAAAGACACAAGTCGAGATAACGGGCCCACTATCCATCTCAGGATTAAGATACAATACAAATGATTGTCTAAAGTGAATGGATTTGCTAAGACAGAATTATTAATCCAAATGAATTCACTTTGTGTCCCGATCCAACACATCGTTACCTATGACAACGTGCCAATGTTTCTATTCACGGAGCCTAACTCCGATGGTCAAGACAAACCATCTCCCAATAGGGATATAGACAACATAACAATCTTTGCATGAATAAAGTGCTCAACTTTATTCTCTCGATTGCGGATCATATGTTTTAGACTGTCACCTTAAGAATCGTGTCTTCCACATAATCAGTCCATCATATGCCCAATTCTTAAAGGTTTAGACTGACAGTCTCAGACTACTGTTTGCTTAACATACATTCAACAAATATGAACGTAAAAAGGACAAGATTTGGTATATATAAATGAATAAATTCTTTATTGATAAAAATGTCTCCAAAAACGTATTACATTTTTACTCCTTAGGGCATACATGTCTAACAGAGCGTTTGTTGTTGTAGTAGTTGTCGTAGCCAGGGTTGTCGTGGTTGTGCGAACAGGTGCAGTTGTAGCTATGTAAACAGGTGTTGTTGCTGTCGCCGGAGTCGATGGAGAATGTAGCGACTACATCCTTCCAATCGGACTGTGAGGCTGCTAGGTTCCTGGCTACTGTGTTTGTGATTGCCACTGCACTGTTGTTGACGCTAGGACAGCCGAATATCCATAGTACGGGTAATAGTATGACTGTGAAGCCATCTGGGAGTTTTGATAACTGAGTTGGCTTCTTAAAGCCAAATTCTCGCTGCTGAGTTGCTCCATCCTTTTGTCTCGTTCTTCAGAATGAGTTATCTACTCCTGGAGCATCTTTTTGAGTGCCTCAACTTCTACTGTAAGGACTTCTATTTGCTGGTTGTCCTGCGGGATTGATTCAGTCTCTTCCATTGTGGTTTCTGTTGGAAAAAACAATATGCAGCAGAATTTTTAAAATTTTTCATCAGAGTAATTTCTAAAACACAAGTTTGACATGCTATATGTATAAATTAGACAGATCTTACTAACCTTTGTGTGTTGAAGAACCTCCGTGACCTGTGATGAGAAGTAACGTTTCAGAAGAGCCTCAACCAACTGGTCTTCTTTGTTATTCTCAATCCACAACCGGAGTGAGTGTGGGTTCACACGTACAGCTCTTCCACCAGTGACTCTCCTTCCAACCAATAGAGAGAACCCAAAGCTAGTGTTCGTGATTTGTGAACAAAAGCTCTTAGGGAGTTTTCAGATGCTCACTAGAAGAGTATCACTCTTAATCTCTCAAATTGATCTAAGTAAATCATGAGACTCACTCCCTTTATATAGCTATTGGTCTTGGGGTCAGTCCTTATCAGATTAGGTATCAAAAACTCAAAACAGAATCAAGTTCGGATCAATATCTGATAAGATCAGCGTGAAAACGTGTAATCTTATCGCTCGCTGATCGGCAGGCCGAACAGCCTGATCGACAGGCCGAACAGGCCCCATTGTTAGGCCGAACACCCGCGTAAATATCTCCTTGAATCTTTTATTTTTCACCTGAGATTCTATAGGATAAAGTCTCAGTTTTGATTCAAATAACCCAATAGAAAGTTATCTGATTAAAACAAACTTTATCAAGATAATCTCTAAGAAAATAAATCATTTCACAATAATTCTACAAGTTTATCTTGACTAATTTATCCAAAATTAAATCAACCGATAAACAGACAAGAATTATCGGATCCCAATAATTCAACAAGTTTATCTTAAATTAATTTCTTACAAAAATTAATTTAACCGATAAACATACATGAATTATTTGATTCTTACAAATTTTAAACCAATCTGATAAATCCGACATAAGTCATCAATTATTGAAAAAGCACGCCGTGTCGTTACAGGATTTTGTGAGCTAGCAAAGGGGACCAAAATGGACCTATAAAGTTTAAGCTCATGATAATTATGAAACTCAATATCCCAGATATACATTTCACAATTATCAACTCCAACGCTACTCCACTAAAAGCTTGGAGCTGCACTCTCGAACTTTATAGAATTACGAAACTCGTACAGCTAAGTCTCCATGACATATCAAAGTGTATCGTATCCCCATATGATAATCCATAATCAGCTTAAGGACAAGTTCTGTTTTACCTTCCCAATTATTTTTATCTTATGTTCCATTATCTCACCATCAGAAAACTTACTATCAAAGATAGTATACCATTCGGTTACACCTATGTATCCAAATGATTGAGCGCTCCAGTTCCAATTACAGGATAACGCATATAAGAGGATATCATTACTCCTAAAGAGGAGCTATGGATTCCATAGCTATGAATAACAAGTCTACGCTATCAAAAGTCATGCCTCCAACGTACCGGCATGCAAACCACTATTGAGATGTGAGTGTCACCCTTTGGTACATCAAAAGACACAAGTCGAGACAACGGGCCCACTATTCATCTCAGGATTAAGATACAATACAAATGATTATCTAAAGTGAATCGATTTGCCAAGACAGAATTATTAATCCAAATCAATTCACTTTATGTCTCGATCCAACACATCGTCACCTATGACAACATGCCAATGTTTCTATTCACGGAGTCCAACTCTGATGTTCAAGACAAACTATCTCCCAAAAGGGATATAGACAATATAACAATCTTAACATGAATAAAGCGCCCAACTTTATTCCCTCGATTACGGATCATATGTTTTAGACCGTCACCTTAAGAATCGTGTCTTCCACATAATCAGTCCATCATATGCCCAATTCTTAAGGTTTAGACTAACAGTCTTAGACTACTGTTTGCTTAACATATATTCAACAAATATGAACATAAAGAGGACAAGATTTGGTATATATAAATGAATAAATTCTTTATTGATAAAAATGTCTCAAAAAACATATTACATTTTTACTCCTTAGGGCATACATGTCTAACAGTTTCCAAAGTATGCTGGTTGTCGATGTTGTCTGCCATTTGAATCCGAGTTTAAGATCTTGAAGTTGACGACTTGAAGGCCCCACGATGGGCGCCAAACTGGAGACAGTGAATCTACAATCAAATATTAGAATTCTAGATCGGGTTATTTAAGAACTTGGGCCCTCAAATCACCATTGAATGGATATTTTAAACTCGAATTTGTTTACTAAATTAAATGAGATAACCAAAGTAAAAGAAGTAAAAAATGACACAGGGATTTATAGTGGTTCACTCTATAAATGAAGAGCTACGTCCACTGTAATTCACTATGGAGTTCTTGAATATAGATTACAAGAGGATGAAAGTAAATTTGGCAAGGCTTTAGTATGTTTTTTTTTAGTATATCGTACAACAAAGCAATCTTCCCCTTATATAGAAGATGAGGAAAGATAGTGGCTATCAACCGTTTGGCAGAGTGGGATAGAGCACCATGAGTAACTGCAATAGTGGGACACGTGTCGATCGGTGATAGGCTACGAGAATCACGTTTCCCCCACGTTCCGATTCATGAGTAGACGTGCTGCAACTGCCTGTTCGTACAGGTAACTGTCAGTTTGAGACGATCGACCTAGTCGAACAGATACATGAAAAAGAATGCAAAATATCTTCAACGAGTAGAATGACTCGAACTATAAAAAAGTCGAACCAAACGAATAATTCAAACCGTCAACTCGATTGTGCTTTTTAGTTCGTAAATTTTATTCGATCCATCCGACTGGTACAACATTGTGCCGCATGGCCCTGCTAGCAATTTGGGCCTTGCTAAATTGCACCCCAACAGTAGCTCAGTGATTTGAGCCCCAAGAAAACAAGCCAGAGCTGAACTCAAGTTCCACGATTAGGAGGACTCAGATTAGGATTCAAAAACCCTAACAATTTCAGCCACCAAACAAGTACTCGAAGGACTGCATATACCGAAGTCCTGATTTGAGTAATTTGAGTCAAGTTAATGCTCCAACCAAACAGGACTTTTAGTCCTTTTTATTAAAGTTGATGGAAAATAAATGGAATTATTATTATTTTATTTTTATTTTTATTTTTGCTATTTCTTATGGGAGGCTATTCAATTGACTTTGAACCCTTGGGACTATTCATTTTTTCCCCTGGTTAAGTTTGAACCCTTCTCGGGATTGTTTAACACCCGTTTGAGGCAAGAACACCCGTACGGATATGATAGTGCAAGTCTGGGACCACGTGAACAATTATCGTATCATCATCCACTCTTTCCTTTCCTCTTCCGTGCGATTCTGATAATCTGACACAACCCAGTATCATCATCAACACAAAAATCTGTAAAGTTGTTTCATAGTTTTCACAATCAAACCAAAACCAAACCAAACTAGACTGATCATGGCTTTGGCATCAACCAGTCCAATCTCCTCAAAATCCTTCGTCAACCCTACAAAACCAATCCCAGCCTCCAATCCCCTACGCCACCCCCCTTCTCTCCCTAAAATCCGAAAACCCATCTCCGCCGTCCAATCAAAATCAGCGTCTCAGACGATTCCGCCCCCATGGACAATCGACGGCTGGAAAGAGAAGAAGGCCCACCAGCTGCCGGAATACCCGGACACGGCAGAGGTGGTGTCGGTGGTGAAGACGCTGGAGTCGTTCCCTCCGATCGTGTTCGCCGGTGAGGCCCGCCGCCTCGAGGAGAGGCTAGCCCAGGCCGCCGTCGGCGAGGCCTTCCTCCTCCAGGGCGGGGACTGCGCCGAGAGCTTCAAGGAGTTCAATGCCAACAATATCAGGGACACCTTTCGTGTTCTTCTTCAGATGAGCGTTGTTCTCATGTTTGGCGGCCAAATGCCTGTTGTTAAGGTGTTCAATTTTTATTTTTATTTTTATTTTTTTAATTGGATTTTTGCTCGAGTTTAACATATTAGAAGTTTCTAATGTATAATACAAGTTTGTATAGGTCCTTTTGTGGTAGTGTGTGATTTCTAAGTTGAGATGTGAATGTGTGATTAAAAGATGTTTGATATTCTCGTATTCAACCAAAACTTTTAAACTTTTGATTATTACAAAGCTTTCATAGGTATGCTATAGTATTTTTAACCAAAATTGGTTTAAACTAATGCTCTTAACCATGTCTTTACACTTGTAGATGTAATTTTTTTATAATTAATTGATGGGTCAGTTTTTAAAACATCTGCTAATAAAAGAATGACAACTCATATACATTGTAACTAAAAGTGTTGGGGTTAGAATTAAGGTCCCTAACATTATTCCTTTTCTACTAATTAAGTATTTGTTTGTCATTCCTTTTGCTATTGTTGTTGGCAGTTTGCGTTATAAGATTTTGAGATAATGTGGCGGCTTTGAATATGATATTTTGATCCCATTGTATGACTTGAGACATTGGTGGATGAAATTGGCAAAACTTGAGCTGGAATGATTGATATGTGTTATAACTCAGTTTCCTTTCCCTTTTCTTATATTTTTTAACTATTCTATTTTCTGAAGTGCACATTTGGATGTAATTATTTAGGTGGGAAGAATGGCGGGTCAGTTTGCAAAGCCAAGATCAGATCCATTCGAGGAAAAGGATGGAGTGAAGCTTCCTAGTTATAGAGGTGACAATGTGAATGGTGATGCATTTGATGAAAAATCGAGAGTTCCAGATCCCCATCGAATGATTAGAGCCTACACTCAATCTGCGGCAACATTGAACCTTCTAAGGGCGTTTGCAACTGGAGGTTATGCAGCAATGCAGAGAGTCACTCACTGGAATTTAGATTTCACAGAGCATAGTGAACAAGGGGATAGGTAATCTTTATTGGCTTTTCATCTTAGTTGAACATATTTGCTTGTTTTATTAGGCTATGCTTGGCAGACCAGTAAAAAATTAGAGAGGAGAGCAGGACTTTTCTTTTGTCCATACGGTAGGTGAGGAAAAAAAAGTTGGTACATTCAATTTACCATCATACGCACAGATTCAATTATCTATGCTAATTATGAAGATGATCCTGTAAATCTAATACAGGAAACATATGTATTAATATGTATTTTCCTACAGGTTTTTGCTCTATTTGTCTTTGTGTTCTATTGCTTATTGTTTAATTAGTCCAATTATTCATGTTTGACTAAAATATTTTATTCTTATGATACTTGATTACCTTGCATAATGTGGTAAGTAAGTTTCTGCTCAATTATACTTTGTCTTTCATCATTTTTCTCAATATTGACTATGTTATTTGTTCAATCGGACTAAAGTTACAGTTTCAATTCATTAATGAATTTTGTTTCTGTTTCCACCAAAAAAAAAGAGCAGCTTACAGGGCTAACGTGGAAATCCTGTAAATTGTAGGAAAAGTGAAGATGTTTCAAATTCTTGAGGGGGGGGGGGCGCGTGTTTGGGGTGGGAATGGATTTTGTCCATTACACTGAAGTTTTATTTATCCAAAAATAAAAAAACAACAGTTCTTTTTAAACCACTCTTCAGTCTTCCAGAGCTGGAGGGAAGAATTTTTGTTGGATTCCAAGGATTAGCTCTTTCGATTCTCCAATGTTTCCATTTCTTCTCTTTATCAAATGATCCAACTTCTCCCTCACACTTATACCTCGACCCCAATATTCCTTCTATTTTTTCACTACAAATGATTATAGTATTGCCTCCTGCAAGAGTCGCATTACTTTGAACATTATATTTGATTGAATTTTCCAGTTGTCCTATCAACTATTTCTTTCAAGGGACCTATGATTGATATGCCAGACCACAAAAATATTTTAGTAGATATGATGAATTTGTTTGTGAGGATTTTAATTAAACTACAATTTCAATGTATTGGCTCACACGGCTCTCAAACCCAACCTGTGGTGGATCCCGGGGGACAAAGTAAAAGCGCTTGATCCTTTGCCCCATACTTTGAGATGCTCCTCCCCGCCGATCAAGCAGCGACGCTGCTCGTGATAGGCTTAGCTTTAAGCCGCTATCGTTCGGTTCGAATAAGTCAAGTCCCTTCGGTCGGTTCGCTTAGGTGGTCTTCCCTTGTCTTCCCTAACGTTCAGTGTTGTCCTGGTTTGAGAAAGGAGCACTGGCCGAGTGCCCTGAATAAATAAGATACGAACAGCAGAGGGAATCACTGATTCTTATTCAACTGAGTTGAAGCTAGCAACATGTCGAACACTTCCCAGGAGTCAGATCAATCATACTCGCAATTTTTTCTTGTTTATCATTTTTTTTAGAACTGTATGCATTTATTGACTGTTCCATGGCATTTATGTCTTCGTATTGCAACCATTAATTTTTGTTAATATTACTTTAAACTCTTTGTTGATCTGTCCCTTTTTTTTCTTTCTGCATTATATAAGCATTGAGTTTTTGTCAGACTTGGAAAATTCAATTTCATAGAATCAATGCCAGGATTATGTATGATGCTCTATTCATCTCTTCAGATGGGTTGGCTTGAGCTATCTGCAGAAGTTAGCAGGTTAATTTTTGATTTTTAGTTTCTGAGACGTTGGACGCTTTTGGTGCATTTCAACAGGTATCGTGAACTTGCCCACCGGGTTGACGAGGCCCTTGGGTTCATGGCTGCTGCTGGACTCACTCTTGACCACCCAATTATGACCACAACAGAGTTCTGGACATCTCATGAGTGCCTGCTTTTGCCTTATGAGCAAGCACTTACTAGGGAGGATTCTACTTCTGGGCTTTACTACGACTGTTCTGCTCACATGGTTTGGGTTGGGGAACGCACCCGTCAACTTGATGGTGCCCATGTTGAGTTTTTGAGAGGAGTTGCTAATCCCCTTGGTATCAAGGTATCTTCTGAATGTCGTGCCTTAATCTATGGTTGAACTAGATTTTTTTTTTCTTTTTGTAAGTACTTCAATTTCTTCTGGAAGAAGAAAGAAGAAATTTTATTTCATGATGGTTTTCCTTTATCAAGTATATTGCTTTTCATTATGTTATGTTGATCTAAGTTCTACCATTTATTCTTTAGTTTCTGTCGCACCCGATTTTTTTTTTTTAAGTCATTATGGCTATTCTTGGTTTTGACTTATCATGCGGTATGTATTAAGCTTTATTTCTGACAGATTTTGGAAGGCTAAAAATAAACTTGAATGTGATCTAGGTGAGTGATAAGATGGACCCAGATGAGCTTGTTAGGCTCATAGAGATTCTTAACCCCAAGAACAGGCCAGGAAGAATTACAGTGATTGTGAGGATGGGAGCTGAAAACCTAAGGGTGAAACTTCCTCACCTTATCAGGGCAGTCCGTAGAGCAGGTCAGATTGTTACTTGGGTTAGCGATCCAATGCATGGGAACACTATCAAAGCTCCTTGTGGACTCAAAACCCGCTCTTTTGATGCAATCAGGGTATGACTAATGGCATAATTCTGATGCTTCTTTTCCTAATAAATTGGCAGGCTAATTCGACCTTCTTTCACATGAGGTTTCAACAAACATATTCTTTATTCCCTTGCATTCTCATAATTATGTTCCTATTCATAATTCTTTTGAAACATTAAAAGAAATGTTTATTTGAATGGGGAAAAAAAATTCCCTGAAAAATCTTTATTTGAAAGCATAATGCAAGTTTCTAGGGCTTTTTTTGTTCGTCTTCCTCATTTCTGGCAGTGTTGTTCCAAAACTACAGTTGAAATTTCACAAAATTCGATAGACTGACAATATTCAAGGAAATGTTAATGTGCAAGGTATAGCCATCTTTCCTAGTATATGTGAAATTACAATTAGTCAAAGTGTTAAACTGGGATTTTAAACAATGTTCATGAAGTAACTTTTGATGAGTATTATGATTCTTCGGCGTTCTTGATTAGCCTTATTTTAAGCTTTGTTGCATTCATAAAGTACACAACCTAGTTATGTGTTTCAGTCGCAAATGGTTGCTCAAATTGTCTGCCACTTAATTTAATAGGACACAGGATTTCAGCCAAATATATTTTACTTACACCGTTGATATATTTCATTCCTTGACATCTGAAGCTTTTAGTTTTTATTTCAGAGATGCAAAATCCTTTGTTGCTTACTATAATATCTAATATAATACTGCAAAGAATATTTATTTTATTTTGTTGACAGAGTGAGTTGAGAGCATTCTTCGACGTGCATGATCAAGAAGGAAGCTACCCAGGAGGCGTTCATCTTGAGATGACAGGGCAAAATGTAACAGAGTGTGTTGGAGGCTCGAGAACTATAACTTACAATGATCTAAGTTCGCGCTACCACACTCATTGTGACCCAAGGCTCAATGCTTCCCAGTCTCTGGAGCTTGCTTTTAATATTGCTGAGCGGCTGCGGAAGAGAAGGCTTAGACCGGGGAACTCTCTGGCCCAAACGAGGTTGTAAGATGCTATGGCTTTAGTTTGTTGATGTATTAAAAGGTATTAAAAGGCAAGTAAACCTTAAAACTTATGATTTATCATCTATCTACCTGTATAGAGTAGACCCAGTGGGTGTGTGAAAAAGGTTTTCTGTGAATTGTGAGCGTAGGATAGTCGAATGAAAAGTTTGTGGCTTTTACTACTTTAAATAAATAAATAAAAGAGAGAAAAAAAAGTTGGTGGTTTTGCTGCATCATGGATAATTTACAACTAATTAATGTAAGATTGAGAAAGACGAAGGCTTGTTTTAAAATCCCTTTTCCAGTTTGTTTACTTCTTTAGCTTCAGGAGCTTCACACCATTTAATTCTGAGTTTGATCTTGTTTGCTAAATACCTACTATTGCATAGAGTTTCTGGGTTTTTGTATATGAGACGGTCCAACTGTTCTCTTTCTCAAATTACTCTTTCTCAATTTTTATATCCAGCGCTACAAGCTTTGGACATTTTATCTAGCACTTCCTCTGGGTTCCGTTGTGTCTCCTCTCTCTGTGTGTTTGATGAATAAGGAAGAGAGGGAACTATCTTCAAGGGTTATTACCTAATTATTGTTCCTAATATGCAAATAGAAATTATAACTAGGAGAATGAAGGATCATATTGAAAGCTCACTCATACATGGATTAAATTTTGCAGTACACCCTAGAGTATGAAATAACAAGTCGAAAGCGGAAATTATACCAAGAGGACTGAATTATTATTATGATGAGACCTACCATCATTATTATTGTTCAAAATATAGCTAGCTTCTCTTTAATAAATTCTTTCACTATGAATTTGTTACCACTTCCTTGACAGCGTATTTATTTATTTTTTATTGTATGTTTCTATATCAATCTTGCTTAATTGATTAACGATTACCAACGGGTTCTTAATTAGTTAATTGCACTTTCTGATTGACCGTAGATTCTCACATCTATACATCTTAGTTATTTCAAAAACTTTTAAAATTTTTGATAGCTATGCGAACAATATATCTTTGTGTTGTAAGAGTAACACATAATGCTTTGGTTCATAAGATTCTTCCTGTCATATTTATGATTAACTGTTGTATAGACAGGTGCAGAAATAAACAACAATAGTACAAAAAATAAAATATAACGTATATGAGATATGAAACCAATTGTTCTGATACAATAGCTAAAAGGATTAATGGTATATAAGGTAGTTTATGAGAGAATTATTCTCGGAAACTTTGGTAGTGTGTTTAGCGGTCCTAGTTTTAACCAAAACTTAGTTGCTACAATGTAAAACTCTCATAAGTTATAATGTAAAAAAAAATGAGCTATAACGTAAACTTTTCACATATTACAGCATTTTTAACCAAAATTAGTTTGAACTGTACTTTTTAAACTCTCTTAGTGACAAAGATGGTTTTGCGATTGACATCTAAAAATACATGGAGATGCATTAGTGATACGCACATGACCTAAACACAAGGAGTAAAGGAGCAAAATCAAGCTAAGAAAAAACAAAAACCGAAGATACAAAAATAGCAACTCTACAATGGTGTTGCTTTGAAGAGGGGATGGCCAAGTTCCCAATGATTGCACGTTTGCAAGTGGTTTGGGAGATCATGGTGGCAATAGGTACTAGAGGGACGGTGTTTATGGATATGGGCGGTTTGTCATGGGTGTGAGATCACGGCGGCTCTGGGTTTGCCGAGGGGAGCGTTGGCAAATGGAAGACTTGTTGCAGTATTGGGTTTGAGAGTAACATTCAGGGAGAAAGGGATCTTGAGCGGGGCTAGGTTGCAATAGGGGGGATTAACTATGGTGAGTGATGGTGGAAATGTGTCTTCGGCTTCCGACATTGCTCGCATAACGTGGTGGGCGTGATATCTGACCGGTGAGTGTGTTGGCTATTCTGGTGAGGTGGATGAACTTCTACGAGCCTGCTGTGAGGAGGGGGTTTTGTTTGGATTGTTAACATGTTTGGGTTTAGGAGAAATAGATGAAGTGATTTTAAAAATCCCTCTTTTTTTTTTGACGAATTTTAATCAATTTATATCCCGGTCTTTGATAGTTTTCAAGGTTATCTTTGTAACGTTACTTTTTTTTTTTTTTCCCTTCATTTTTTTAGTGATGAACGCATAGAACTTTTTATTGCACTAAAATTTTCTCTTTCTCGTTAATCAGATCACCTCCGCTAATAGGTTTTTTTGTTCATGCAACTAGATCAAAGACCAAATCGTCAAAAATTTATGGCCAGCTTGCCAGGCGGATTTTAACATGTTCAAAATTTGACGAGAGAAAATAATCAAATAAAAAGATTCGAAATGAGACCACAGTGCAATTAATCCTAGTTAAAAAAAATAGGGACAGACCCCAGATCGGCACGCCACTTGTTCTTGGTAACTGCACACTTTGTCCTGGTGCCTACAGTCCTACACTGCTATTGTCCTTTCTAATCCATTTCCTCCTCCACTCTATTCTTGTCCCGCTCAGTACAATTATTAAGTGCACTAGCAAAAGCAAACAAGACAAGTGACGTGCCTCTCTCTCTATGATAAAGGGTTAACCTCGTTGCCACTGTTTTTTTGGCTCTTCGTGTGTGAATTGGAATTCCATCTGCTTTCAATGTTCAATGCACCTACAAATAATTATAAACATTTCCCTGTTGGATTTTCATTTTTCCCGGTGCACAGAACTTGTTTTCATTTCAGGACCAAGTTTACTTTTTGGGACTTTGTTCCCCTTTTGTACCTCTCAAGCAATAAAAGTTGTTTTTATTAGTTTTGTCTTGGAATGATAAAAGCCTTAAATAATAGTTGAGGTATTTTATTGACACCTGCTTGTCTGGCACTTAGGACTTGCCTTCAATGCCCGAGCGAGATAGACTCAAAAAAGTTAAATTGAAATTTGTTGAAAATTTTATGGAAACTCGATTAGCAATTTGTGCATGGAGCACACACATGGATTTTTTTGGACTGAGCACACCTTTAAACTATTATTTATTAAAATTTAAAATAAATAAACTAAAATATAACAATATTAATACCTTATTTAATAAAAATTAATTTTAACTAATTTTTAATTAAAAATAATCCAGTAAAAAAAAATTACTATATGTTACAATATTTACAATTTTAACTAATAATTTTAACCACCTTATAAATAAATAACTCACTTAGCTTAAAATAAAATTTATTTTGATATATAATAAAAAACAAAGTATACTAAAATAACAAAATACCCAAATACAAAAAAAAGAAGAAAATAAAGAAAATAAATAAAATTAAAAATTTAAATGTTAAAAAAACCACATAACGTTAAAAGTACTATATATTTAAATATTTTTAAAAATATATTATTTACTTACATTAAACATTAAAAGGATGTTTAACAGTAATAAAAATCACTCAATTTTTACTATAATATCAGTTATAAATAGTATAAAGCTCTCACATGCTACAATAACAATAAAAAATATATATTACAGTATAAAACTATCACATACTATAATAAAAGTAATTCTTACCATTAATTTTCACCACCTTTTCAAACACCCTATAAAACTTATAGGCCTTCAAAAAATAGTGCAAAATTTATCTGCATCGAGTAGGTTGGACAAAACGTATTCAGGTATAAAATAAAAATTTTGGTTTAGGCGTAACGTAGGACAATTATTCGCTTGGTCCACCAATTCATAAATCCTAAATTGTAAAAATCTCTCATGGCCCAAGCATTGATGATGCATCCTTCATCCGGATCTTTTTTTTTTTTAATAAGCTCTTGTCTAGATAAGATTTATAAAATATCATGTGTAATGAATAATATCTCTCACGGACCCTCCCACCAAAAAAATCATGCCACTTGCTTTCCCCTTTCGCACCACAAAACAAATAAATTACCATCAAATTCTTGTACTACACAAACTTTTCATGACCCACTTTTTTTATGGAGTTCTCATAAACCACTTTCATCTCTGTAAAAACTCTTTTAATTATTTATTTATATATGGACCCAGACATTCATAATCCCGCTCCACTCCCTTCTCCCTTCCCCAACCTTTCTGTAGACATTACAATTTACACGTCACGCAAGATGACAAACACAGACATGTGTACACAAAACCACTTAACCTATATACAACACCATATGACCAGATTACCCCCCCAACATGTCAGCGCGTTCCCCGCCAAACGATGTCGCATCACATTCCTCTCCGTCCTTTTATACGAGCGTCTTGCACGTGGAAGTCTGAGGGTCCCACATCGCCGGCAGTAGAAACTTCCTACCGTTCACCCCGTGCGCATTGTAGCTCGCACCGCTCACTTTATCCACCAGAACCTGACCCGGATAACCCGGATAAGCACCCGACCCGAAAACGCCGGTGCACGCCGAGACGGCCTCCAGCGGCGCCGTTGCGGGTCCTTGGAAGTACCCGTTATTAAACGGGTTCGTCACCGTGCCAGCCAGGAGAGTGGCTAAGTTTATGATCATCCCGTCAACTCCGACGTCGCCGTTTGGAGCAACGAGCGGAGGAGTCTGCGGGCCGTAAATGGGCCTGTGAAAGGGCCAGGCGCAATAGCCAGGACACTGGGCCTCCGAGTTCCCAACCCAGACATAGGCCTGCCTGGCCTTACCCTTAAGACCCTGGGTAGCGCTGTGGGTCCCGCAGCGGCTCATACAGAACCCGTCGACCGCCACGTCTTTCGCCGTCAGGACCACGTTGATCGCTCTCAGCTCGTTGAATTTCCCAGCGAGCGCAATCAGGTGGGTGCTCTTGAGCGTTTTCCCGAGAGAATACGCCTCGTGGAGTATTTGCTTATGAACGACGAGCTTCGACGATCCTCCTTTGTAGTTCTCCGTCGTTCTCCACCACGACGCCGCCGAAGGGGCCATCGTTTTTCCACCATAGCTCAGCGACTGGATGAAGTCCACGATTATGGACCTCTGTATCGGGGTGAAGGACCCGTACCAGATGAGATTGACGGAGATGTTTCCTTTTAAAAGAGCGCCGTTGTGGTATTTGAGAATCAACGGCTGCTCTTGGACGAGCGCCAAGAGCTTCCGTCCAGTCGCAGCCGTTGGATCAACGAATAGAGAAGAAAGGAATAAAACAGAGGAGAGGATGGCAAGGTGGTAAATAAAGCCCATTTTCACTTGGCCAAAATTTGCTTTTGGTTGGTCCCGTGGACTGTGGGGTGTTTGAAAGAAGAAATGGCAGTGCTACAACTAGTACCGGAGATTTTCGGAACGAAGAGAGCGGTACTTATATAGTGGTTTTTTGGGGGTGGGGGCACAGCTGTGGAGAAGAAGCTTTGTCAACATCATTGTGCTCCACGTGGAATTGTTTAATTGGCTGCTGATTAAATTAAGAAGTCTTTGCCAGGCTGTAAGGTTCTCTCTAGATGGGTGACGTGGCCGATTTACATTCAAAATTTCTCTCCCCCAGTACTACTTTTTGTAGGCGTTTGCGTAGACGACTCATCACCGGAGCGAAAAGATATCGATCGCTCGATTAACAACATCGGCTGATTCTGAACTGATATTTGGCCTTCCCTAGTAACTATTACATGCTGCTCACCACATAGTATGTAAATCTACAAACCTCAAGATGACTGCAACAAATTTGTAAATATGGGACCACTGCAATGATGTTGACGATGGTAATCCGATAGGCATGAGCAATGCGCCAGTTGCATAATTGGAAGGGTCGAGTCAGAGGCGTGGGTCCAGTGGAGATGGGTGACATCAGGTGAGATGAGGTCTAGGCTATTTAGGCGCGGACTCCGAGGGAAGTCGTTCAGAACCTACAATTAATTTAACGTTTAGTTTAAAAAAGTAAATTAAAATTTAAACATAATAATATATAAAAATTTAAAACAATAACAAATTTTTGTTTTTAGATATAATATATAAAAGCTTTATTTCGTATGAAGGAAAACTTTTAAACTTATTTTTAAAGCAAAACATAAATTAGTTTTTGGTCACGGGGGGGACTTGTGGCTTAACTTTACTTGTGTTGGGGTTCCACTTAATAGCCTTAGGCTTCTTCCTAATAAAGTAATTAAACCGTATCCCCGAAGCAAAGACCTGTGAGCTGCTTAGGGGACCCACCACTCTTGAGACTTTTTTTAATGGAGTAGAGTTTTTATTTTTTATTATTTTTTGTCTGATAATGGAGTGGAGTTTTTTTATTTAATTAATGACCATATTCATTTTAGAATTAGATATGCGTACTAATTTTAATTTAGAACAAAGCTATAAAAAAAAAAAGAAAAGAAAAGGTATATGGTAGAGTGGCAAGATGGTAATTATCTGAAGAAATAAGAACAACACCCGAGGTTGGCGAATATTTTCAAATGTGGGTGGTCCGCCGTGTGGAAAGCTAAGAGAAATTGGCCATGGTGAAGTAAAACGTGACATTCCGAACTTGCAACTCTAGAGTTGAGAATGGCGAACCGGCGCCACCCAACGTTGTTACTGTACATGATAAATTAAGTGTCCGTTTGATAAATAGATTTAAATTAATAATTTAATTTAAATTAGTATGATTTAAATTAAAATTTGAGTTAATAATTTGAATTGTTATTCGAATTAACGTTTTGATGTACATTTTGAGTTTTAATCTGAGTATGAAATAAAATTAGAATTTATGTTTAAAAAGGGAGTGAAAATAGTTTTTGATTTATTATCAAATCTAATAAAATATTAATGTTAATGAACATAAAAAAATACAATATAGATCTTATTTTATTCCTCTCCTCACTAGGAACATAATAAAAAAAATCATCTCAATTGGATATCAAATGAAGAAGTTATGATTTTTTTTTCTCAAATATAAGAGAGAGAATTTCAATTTTTAACTGTAGTAGAGATATTCGAGTATCAAAAATTTAGGGAGGAGTTGGAACTCTAAAAACTTGGATTCTTAATACTCAAAAGATTCAAATTTTGAGGGAAAGAAGCACATATCTAAAAGATTATTAATACTTGAATCTAAATTTGAGTTCATTGAGTACAAAGAGTACTCAAAACAAACAACCCCTAACTATTTAGGTTACTTTCAAAACTCTAAAGTAGGTAACAGTATAAAAGTTTCACATGTTTTAATCTAAAACAAAAACAGTTACAATATAAAATTTTCACGTATTTAAACCAATTTTTTCAACTCAAACTAATTTGTCAAGCATCCTATAATATGTTCGATGGGATTACTCAACAGAAACAAGAAGTAAGGCCCACCTCTATTTGGTAATGTTCTCAAAATATTTTTGTTTTGGTAAAAATCCAAAAATGAAAATGTTTTGAGAAATGTGTTGAACTATTTTTAAAATCATATTTGGTCAATTTTTAAGTGTTTTTCTAAAATTGATTTAGGTTATTTGTTGAAATTATTTTTGGTAATTTTTCAGCCCAAACTCTCCTTGCCCAACCCCACCCTCAACAAATCCAGCGCCCATCTTCGACGGCCACCCTCAATGGCCCCTAATCCCCACCCTCTCTCTCACTCTCTCTTTCTCTCACTACTTGTGTGTCTCTCGATCTTTTTCTCTTTCTCGATTTGGAGGAGTCGCAGCGAAGGGGATGACGGTCATGGGAGTGGGGTAATGCCACGGGTCGAGGGTGACACAAAGAAGGGGCGACAAACAAGGGCTCGCATGGCGAGGTCGTAGCAGTTGACGAGAACAAAGGGCATATTGGTCTAGAATGCACCAGGTCAAGGGCAACACAGGGAAGCGAGGCGGACGAGGACATGACAATTGACGAAAGCGCTGGCAGGGCAAGAAAAAAGGTTGTAAAAATGGAACTAAACGCCCCCATAGTATTGCTTTTTCAAATTCCACTTTGATCCACATTACTTTGTGCAACTCCAAATAACACAAAAGCTAGACTTTCTCAAGCTTATTATTAGCTACACCATTAATACTTTTGTCATTGAAACGTCAATTTACTTATTTGTTTTAATCATGTGTGCCTATTAGGTCACCAATAGGTTATTGAAACCGCTTTAATCATTTACATTATTAAGAATTTTTACTCTCATTAGATATCGAATATTCATTAATTAATCTAAGCATAATATGCTAAGGGTGTGTTTGGCACCCCATATTAGCACTGCATGTTGTATAATTTAAAAATAATACAAGGTTTGATGACATTCATATATCGTATTATTTAGGGCCCATTTGAGATAGCTTGTGCTTTTGGTTGTAAGCAGTAGAAGAAGATAAGCATAAGCTATGTCTTTTTAATTAGTGTTTGAATAGTACATGAAAAAGTGCTTTTTGATTTCAAAAGAGCTTTTTAAGTCAAAGTCTTTATTGATATAAAAGGTAGTGTAATTCAACAATTTGGATGAAATTCTTAATTTGTTATTTTTAAATAATGGGTCAAAAGTGTAAATAAAAAGTTTTTGATAAGTGCTTTTTCATAAGTACCTTTGGCGTAACTTCTTTAATAAATGCTTATAAAAGCAATAAAAACTTTTTTATAAGTTACCCAAATGGGCTCATAAAGTAGGTTTTAAAAAGAATAAGCTAAGAGCAACTTAAAATAAACCATTCTAAACAGGCTCGTAGTACGGAATTAAAAATATATACAATATAAATCAAAATATCAAATACGACTAAAACCTTCTATATTAGATTGTAATATTGCAATTATAATAAAAATTAATATCAAAGGAGATAAAATAAGACTACTTAGGGCCCTTATGACTCTTATATAAACTTCATTGTAGTCTAATTCAGTACTAAAGGAGACAAAATAAGATAACTTAGTACCTGTTTGGTTAGTGGTTCATATTCATCTAAACTAATGTTTGACAAAAAAAAAAGTGAAGCTCATTTCAAACTATTGATTTGGCATTTTTGAATTGATTTGACATTTTTGAATGAAAAAACAACACTAAATCCGAAAACAACCTTCCAATGTTGTCAACATTTTAAAACCCATTTTTCAAACTATACTTTTCAAACCACGCATTTTAAGTCAAAAAAGTTCAAAGCATGATGTTTCAAACCAATAAACCAAATTTGTAATTTCAGTTACTTGGCTGATTCTTTTGGTCACAAGGTTTTTCTTATGGCATGTTTGGTTAACTGGTTTAATCCAATTCAAGTGGCCACCATAGTTTCAATTAATGTTTGGTTAAATATTTATTTTGAACTAAACTAGCAGTTCAAACTAGGTTAAACAACTTAATTCAGAATTCTATACCCCCTCATTTCAATATTTGAAACCAAAATTGAACAAAGTTTTCACTTCCAAATATATTTGTAATTTAACACTAATATTTCATACTTATAACTCAATCAAACAGTTTTTTTTAATTATTTCATGTTTTCTTTTTTTGAAGTGTTATTTCATATTTATTTTAAATTAAATAAAATTTTTATATTTCAAACTATAGTTCTCAACACTCATCAAAACACAAATTTAGTTCGAATATTCTATTTAAATCAACACTTTAACTACACTTATAAATTCTAGTTCGAATTGCAATTCAAATTACAAAGCAATTTTTTTTTCTTCAAATTAACACAATTTGAACTAACAAACTAAATGGTATTTTTCTCAAGTTTACTGAAAGTAAAGGTATCCAAATTTTCTTTAGTCTGTGTGCCAACTGTTAGACATGTATGCCCTAAGGAGTAAAAATGTAATACATTTTTGGAGACATTTTTATCAATAAAGAATTTATTCATTTATATATACCAAATCTTATCCTCTTTACGTTCATATTTGTTGAATGTATGATAAGCAAACAGTAGTCTGAGACTGTCAATCTAAACCTTAAGAATTGAGCATATGATGGGATGATTGTGCGGTAGACACGATTCTTAAGGTGATGGTCTAAAACATATGATTCGCAATCGAGGGAATAAAGTTGGGCACTTTATTTATGTAAAGATTGTTATGTTGTCTATATCCCTTTTGGGAGATGGTTTGTCTTGACCATCGGAGTTGGACTCCGTGAATAGAAACATTAGCACGTTGTCATAGGTGACGATGTGTTGGATCGGGACATAAAGTGAATTGATTTGGATTAATAATTCTGTCTTGATAAATCGATTCACTTTAGACAATCATTTATAATGTATCTTAATCCTGAGATGAATAGTGAGCCCATTGTCTCGACTTGTGTCTTTTGATGTACCAATGGGTGACTCCCACATCTCTATAGTGGTATGCATGCCGGTACGTTGAAGGCATGACTCTTGATAGCGTAGACTTGTTATTCATAGATATGGAATCCATAGCTCCTCTTTAGGAGTAATGATATCCTCTTATATGCGTTGTCCTGTAATTGGAAAACTGGAGCGCTAAACCATTTGGATACATAGGTGTAACCGAATGGTATACTATCTTTGGATGGTAAGTTTTCTAATGGTGAGACAATGGAACGTAAGATAAAAATAATCGAGAAGGTAAGACAGAACTTGTCCTTAAGCCGATTATGGATGATCATATGGGGATACGATACACTATGATATGTCATGGAGACTTAGCTACACGAGCTTCGTAATTCTATAAAGTTTGAGAGTGCAGCTCCAAGCTTTTAGTAGAGTAGCGTTGGAGTTGATAATTGTGAAATGTATATCTGGGATATTGGGTTTCATAATTATCATGAGCTTGAACTTTATAGGTCCATTTTGGTCCCCTTTGCTAGCTCACAAAATCCTGTAACGACACGGCGTGCTTTTCCAATAATTGGTGACTTATGTCGGATTTATCAGATTGGTTTAAATTTTGTAAGAATCAAATAATTCATGTCTGTTTATCGGTTGAATTAATTTTGTAAGAAATTAGTTCAAGAAAAACTTGTTGAATTATTGCGATCAGATAATTCTTGTCTGTTTATCGGTTGTTTTAATTTTGAACAAATTAGAACAAGATAAACTTGTAGAATTATTGTGAATTGATTTTTTTTCTTAGAGATTATCTTGATAAAGTTTGTTTTGATCAGATAACTTTTCTATTGGGTTATTTGAATCAAAACTGAGACTTTATCCTTTAGAATCTCGGGTGGAAAATAAAAGATTCGCGGAGATTTTTTTCTCGGGTGTTCGGCCTGTCGGATGACGTGGTCGGCCTGCCGAACTGGCCTATTCGGCCTACCGATCAGCGGGAGATAAGATTACGCGTTTTCATGCGGATCTTATTAGATATTGATCCAAACTTGATTCTGTTTTGAGTTTTTGTGACCTAATCTGATACGGACTGACCCCAGGACCAATAGCTATATAAAGGGAGTGAGTCTCATGATTTACTTATATCAATTTGAGAGATTAAGAGTGATACTCTTCTAGTGAGCATCTGAAAACTCCTTGAGAGCTTTTGTTCACAAATCACGAACACTAGCTTTGGGTTCTCTCTATTTGGTTGGAAGAAGAGTCACTGGTGGAAGAGCTGTACGTGTGAGCCCATACTCACTCCGGTTGTGGATAGAGAATAGCAAAGAAGACCAGTTGGTTGAGGCTCTTCTAGAACGTTACTTCTCTACACAGGTTGCGGAGGTTCTTCGGCACACTAAGATTAGTAAGATCTGTTTAATTTATACATATAACATGTCAAACTTGTGTTTTGGAAATTACTCTGATGAAAAATTTTTAAAATTTCACTTCACACTTTGTTTCCAACACCAACCTTTTTAGAATCCAATTCAGAGCATAAATTAGTTGATTATCAAAATATTAAAATTGTACTTTTTTTAACATCAGATTAAACTTGCATTTGGTTCTAACACAACTACGAAAAATAGGTCTAGTGACTAAAAACTTCAAACCAAGAGAAGGAAACAAAATCAGACTAAAATAAAAGTTTACTTTTGAGAGAACCTGAAAGCTAATATTAAACCCTACAGAATGATACTTAATCAACTAGGTGTGAATTTTTGTAAGAAAAATGTTTTAAATTAAATGATAATATACAAAAGGGATATAGGTAGAATAATTACAATAAAATTGACTTAATAATTAATGCAATATAATTAAAAACATACATTATTACAAAAGTTGGTGTAGACAAAATATACAATTGTTATGCTTTTTATTAGATGACAGGTTAAGCTGGTGCTTAAAGGTCCCTAATTTTAAAAGGCCTCAAATTTTTTTCACCTGTACTGTAGCTATCTTTTATGTATTGTTTAATTTATGATTTTTTTTTTTATAGTGTAGAAGCAATGGGTACTTTATTATTGTTATTGTTGTATTGTATTTCAAATTAGAACATTACAGACACTAATTCAAACACCAAAGACCTTGACGCATTTAGCGACTCAATCCCAATAATAAACCAGGACCACTAATAGGTTTGATTGAAATGTTCAAGGGGTAATACGTGTATCGAAATCCAACAAGAGGAATTCAAATATATACACTACTAATGAAGCATATAAATGGCTCTTTCAAATATACCATTAAGATAGTGGATAACTTGATCAATCAAAATCAAGAGACTAAATACACCAAGGCCAAACACAACTATGCATAGGACGACGACTTACACACAAGACATAAAAATAACAGCAGAAGGTGGGAAGACCACCTCCATTATTATAACAAAAAGCCAACAAAACAAAGAAAACATACTAACACTACCCAACGAAACATCACCATTGTTATTCAATAAACACATAAATAACACCAAATGGGTGAAGCTGAGATGAAAATGATGAAACCAATGTTGACGATTAAATTACCATTGAGCAAGAGTGTGAAAAGCCAAATCAACGATAGCAAGCTGAATTAGACCCTTTGTTATTCCTTCTTGTAGATCCAGAAGGGCGCTGCATCCCTCGACCAGTCGCTCCATAGAGCCCAAAGACCCCAATAAATTGCAACTGATCACCATCACTCCTCCAACCCACAAAGAAAAAAAACCCCCCAGGGCTCTACCCCCTCTAAAATTGCATGAGCAACCCACTTGAGCCTTGAGGCCGTCGACTTCGAGCACGGTCAAAACCAGCATCCAACCCACATCGAAGTACACCCCCTAAACCCCTTAGCTCCCCCCAAGCAACTAGTAAGCCAAGCTTTCTCTGGAGTTGCCTTTGTCACCTCACTCTAACACCCTACGATGGGGCCAAGTTCGGAAACCGACCCGAAGTTGACTTCAGACTTCAGCCATTCGACCCCCATTATTGACACAGTGCGAGGAGAAACGAAAGAAACCCTAGGACAGGGTAGAAAAAAAGAGAGCGTTTTGGCTTAGGCTAGTTACGTATGACTTAATAATTTCTTATATGTATGGATCTCAAACGTCATATATTAGTAGAGATAGTATAAAAAGAAAAAAAAATCATGAGAAACGTCACCAAACTGTAATAGTTCATTTGAAGCCTAAATTATAAAAAAATAAAAACAATATGAATCAACAAAACGGTAATATAAAAAAGCTAGTAATTTTCTTTTGCTAAAAAAAAGAGAAAAGAAAAAAAAGGTAGTTCTCCCCCTTTCTATTTTAAATTTTTTTGTTCTTTTCTTTTATTTGCATAATATCTCCTCTCTTTCTTAGAAAAAAAAGTCCTTAGTTCTCTAAAATATCTAACATTTTAAGACCATAATGCTTCTCTCTTCTTATTTTTTTTTTTATTTACATTTTCAGGTTATCTCTTTCTTACTTATTGATTATTACTTGTTGTTTTTTTCATTAGCTATTTTATTTTATTTTTAATTAGGATAAATTACTCGAGAGATATCTAACTTCTTTAAGAAGGTATAATTTGGTCCTTTTTTTTTCCTTAGTTGACTAGGTCTAACTTTTCAATATAGGCGCAAAAGAACTAATTTAACAGTCAAATATTTAATTTTAAATGGAAAAAATTTTAAACATGATTTTTAATCAAAATTACTAAATACTCTTCGAAATATTTTTTAAAATTTAGCATATATAAACCTTAAAATAAATGTATAATAAAAAAAATAATTGATAAAATTAAACAATTTTTTTTTTTTTTACATTACCATACAATAAAAAAAGCTCTAAAAAGAAGTTAAATAATCCCCTTTTTTGGAATTATCAGATAGTAAACAAAATTATTTTAAATACAAAAAAAGTTTGAAAACTTCATTAATGGAGGCTGCCATCAGATCTGGGCATGAGGAGACCCAAAACTGCCTCAATGGGCGAGCCCAGCCTCGTCACCGCATTCATGCAGATCCAACAGTCAGCCTTCGTTGCCTGATCAGCGACGAGGCAGTCATTGATAGCCACTGATTTCTTGCCCGACTCTCTCTACAGACGGCTGAGCTCATGGTCGAGAAGCCCTCAAATGCAGAGTTGCTCCTAAAGCTAACCAGATCGAGAAGCCCACAAACGCAACCGCCATGCTCAATCGAGGACTGAAAAATAAAGCAAATCAGATTGAGAGAGAGCTTTATCATTTTCTTCTCTCCTAGAGCATGGTTGGAATCATGTTGGGGAGAGAGAGTGGAAGAGGGAGGGGGTCATGATGGAGGGGGAAGAAAGGAGGAAAGTGAACGACAGAGGGAAAGGAAAAGTGTTTTTTTTTTAGCGTTCGGGTTTAGGGTGGGGGTCACAATGGAGGAGGAGGAAGAACAAAGGGAGGTGAACAACGGAGGAGGAGGCAGAGTTTTTTTTTTTTTTTAACAATTGGGTTGGAGAGGGGGTCGCGATGGGGGGAAGAAAGAATGAATGTGGTTGCAACTGGGCTGGGAACGGTGAATGACCGCAGGGCAGGGCAGGGCAGGGCGCTAAACGAACATCACTTTTAGTATTTTGAACCTAAATTGAAAAGTTAAAGCCAGTTCAACTAAAAAAAAAAAAATATTGACAAAATCATGCTTTTTAAAAAGATTGGGAGTTCTCGAACAAGTTAACCTCTTCGTTATTATTGCGTATTATGTTAATTCAATTTTCATAGATACATAAATTAAGCCTTATGGATAAATATGTCTCACAGAATATTTGCATCTAGTGTGACAAACTCAAGAAAAAGAGGACAATTGAAAGTTTGATACAATCTCAAAAAGGAGCTTTAGAAAAATTTCTCATGAGTACTAAGCAGATTTAGTGAACTCAAGTGAAGAAGCAATTAAAGGGAAAAAATGATTTAGGGGTTGATGAAGTAGTAATAGAAAAAATCACAGAGAATAAGAATGATTAAACATGTGACAAGATAGTGGTTAATGAAAAAGATCTATTGGCAACAAATAAAGAAGAAATTGAAAGGAGAATAAAGATAATGATAATTTGAATGATACACTTTTATTATTATTATTATTATTATTAATTTTTTTATATAGTAAAATTATTATTTTGACTTTATTGTAATTTTATTTTGGTTACTATTTGTTTTCCGTTATTAGATATAATAAACTGCTTTGTTACTTTTGAATGATATAAAAGTTACTTTTCATTTAATTTTCACGCACGATATTACATAAAAGTATATATTTTTAAATAGGCATCCTTCGAAATAAGGCCCTAAGTAAGATCAAATCGACTTTGTTGTAGAGGTGCACCACAAAAGAAAATAATGTGATACATATGCACGTCAGTTGTAATTAATATTTAAAGTTTAAAAACTGTAGCATACAATAATTTTATATTATAATAATTTTTTGTTTTTTTATAATAGCTACTAAAAATTTTATAGTATTTATTATTGAAACTAATGGATTAAAACTAAATCTCCAAACACTCTAGGAATAACTTCTCGAGGAATTGCAACATAGAGTATCTCTCTTAAACTTACGGAAAAAAAAAAGCATACATCTTAGAAATGAAAAAAAAGTAGCATTCCCAAATTTTTTTTCCTCCAACTACCTAAACTAGCCTTGAATACCGTTGGATTCGCCATCGCCGGAGAAGACAACATCGTCGTATGATCAATAAATCATTTTAAAGTGTTATAAATTTTTTTTTCCAATTTGGGTTTTTTTTTTCATTGTAAGTTTGAGGATATTTTAGGTCATTTTAAAGTGTGATAAATTTGATATGTTAAAACAATGCTGTTTATATTTTTCTCAAAATATTATGCTATTAATTTTTATTTGATTCCCTAAAAGTGCTCTTTTCTTGTTCCAAAAAAAGTATTGTTTTTCTTCCCTCTCATTTCTCTTGAAATAAAATTAGAACGCAAGACAAAAAAGTAGAATCCGTCTACCAATCAGGCCTTATGTAACCTGAATTTTATATCATATGAAGTATTTATCGTATATTCCATCACTTATAAGCGGGGATCGATTTCGACCACAAAGAGAGAAACTTTCAACATTCTAGCCGTGTGACAATACAAACTTTTTAAGTTTAAAGACATAATTCCCTCAAATACGTCACCGGCTTTCTTTGATTAGGTTTTTCCTTTCTTCACCCTCTCCCTTTGTTTCTCTCACAACTCCGTCTTTCTCTGTGTCTCTCTCCCTTCACCGAGTCACCGTACATTGCTCTTCGCCATATCGCGCCTCTCCCATCGATGACACACTCACATGGTGATGATTCTAGTTTTGTCGCGCCTCAACTATCACGAGAAGGAGATCTAGGGCAGCCTTTGGAGCTCCTTTGTGAGCCTGGTCAGATCGCCGTGTCGCATCTCTCCTGTCGACGACACGCTCAGATGGCGAGGGTTTTCGAGCTTTGCCGCACCTTAGTAGCGTAAGAAGGACATCTAGCACCGCCATTAGAGCTCCTTCATGAGCTTGAGTCATATCGTCCTCTTGAAGCGCAACTGAACTTCTCCCGTTGCCGCCGTCGTCACCTTTCCAACAATACAGGAACACCGCGTGATTCTTTTTGTGTTTTCTTTCTTTGGGTTTTTGGAACTATTTTTTTCCTGATCTGATTAGATCTTAGAAGTTAAAGTTTTTGTGTCTTTGTGTTTTTCTATATATTTTAAATTTTATGATTTTTTTTTCCTGCGTCTACTATCACCAGAAATGGCAGTTTTCGGCAGATACTTGTTGTTGTGCTGGCGGTATTGGTGGTGACCAACAAGTGACTGGTTGGATATCGGCAGCGGATACTCGGATACCAGCCGGTATCTGCCATAGATTTGTTTTGTGGGATACTTGTAAATAGCCCTATCCTATGGGAGTGTGGAGAGAACAAACCGCAAAATGACGCTCCGTAAGAAGACGCCGTGATTCACGTGGCAAAAAAAAAAAAAAAAAACACAAAAAAACAAAAAGGTGCAAGCTGAGAGTTGGGCTGCGTCGGCGCATACGTCGAAAAAGAACAAGCTCTAGTCAAAACGGCAACCAACGTAGGGCCACCAAGTCATAGCCAGTTCCAAGTGGCGCAACGGTTGGTCGGCAGCCGCGCTTTAATTTCCTAGCAAGAGAGCGTACCTTGCCTGTGGCCCGCTCGTACACGTGCTCTGCGTGCCTCCACGAATTCACGGCACGGTGCAAAATGAACGTGGAAGAATCCTTGTCCACACTTTATACCACGTTCTTTACGTGTACTTTTTTTTCTCCTTATGTTGGTCGTTGGTACTTTTGGTATGGACTGTGGCTTCAGTCCGTAAGATATCAGATTTGTCCAAGTTTTAACCTTTTCTAGGGAACGTAAATTGACGTACAAAGCATATGCAAAATAATCTAAGGAGTAATGAGTTTTTTTTATAAATAATAATGAGTATTCTTCGTTTTGTACCACACCCACATAATAAAATTACTATAAAAAGATATACACATAATGAAATATGCTGTCTGCTTGAAGTTAGATTGTCCAAGAACACACGAAAAATTGGTCAGCAAATTTTTCAACCCAAACTCTCATAATTTATATATATATAGGTCCGTTGCATGACTTTGGACATGGTGGCAGCGAGGCTGCATAGGGTAAAAATTTGACCTAAAAAGTATACTAGTTTAAACCGGCCCTAATGGAATTACTAACGCTAACGTTATGTTTAGAGTCAAAAGCATGGAAATAACTACATAGTTAATATGTTATTTTTATTTTTGCACCAACAAAGGTCATTTCAAATGTGAGTATTTATTTTTTGTCATAAATTAATCATTATGTTTGGAAAAAATTTTTAAAATAATTTTCAATCAATTAATAATTAAATGAAAATATAAATAAACCAACCAATAGTAATTAAATGTCAAAATATTCTATACTTGGTGGAAAGCCAAATTTAACATAAAAAATAACATTGTATTAAGAGTGATTTTTCTACTCAAATATTAAAATTTAGCTTTGAAACATACTCTTATTTGTGCATCTCTACCCCAACGGATTATTTAGCCAACAAAGACAAGGCCATTCAGTTGGTTATTAATTGGCCAAAGAGGGAGGCCTTTTTCCTTGGTTATCAAGACACAGAAAAAAAAAAGAAAAAAAAGAGAGTAGCTATTTGCTTGGTCCTACTCTTCTCGCTTGATAATGCGCGTTTGTGTACCTTAAAACACGCACTCCGATGCGTTCCGGTGAAGAAAATCCAAATAAAAAGCTGAGTTTGGGATACTCTGCTTGTTTTTCTTATAACATTAAAGGGTGACATACTTGTAATTATGTGGTTAAATAATGGTTTATAGTTATGCTTTTATTTTATAAGAAAGTGAGATAATATATGATAGAAGAGAAGATAAAGAGTGATAAAAAGAGTGACCTTAATATTTTTTTTAGAAGAATGAAATGTAGAGTGCATTTGACAACGTATTTAGAACTAAAACTTAGAACGATTTTATTATAACATGCGATACTTTTACATTGTTTGCATTGTTGTATACTTTTGTTTTACACTACTTACATTATAGCAGTTGAAATAACATTACATGGATGACGTTGTCAAAACTCTTGTAATGTAGTTCAAAACAAACAATTATACGACAAGCACTTTAACAGTAGGTAAACTCTAAATGTGAGTTAAGTTTAGTGGTAAAACCACACCCAACTCTACCTAAAGATGAAGAGTTTAAATTCTTCATCTCCAATTCAATATATACATATATATAGACAATGATTACAGTCTTTACCTTTGGACTATCTAAACAACGTAACTTTTGTTGATAGGATAATAAAAATGTGTTATATTAAACATAACATTAAGCTTTGATCATCCAATGTAGCGTATATTTTGTTTAGAAGAGAATATACCATATCTTTAATGTGAAGACACCGAAGTAAAAAAAGTATGGAAGATTTAAAATAGCTATGCTTTTTTTCTTTAAGAAACATGGGGACTCTATTTGGGAAACATAGTCTGGACTGAAAAATTCAGTCCACACACAAATTGGTATTTGTAAATGTTAAAAGAAAAAAATATGCAATGCCCCTAAGTGGGAGTTAGCAGTTTTTAATATATTAAATAAAGATCAGAAAATAAAAATAAAACTTCAAAATAAATTTACCTAGGACTTAAATAAAAACCCTCAAATCAGAATAAAATTAATATAAACAACTACAACCATAGTTTAATGTAGTACCTACAAATTAATTTTATAAAACTATCATCATTATCATTATTTCAACCCTCAATATATTTTAATATAGTCACAGAAAGTAATATATGACGCTTACGTTATCAAGGAGAACGTTCTCAGTAAAAGAAGAGATTCCAACTGAATATAGTTACATAGCTTCCTCAACTATATTTGTCATTGCTATCTCACACTTTGTGAGTCCTAAAAAGATAAAAATATAAGGGAATGAGCGACAACATGCTCAGTAGGGAAACTATTACTCACTTTTAGATTTTTATCATTGCCACATTAATGCCTGCATAGTCAATTAGTTCTCGACATTATTCATCAATATTATCATGTTCATTTCCGGTGGATACCCTATGATTATTCTTACCAAGTTTCATACATATATATATATACACATATTAGTTCAAGATTCAATAATTCTCATCTGTATCTACCGTGCAATAGAATATGATATCACTCAACTCAACAAAACCCAAATGGGCGCACTTGACTACTTTACAATCATTCCAAGAGTGTCCGGTGAGGAGACATCAAGCCCTAGATCCTCACCAAGTCGATTCTTGTATAGTGCGTTCTAGGATTTTTAATCCAAGAGAGCGTCATCACCTCCCCCTATTTTATCTTTTAGGGTATTCGTGCCCAAGGATGTAATCGCCTGTCACGCCCCGGAGTACGGGAGGTGACGTGACAGATTATTTAAATTAAGTAAAAGGCAAACTTAATTAAAATCAAGAGTTTTAGGGGTTAAATTAAATAATAAAAATGTGAAAGTTTCAAAACAACATGGTATAAAGGAATTTATAAACATTAAGCAAATAATAAAATATTAAAGAACCACGAGTATGGGTTCCACTGACCCACAACTTGTGCACACACATAGTACTGACAATATAATAATACAACTACAGTCCAAGAACAAAGAAAGTTAAAAACATTACATGCCTTGTTCAAATAGTACAAATAATCTACTAGTCCTTCTACTGCTCCTGAGTCCTGTCTGTTGAGTCCTCTCTAAACCTAAATGGGAATCCACCTAGAGGGGGAATTTAAAAAAAAAATAAATTGCGAGCGAAAGGCTCAGTAGGACTATATTTTATTAAATCATTTAATATAAAAGGAAAATCTCACTATTTAGGGAATTATTTAAAAGAAATCTTGAATAAATAAATTTAATAAAACCGTTCTTACCCAAAACAGTTTATTCGGTCGACCAGAAATACATTATTTTCTTTTCCTAGGCAAACCATAAGGATATCACCACCGTAGTAGCCCAACTGGGTTTTGGGACCTACCCCCAAGGTCGATCGCTATACGACCCGATCTTTGATATGGCATCGTGCCCTTATATTCATTTCTATTATCATGCAAGGTCCATTTACCAGATATTCTCATTAACATTTATTATGAAGTTCACTTCAATTCACGGTTTATAAAAATAACCGATAAAATCTCATTTTTCAATCAATCGTTGAAAACGTTTTTATAGAAACCCTTTTCAAAGCCAAATCATTTTGAAACTGGGTTACCAAAGATAGGGTAGAAGTCCTACCTCGAAACTCATGCCGATGCCCTATACCGTAATCCTAGTCCGCTATACGTTAGCTCTGCGGAACCACGAACGATCCTAGATATACACTAACTCGATCAATATCTAGTTTGAGACATTCTATATTACTAAACCATTTCATGATATCATAGTGTGCCATTTGTATCTTTAAAATCATTTTATAAGATTGAAATTTCAATCGGGGTTCAAAACAGTGAAAACAGGTGAAAAATCACAAATTTTTTTTCCATGCTCTGCTGCCCTACCGAACTCCCTGCTTTGGCCGGCCGAACTGCACCGAAAATCAGGTCCGATCGGCCAGACATTTCCCAAGTTCGGCCTGCCAATCCTTTGAATCTGGCCTGCCGAACACGTAGTTCGGCATGCCAAACTGGAAAAACCCAAAAATTCCAGCCACGGGTTTTGGTTCTCCCAAAATTCAAATCTTGATTTTAACTTGTTTTTCTCAAATCTCAGGCATGGAAAACATTCATAGATGATAGAAAAACATAATAGAACACTTTTGAACTCATTTAAACAAGATTTAAACACAAAAATCTCAAAAATCCAAAAATGGATGAAAATGAGAAAAAATAGAAGATCTTGAATCTAATCCATTTTTCTTCAATCCAAGCTTAGATTCTAGTTGTTCTAAGTTCATTTAACTTAAACCAAGAGTTTTCTAAGCTCAAACAAACTTAGATTTCAAAAATGCACAAAATTTGAAAATTTTGAAAAGTTTAGAAATTTCGAAACTAACCTCGAATCGAAGCTTCAATCCGCGTCTTTGGTAGCCAAATCACGTCCCCGAGCTTCCTTCTTGCTAACCCAAAGCTTGGATTCGAATTTTGATTCAAAAATTTGAGAGAGAAATTGATAGAGAAGAGAGAAACTGGAGAGAACAAGAGAGAGTGATCACGGGTGGGAGAGGAGGAGAGAGAGAGTGAGAGTTGAGAGTGAAGAGAGAGGAAAGGGAGAGAAAATAAATAGAGAGAAACGGTGGGCGGTTTTACTGTGCGAAAACCAAAAGCCACCCATGGTTTTGTAAAACGGAACATTTTTAACATTTTACAAACTGTTGTGCTTTAAAATTCAAAGTATTATTTTAAAACAATCAGAAATCATTTGAATTTATCAAATTAACAAAACAACCTAAAATTCAAAATTTAACCAAATAATCAAATTAATGTTGAAACATTAATTATGGCACACTAATTCATCATTTTACATCACAATAACATTAAATAAATTTCGGGGCGTTACAATTCTCCACCCCTAAAAGAAATTTCACCCTCGAAATTTACAACTCAATTCAAAAACAAAACAAATGCGGATACAATTCCCGCATACTCGACTCTAATTCCCAAGTGTTTTCATCAACCCCGTGATGCTCCACACGACCTTTACCAACGGTATCTCACGACGACACAAACTGATCACTTTTCGATCGATGATTTGAATCAGCACTTCTTTGTACGTCGTATCTTCCCGAACCTGTACATCGCGAAATGAAACTGCCTTACCCTGCTCAAGCGGACACTTCCTAAGCATCGACACGTGAAGCACATCGTGAACATGAGAGAGTTTGGGTGGAAGATCAAGCCGATAAGCAACCACACCAACACGCTGAGTGATCTCGAACGGTCCAATGTACCTTGGTGCAAGCTTTCCACTCACTCCGAACCGCATAGTCCCTTTACGAGGCGATACCTTCAAGAGAACGAAATCTCCTATCGCGAACTCTAAAGGTCTACGTCTCCTATCCGCATAACTCTTCTGTCGACTCTGAGCTGCCCTCAATCGATCTCGAATCACGATGACTTTCTTATTGCTATCACGGATCTCATCCGGCCCAAGAATAACCCTGTCTTTCGGCTCTGCCCAACACACCGATGACCGACATGGTCGCCCATACAACACCTCAAACGGTGCCATACCAATACTCGCCTGATAGTTGTTGTTGTACATGAACTCCGCCAGATGCAAATATTTCTTCTAATTTTCACCGAAGTCTAACGCACAGGCACGCAACATATCCTCGAGAATCTGAATAACCCACTCAGACTGCCCATCAGTTTGAGGATGAAATGCTGTATTGAAGTTCAAATCCGTACCTAAAGCCTCCTGAAAAATCCTCCAGTACTTAGCATTAAACTTGGTGTCTCGATCAGAAGTGATGGACAAAAGAACTCTATGCAACCTCACTATGTTCTGCAGATACAAATCCCCAAGAATCCTCCTCGAACATGTCAACCTGAATGGAATGAAATGCGTCGATTTCGTCAACCTGTCGACCATGACCCAAACTACATCATGCCACTACTTCGTCCTCGGCAAACCTGTGAGAAAATCCATCGTCACATGCTCCCATTTCCACCCTGGAATAGGAAGTGACTAAAGCTGGCCTGCAGGCTTCTGATGCTCGGCTTTCACCTAAAGACACATCGTACACTTGGCCATGTACTCTCGAACATCTTTCTTCATGCCTCTCCACCAATATTGCCTCTTCAAATCACTATACATCTTTGCACTCCTTGGATGAATGGCAAATTGAGACCTATGAGCTTCGTCTAAAAAGCTTTTGTCACCTCGACGATAGCTGAAACTGCGAGACGCTCCTGGAAATACAACGATCCATCTGTATGCACACTCCATTCTTGCTCTCCGTTCTATAGCCGCGACCAAATCCCCTGCAAATGCTGGTGCTGCCATTGATTTTGCTTTACCATCTGAACAAAAGCTGGGGTCGCCTCTACATGATATACCGAAACTCGATCATAGTCTTCATGATACCATAGTCCATACTCGCTCACTGTCGCATCCCTGCTCCAGTCTTCAAGAGCCAAACAAGCAAGAATCCCTGAAGACTTCCTGCTAAGCGCATTCCCGACCACATTAGCTTTCCCGGGATGATATTGCAACGCAAAATCATAATCCTCCATATACTCTATCCATCTACACTGCCTTAAATTAAGATCCCTCTAAGTGAACAGCTACCTCAAACTCTTATGATCAGAGAAGACTTGAAACGACGCTCCATACAAATAACACCTCCAAATCTTCAGCGTGTGAATCACTATCGCGAGCTCCAAGTCATGAGTAGGATAATTTTGCTCGTGAGGTCGTAGCTGTCTTGATCCATACGCAACCACGCGTCTATGCTGCATCAACACGCATCTAAGTCCGTGTCCTGAAGCATCTGCGTAAACCTCATACGGCTCGTCACTGTTAGGAATAACCAACACTGGAGCTGAAGTAAACCGGTTCTACAATTCCTGAAAAGCAAGCTCACATTCTTCACCCCACTTAAAACTGGTATTTTTCTTGATCAATCTCGTCAACGGAGCTGCAATCTTTGAAAAATCTTTTACAAATTTCTTATAATAACCAGCAAGACCTAAGAAGCTGTAAATCTCTGCTACATTCCTTGGTCGTTCCCATTCTACTATTGCTTCAATCTTGGATGGATCCACAGAAATACCATGCTTCGAGATGACATGACCTAGAAATTTGACTTCAGTCAACCAAAACTCGTACTTATCCCTCTTGGCATACAATTGGTGCTCCCGTAGAGTCTGAAGCACGATTCAGAGATGCTGCTTATGCTCCTCCCAAGTCTTAGAATACACTAGAATGTCATCGATGAACATTTTCATGAACTGATCCAAACACGGCCTAAATATCCTGTTCATCAAATCCATGAAAGCTGTCGGAGCATTCGTCAACCCAAATGACATAACCAGAAACTCAAAATGCCCATACCGAGTCCTAAAAGCTGTCTTGGGAATATCCTCTTCCTTGATCCTAAGCTGATGGTACCCTGAACGTAAATCAATCTTTGACAAGTACCGCGAACCTCCCAACTGATCAAACAACTCATCGATCCTAGGCAAGGGATACTTATTCTTTACTATAACACGATTCAGCTGTCGATAATCTACACACAACCTGAGAGTCCCATCACGTTTCTTAGCAAACAAAACCGGTGCTCCCCACGGAGATGTGCTATTTCGAATATACCCTTTATCAACAAGCTCCTGAAGTTGCTTCCTCAATTCTTTCATTTCTGCTGACGCCATCCGATAAGGTGCTATAGAAATCGGTGTTGTCTCTAGAAACAACTCAATACCAAACTCAATTTTTCGATGCGATGGTAATCCTAGCAACTCGTCGAGGAAGACATCCTCGAACTCATCAACTACCGGAATCGCTACACTTCCTCTCAAAGCATAGGGCTCGCACTCTAAATTTGCAAGAAAAGCACAACAAACCAGATTTCTTCGCCCTCCTAGACACGACTTCTTGAGACGCTCACTCATTAGCCAATCACCACCACCCTAGTAAGTGATCATCGTCCCCCTATTAGACACTAGGGTTACTTTTCTAAGTTGGCAGTCCATAATTGCATTATACTTGGACAACCAGTCCATTCCTAGAATTACATCATATGAGCTCATGGGGAGTATAATCAAATTACTTTTCAAAATCTCATCCCTAATTTTTATTTTACAAGATTTACATACACAATTCACACACACCTGCCCCAAGGGAGAAGTTATGACTAGGGGTTCATTAAACTATTCTATCTCTAATCCCAAGGCATGTATAAAAGGAACTCGAAATGAGAGAATGAGAGGCACCTGTATCAAATAAAACGCGAGCTAAAGACTAAGAAACTAAGATCGTACCATCGACAACCGCGCTACCAGTCTGAGAATCTAAACACCCGATGCCATTGGATGAACCTACACTGGTGCTTTTCCTTTTCCTCTACCAACATTGCTGGGTTTGGGATTATTCTGCCGATGCTGTTGAGATTGAGACGACTGCACACAAACTGAACTCAACGCTTGATACTGAGGGATGCTACGCTGTAAATGCTACGGCTGCTGCCCTCATGTCGGATATGAAAACTGCTGAGGAAAGAACTGAGGATACTGCAACTGCGGATACTGCTGAGGCTGAGGTAGGGTTTGAGGTTGAGATTGACAACTGGCATCTTCTCCAGCCTGAGATCCATGACGGGCACTCCTGATCGGGCAATTCCTCTTGATGTGTCCTGGCTGCTGACAAAAATGACAATGGAAGCTGTAGGGATTGCTACGTCCACTACCAGATGAACTGCTACTACCACTGTTCGCGCCACCCTGCTTGCTCTTTCCTAGAGTTGGACGGCTACTGGTGCTCTTCCTACCGCTCCTCTATGATCCTCCTGAAGCCTTTGCTCGATCCTCACAATACTACGCATAATCATTCTCCACTGATATTGCTGATGACACAAGCTCTCCAAAATTCCTAAGTCGCAGAGCAACCAACTGTCGCTGAATAGGAGCCTTGAGCCCTTCTTGAAACTTAATGCACCTCTTACGTTCCGATGCCACTACTAATGGAGCAAGCTTGGCCAACTCATTAAATCTTGCCTCATATTCCCAAACTGACAAATCACCTTACTGTAACTTGTAGAACTCAGCTGCCTTCTGATCTCTATACCCCTGTGAAAAATACTTATCATAGAACAGCTTCTCGAATCTGTCCCAACTGATATTGCCACCGCGTTCCAAACGCTTAGCTTGTTTCTACCAAGTATTAGCACCACCCTCGAGCTTATATGCAACAAACTCCACACGGTACTCATTAGGCACACCAAGGGTATCCAAATGCGTAACGATCGAGTCTATCCAATATTCTACCAATTGCGGGTCCCCATTACCATCAAAAGTTAGAATAGATGCACGCTGGAATTCCTTAAAATACATATGCCGACGACCAACATCAGAATCCTCCAGCCTAGCCCTGGCTGCCATCTGTCGGAAAGCCGCAAACATAGACCTCATCATACCCTCATCATTTTTGAGCTCGACGTCAGCTGTCGAACGACGTTTAGGTGCTATTCTCTCACTTCTGAAAACAAAATTTGGACTGTCAGAGGTATTTCATTGTCATACTTATGTGTGCACAATTCCAAAGGTTCACAACCTTGAGCTCTGATACTATTTAGTCACGCCCCGGAGTACGGAGGTGACGTGACAAATTATTTAAATTAATTAAAAGCCAAACTTAATTAAAATCAAGAGTTTTAGGGGTTAAATTAAATAGTAAAAATGTGAAAGTTTCAAAACAACATGGTATAAAGGAATTCATAAACATTAAGTGAATAATAAAATATTAAAGAACCGCGAGTATGGGTCCCATTGACCCACAACTTGTACACACACATAGTACTGAAATATAATAATACAACTACAGTCCAAGCACAAAGAAAGTTAAAAACATTACATGCCTTGTTCAAATAGTATAAATAATCTACTAGTCCTTCTACTGCTCCTGAGTCCTGTCTGTTGAGTCCTCTCTAAACCTAAATGGGAATCCACCCAGAGGGGAATTTTAAAAAAATAAATTGTGAGCGCAAGGCTCAGTAGGACTATATTATATTAAATCATTTAATATAAAGGAAAATCTCACTATTTAGTGAATTATTTAAAAGAAACCTTGAATAAATAAATTTAATAAAACCGTTCTTACCCAAAACAGTTTATTCGGTCAACTAGAAATATATTATTTTCTTTTCCTAGGCAAACCATAAGGATATCACCACCGTAGTGGCCCAGCTGGGTTTCAGGACCTGCCCCCAAGGTTGATCGCTATACGACCCGATATCTGATGTGACATCATGCTCTTATATTCATTTCTATTATCATACAAGGTCCATTTACCAGGTATTCTCATTAACATTCATTATGAAGTTCACTTCAATTCACGGTTTATAAAAATAACCGATAAAATCTCATTTTTCAATCAATCGTTGAAAACATTTTTATAGAAACCCTTTTCAAAGCCAAATCATTTTGAAACTGGGTTACCAAAGATAGGGTAGAAGTCCTACCTCGATACTCGTGCTAATGCCCCATATCGTAATCCCAGTCTGCTATACTTAGCTCTACGGAACCACGAACGATCCTAGATACACACTAACTCGATCAATATCTAGTTTAAGACATTCTATATCACTAAATCATTTCATGATGTCCTAGTGTGCCATTTGTATCTTTAAAATCATTTTATAAGGTTGAAATTTCAATCGGGGTTCAAAACAGTGAAAACAGGTGAAAAATCACAAAATTTTTTTCCATGCTCTGCCGGCCTGTCGGACTCCCTGCTTCGGCATAGTTCGGCCTGCTGGAAATCAGGTCCAGTCGGCTGAACATTACCCAGGTTCGGCCTGCCAAACGGATGAGTCTGGCCTGTCGATCCTTTGAATTTGGCCTGCCGAACACGTAGTTCGGCCTGTCGAACTGGAAAAACCCAGAAATTTCAGCCACGGGTTTTGGTTCTCCCAAAATTCAAATCTTGATTTTAACCTGTTTTTCTCAAATCTCAGGCATAGAAAACATTCATAGATGATAGAAAAACATAATAGAACACTTTTGAACTCATTTAAGCAAGATTTAAACACAAAAATCTCAAAAATCTGAAAATGGATGAAAATGAGAAAAAATGGAAAATCTTGAATCTAATCCATTTTTCTTCAATCCAAGCTTAGATTCTAGTTGTTCTAAGTTCATTTAACTCAAACCAAGAGTTTTCTAAGCTCAAACAAACTTAGATTTCAAAAATGCACAAAATTTGAAAATTTTGAAAAGTTTAGAAATTTCGAAACTAACCTCGAATAGAAGCTTCAATCTGCGTCCTTGGTAGCCAAATCACATCCCCGAGCTTTTTTCTTGCTAACCCGAAGCTTGGATTTGAATTTTGATTCAAAAATTTGAGAGAGAAATTAAGAGAGAAGAGAGAAACTGAGAGAAAACAAGAGAGAATGATCACGGGTGGGAGAGGAGGAGAGAGAGAGTGAGAGTTGAGAGTGAAGAGAGAGGATGGGGAGAGAAAATAAATAGAGAGAAACAGTGGGTGATTTTACTGTGCAAAAACCAAATGCCACCCACGGTTTCGTAAAACGGAATATTTTTAACATTTTACAAACTGTTGTGCTTTAAAACTCAAAACATTATTTTAAAACAATCAGAAATCATTTGAATTTATCAAATTAACAAAACAACCTAAATTTCAAAATTTAACCAAATAATCAAATTAATGTTGAAACATTAATTATGGCACCCTAATTCATCATTTTACATCACAATAACATTAAATAAATTTCAGGGCGTTACATCGCTGCCTTCTCATGTCTTACCATTCCTCTCATGACTACTATTGTTATGTATAGAGTATATTTCCTAACAATCCTTCTCAATATATTTAATACATGTCAAATCAATTTATTATTCGTTGTATATTACAGAACGAGTTCATGTTATTGTCTCATAAGTGATATTCATATAATAATAGTTCAATATATATATTGCAATGTAAAGAACTAATTTTAATTCTATAAAACCTCACAAAAGATGAGTAATAGATTCCCTACCTCTTGGCAAATGTGCTGCTGCTAACTTCTAGCTTATGAAACTAAGTTCACCACATAAGTTGCAAGTACATCGTTATCCTCAGATGTATAAAACAACCATACTTTAACTTAAATCCTACAATATAACCATGTCAATTTACAAGCTATTTTTATTAGTGTGCCCTAATCATTAATATGAAATCCTTGGAATATTTCGCAATACAAAATGATGAAAAATAGATCAATTTTGCACTGCCTGATTGGCCTATTGATCAAACTACACATTTCAAACCTCTCTTCCGGCCTATCAATTTGTAAGGTTCGGCCTATCGATCTAGTAGAGTTTGGCCTTCCGGTCTATAGGGTTCGGCCTATCGATCTATAGGGTTTGGCCTACTGAACCTACTGAAGGTTCTGGCCTGCCGATTGGCAAGTCTGGCATGCCTACTGAACAATTTTTAGAAATGCACTTTTCCATTTTCGAAGGTTTCTAGGGCATAGAAAATGCATAAAAACAATGGAATATCATAGTTAAATACATATAGATTATTTTTCTCAAAATTTTCATGCTCAACATATAAATTTAAACCAAAAATCAAAACTTTTCAAAACTAGTTCAAATCTCATTTTAAACAAAGATCTACATAAATCAAACTTCAGAAACATTGTATAATTACCCACAAACAACAAACACACATTCTTCACAAATCTCATGCTAAAACACAAATTTAAATCAAAGTTTTTGCTTAGAAAACCTTACTTCAAGCTTGAAGAAAATTAGTGATTTTGTTGAAGAAAATTAGTGTTTTTGTCCTTGATCTTTGTTTTGTGATTTTAGAAGATCTAAGAAAATAACTTTGGATTCCTCTCTTGATTATCTTGAAGCTAAGTTAATGATCCTTAATCTTGGAGAAATCAAAGAGAAGAAAGAAGAGAGGAAACGAAAGAGAAAAAGAGAGAGAGAGAGTTGTCGTGACAGAAAAAGAAAAAGAAGAAAAGGAGACAAGAGGATGTTGGGCATGTGAGATCAAGTCTCCACCAGAGACTTTTGGAGCAAATAAGGCCAAATAGCATTTTTGTAATTAATGAGAAGTTCTAAGGTCATTTTTTTAAATATACTAAATAAGTATACAAAAATTTTAGAAAATTTGAAAATAGGTAGAAATAAAAAACATGAAATAGATTTTAAATTAAACAAAATTATACAAATGTTTAATTGGCACACTAATAATTAATTTAATTATAATTATACCTGTTAGAAAAATAACAAGTGTCACAGCTTTACCCTCCTTAAAGAAATTTCGTTATCAAAATTTCAAATCTAATGATACTAATAAAAATCACAAATCCGCTATGATTTTGCTTTCTACTCTACTCCCTCAATGTTATTTGTCTCTAAATGTGGATTACCATATCTCCATTCATTTACTTGAAATATCAATCTTACTCTAAATATTATTTCCCTCAACAGGAGTATTTCTAATAGGTTTCAAATTTACAACACTGTATTATAGTTTAGAAATTTGATTAGAAAAGTACACATGCTGATCATACCATTTTTTCCAGTCTGTCCCTGTCTTTGGACTGTGGTTTGCAATTATATTAAGGAGATTGCCAAAGAAATTCTTATATAATTTATCTTTGGGTTCCTTTTTCTTTTAAGTAAGAAAAAGTCACATATGAGTGGTTTCATATTCCAACTAATAATAAATTAAAACATAATCACAAAATATACAACACAAGTGCTTCTATTTAAATTGTACATTAAAGCTATACATAGAGAGGTTAGAAGGAATCTCATAGTTGTAAGCAAACTCGATGAATTCTTCAATAAACGGCTACTCTCATGGCACAAACATTCAACAAATACTATACTAATATTTTTCTATGGAGTATCCCCATAATTAACTTTGGTACTCCCACAAAATATTAATAGAATATCACACATTACAAATATGATGCGGATATGTTTCGAGAGTATAAAGCACTCCATATTATTAGACATGTATGCCCTAAGGAGTAAAAATGTAATATGTTTTTGAAGACATTTTTATCAATAAAGAATTTATTTATTATTTATATACTAAATCTTGTCCTCTTTATGTTCATATTTGTTGAATGTATGTTAAGCAAACAAAAGTTTAAAACTGTTGGTTTAAACCTTTAAGAATTAGGCATATGATGGACAGATTATGCGAAAGACACAATTCTTAAGGTGACGGTCTAAATCATAAGGTCCCCAATCGAGGGAATAATGTTTCTATGCAAAGATTGTTATGTTGTCTATATCTCTAATAGGAAATGCTTTGTCTTCATCATCAGAGGTAGACTCTATGAATAGAAACATTGGCACATTGTCATAGGTGACAATGTGTTAGATCGGGACATAAAGTGAATTGATTTAGATTAATAATTTTGTCTCAGCAAATCGATTCTCTTTAGATAATCATATGTAATGTATCTTAATCTTGAGATGAATAATGGGCCCGTTGTCTTAACTTATGTTTTTTGATGTGTGAAAGGATGACATCCACATTTTAATAGTGGTACGCATGCCAGTACGTTAGATGCATAAATTTTGATAGCGTAGACCTATTATTCATAGATGTGGACTCCATAGCTCCTCTTTAGGAGTAGTTGATATCCTCTTATATCCGTCATCCTGTAATTGAAAAACTTGAGCGCTCAACCATTTGGATACATTAGTGTAACCAAATAGTATACCGTCTGCGGATGGTATGTTTGCGATGGTGAGATAATGGAACGTAAGATAAAAATAATCAGGAAGGTAAGGCAGAACTTGTTCTTAAGCCGATTATGGTTAATCCTATGTGGATACGATACATTATGATATGTCATGGCTACTTAGCTATACGGTTTTCGTAATTCTATATAGTTCGAGAGTGTAGCTCTGAGCCTTTAGTGGAATAGCGTTAGAATGGATAATTATGAAATGTATATCTAGAATATTTGGTTTCATAATTATCGAGATCTTGAACTATATAAGTCCATCAGGTTCACTTTGCTAGCTCATAAAAATCCTGTAACGATACAACGTGTTTTTCTAGTAATTGGTGACTTGTGTCTTATTATCACATTGACTGAAAATTTGATAGGATCAGGATAATTCATGTCTGTTTATCGGTTGAATTAATTTTGTGAAAATCATTTCAAGATAAACTTGCTGTAATATCGGGATCATATAATTCATGTCTGTTTATCAGTTGGATTAATTTTGAATAAATTAATTCAAGATAAACTTATTGAATTATTAGCAATATTTATTGTCCTAAAGGTTATCTAGATATGACTGTTTTAATTAGATAACTTCTCTATTAGGTTATTTAAATTAAAACTGAGGCTCTATCCTAAGAATCTCAAGTAGGAAATAAAATTCACAAGGATCATTTATCGCAAGTTCGGCAGGCTAATTTTTAAGTTTGGCCTGCCGATGGAGCAAGTTTGGTAGACTGATCTGCCAATTTGGCCTACAGACCGAGCAATAAATTAATCACATGTGTTCTCGTGAGTTTTATTAGATATTGTTCCTAATTTGATTTTGATTTGAATTTTCGAGGCGTTATCTAATAAGGACTGACTCTTGAGCCCAACCTTTATAAAAAGGAGACTGAGTCTCATTTTTGTTTAGATCAGTTGAGAAATCTAGAGTAAGACGCTATTGGTGAGACTTTGCAACTCCTCGGAGAGCTATTTTTCACAAATCACGAACCATAGCTTTTGGTTTTCTCAATTAGTTCTAAGGAGAGTCACCGAGGAAAGGCTGGACAACATGTGCCCACACGCACTCCGATCGTGGATAAAAAATAGCAAAGAAGACCAATTGATTGAGGCTCTTTTGGAACGTATACTCTTTACGGATTGCGGGAGCTTTTCTACATTACGAGGTTAGTAAGATCTAGTTAATTTATGCATATGAAACTTATGTTTTAGAAAATACTCAGGTATAAAAAAAGTTTAAAATTTCATTGCGTACTATTTTTCCAACAATTTGTATTGAGACATGGTTTTTACATAAATTTGCAAGTTTGTGATCATGCTATATGTATAAATTATGTGATCTTGATCTCTCCTATGCTTGAATTTAATTTTTTAGAGAGTTGACGCTCTAGGTTTCTATATATTTTTATGTCGTCATGGATTATATAGTGAATGTTTATTAATTAATCATGGTTGAATAAATTATTATTTTATTATTAATTAATTAATTAATTTATACTGGTTATGGTTCCTTAGAGGTTAGAATGTGTATCTAGGTTTTTCATGCAATTAGATAGCGGACTATCATCTCTGTCTAGAAATTATTATTTAATTTTAAATTTGTAAGAATTTTTTAATTAAATAATTATTCGGAGAAGATGAATGATAGCGTTTTTAGGTATTTCCTGAGTCTCTAAATTTATGTTTTTGAATTGTTGATAATAAAATTGAAAAGCTGCATAAAAGATGTATTTTCTGGATGTTGTGATTTCTGTTCGTTTGGTAGGCCGAACCCTCAGGCCCGGCAGGCCAAAGGTTGCAGATCAGCAGGCCGTCCGCGGGGTAGAAATCTAATGGCTCTAGTAGCAGGCCGAACTTTCAAGTTCGGTAGGCTAAATTGTCATGATCAGCAGGTTGACCTGAAAAGATTGGCTGGCCGATGGATCATGACTGATAGGCTGATCACACAGATTGGCGTGCCGACAGGAGTTATGATTTTTCAAAAACTATGCATTTTTGATGCAGTTTTGATTTTATTTTTAGACAATTCTAAGAAACATTAAATTTGAATATGACCAGAAATATGGAGTTTTTGATCTATGCGGGATTGAAGACTTGAAAATGGAAGTTACATGAAGATTGATACAATTTGAAGATTTAAGGATAAAGAACTGATAATATGTTTCAATTATTCTCTTGTAATCTTAGTTTTCTTTCCTCTAGGGTGGAACCATAATATTACAGTTATTTATTACTACTATGCTTGTGGCTTTGCATGATTGCTTTGCTTGTTTGCATTATAATATGATTTGCCATATATATTGATAGCGTGTCATATAGAATAGGGAGTGCTGCTCATTAAAAGTTGTTCATGCATGTTTATAAAATAAAACCTTAATTTCAAAAGAATGAGTAGGAGAAGGTTTTTGAAGAGAAGACCTACGACCTCCATCATTGGTCCATTGGTAGCAGATGGTGGTTTCGACCCCTAGGAAGGGACTTCATCATGTGCTGGGTTAGATCTTCGAGAAGATAAGGTATTTTAGCATGATTTATCATTGCACACCCCTAGGTGGTGATTATAAATCTTGGATAAAATATTAAAATGATGGTTATACACTCACGTTGATTTTATTATTAACCTCTCCTAGGAGCTCTGTTAATAAAATTGATGGCCAAAGAAACGATTATTAATAAATACTGGATCATACGGGTCTGGATGGCAGATATTGTTCAGGAGGGGATCTGTGTTCTTGATTGAATTTGGCAAGACTCCCCTAGGAGCTTGTTGAATTCTAAGTTGGGAATTATAGTTGTAAGGTTATGATATTTTTAAGGTTTTGACACATAAACACATTTGTATGTTTTACATGGTTGTGTTATCTTACTAAATTATTATGATATGTTTGTTTATGTTTGGTATATGATTCTTTATTATAGATTAAAAATGTCTAAAAATGCTTTATCATCGATACTTGATAAAAACCAATTAACCGGTGAGAACTATAATGATTGGAAATGGAACCTAAACATTGTCTTGTCCTTTGAGAAACTGAAATTTGTGCTGACGATACCTTAGCCTCCCGAGCCTATGGGAGATTCCACGAATGAGCAAATTCAAGTGTACAATCGTTGGAAAGATGCTAATGATCAGTCCCGCTGCTATTTTATGGCCAGCATGAATAACGTGTTGTAGGCTCAACATGAGGATTATGAGGCTGCTAGGCAGAACTTGGATAATCTGGAAGACATGTCTGGTGGCCAAGACTTAACAAAGTAGCAAAGAGCACTTCGAAAACTCTTGAACTATAAATAGAGACCGGGGACATTTGTAAAGGAGCATATGATGTTGCTACATAGGTTTGAATCAATTATGAAGAATTTGGCATAACCATGCTGAATGTTGAAATCAACAACTCAATTCTTGTATTTCTTATGAGATAAAAGGCTTTTAAATCCTTGTATCTATTGGAATCTCCCTTAAGAAATTTACGTATAATTTTATTCCATGTAATATTCATACCCATATAACCGTTAATATTTCCATTCTAGGGTTTTTTTTTTCTATGTCATGACATCCTGTTTATTGTATAAATCAACCTGAAGGTTCAATTTGATAATGAGATTGAGAATTTAACTTTAAAACCATCTCAAAAACTGATATTAAAAGTGGTGCTACACTCCTTAGGTTAACTGAACTTAGGCTCTGATACTCAAAATTCTGTAACACCCCTAAGTGGGGATTAGCAGTTTTTAATAAATTAAATAAAGATCAGAAAATAAAAATAAAACTTCAAAATAAATTTGTCCGGAACTTAAATGAAAACTCTCAAATCAGAATAAAAATATAAACAACAACAACTATAGTTTAATGTAGCACCTATAAATTAATAATATAAAACTATCATTATCATCATTTCAACCTTCAATATATCTTAATACAGTCACAAAAAGTAATATATGATGGTTACGTTATCAAGGAGAACGTTCTCAGTAAAAGAAGAGATTCCAACTGAATATAGATACATTGCTTCCTTAACTACTTTTCTCATTGCCACCTTACACTTTATAAGTCCTAAAATGATGAAAATATAGGGGAATGAGCGACAACATGCTCAGTAAAGAAAACTATTACTCACCTTTAAGTTTTTATCATTACTTCATTAATAGCTGCATGGTTAGTTAGTTCTTGACATTATTCATCAATATTATTATGTTCGTTTTTGGTGGATACCCTATGATTATTCTTACTAAGTTTCATATATATATATATATACATATTAGTTTAGGATTTAATAATACTCATCTGTATCAATCGTGTAATAGAGTGTCATATTACTCAACTCAACGAAACCTAAAAAGGCACACTTGACCACTCTACAATCATTCCAAGAGTGTCCGATGAGGGGACATCAAGCCCCGGATCATCACCAAGTCGATTCTTGTGTAGTTCATTCTAGGACTTTCGACATAAGGGAGCGTCATCACCTTTTTCCCACTTTAGCTTTTAGGGTATTCATGCTTAAGGACGTAATCGTCACCTTATTCACGTCTTACCATTCCTTTCATGCCACCACTGTTATGTATAGAGTATATTTCCTAATCATGCTTCTTAATTTATTCAACACATGTCAAATCAATTTATTCCTCGCTGTATATTACACGACAAGTTAATGTTATTGTCCAATAAGTTATTTTTATATAATAACAGTTCAACATATATATATATTGCAATGTAAAGAACCAATTTTAATTCTTTAAAGCCTCACAAAAGATGAGTAATAGATTCCCTAACTCTTGGCAAATGTATTGCAGATAACTTCTAGCTCACGAAACAAAGTTTACCACGTAAGCTGCAAGTATGTCGTTATCCTAAGACGTATAAAACAACCATACTTTAACTTAAATTCTGCTTTATAATCTGTCTGTTTACCATCTATTCTTAATATTATGCTATAATCATTAATATGAAATCCTTGGAACATTTTGTAACACAAAACGATGAAAAACAGATGAGTTTGGACTACTTGATTGGCTTGCCGATTAGTTACTTATGGCTTGCCAATCAAACTACACATTTTAGACCTCTCTTTTGGCTTTCCAATTTGTAAGGTTTGGCCTATAGGTCTGGTAGAGTTTAGCCTTCCAGTCTACAGGGTTTAGCCTGTCAATATATAGGATTTGGCCTACCAAACCTGCTGAAGGGTCTGACCTACTGATTGGCAAGTCCGGCCTGCATACAGAACAATTTCTAGAAATCTAGTTTTCCATTTTTGAAGATTTCAATTTTTAAAACTCAATCTGACCTTTCAAGACATAGAAACATGCATAAAAACTATGGAATATCACATTAAATACATATAGATCATTTTTCTCAAAATTTTCATGCTCAACATAAAATCTAAACAAAAAATCAAAACTTAATCTCATTTTAAACAAAGATCTATACAAATCAAACTTTAAAAACATTGTATAATTATCTACAAATATCAAACACATATTTCTTACAAATCTTATGCTAAAACACAAATTTAAATCAAAATTTTAGCTTAGAAAACCTTATCACAAGTTTGAAGAAAATTAGTGATTTTGTTTGCAAAAATCCTTGATCTTTGTTTTGTGATTTTGAAAGATCTAAGAAAATAACTTTTCATTCTTCTCTTGATTATCTTGAAGCTGAGTTGATGATCCTAGATCTTAGAGAAATCAAAGAGAAGAAAGAAGAGAGGAAATGAAAGAGAAAAAGAGAGAGAGTTGTCGTGAGAGAAAAAGAAGAAGAAGAAAAATAAAACAAAGAGGAGAAAAGAGGTGGTTGGGCAGTTGAGATCAAGTCTCCATTGGAGACTTTTTGAGCAAATGATGCCAAATAGTATTTTGTAATTAATTAGAAGTTCTAAGGTCATTTTGGTAAATATATTAAATAGGTATAGAAAAATTTTAAAAAATTTGAAAATGGGTAGAAATAAATAACATGAAATAGATTTTAGATAAAATAAATTTTACAAATGTTTAATTAGCACACGAATAATTAATGTACTTATAATTATACCCATTAGAAAAATAATGGGTATCACAAAAAGAGTTCAAACAATTAGTCCAATTTGAGATTCTCAATCACCACAAAAACTAGATTTTTAGTCACAATAGTTTTCAGCAAAACTTTTAGTCACACCAAAATATTGTGACTATTATGTATTTAGTCACTAACTTTAGTTCAATTTTTGTTATGACTAAAACTGTTAGCCACGCTGTTTTTAATCACAAAATGTCTAGTTTTTATAGGGCATTCAAAATCATTTGTTACAATAAAAACTATTCACTTAAGTTAGAAGAGTGAAAAAATGAATGGCTTTTTCATTGTAACAAATGAGTTTGAATTGAGAATTTCAATTTAGACTAATTGTTTGAACTAATTTTTTCTTTTAACATTGTCAAACACTAGTTTGTGTCTGGATTGAATTTTTTAGTCCTAATTATGGTTCTCAAACGGAATTGCAATGTTTTTCCCAAAAAAAAGTAGCTATTTCAAATTTTCTACACTTTTTTTTTTAATTTGGTGCTGCCACATCAAGGATATAGTATATCCTTTTTTAGAGCAAAATATAAAATGATGTTGGATGATTAAGGCTTGTTGTTATGTTGAATATAACACATTCTTATTGTCTTATCTAAAAAATATTACATTGTTTGGACAGTCTGAAGGTAAGGACCATAAATGCTTTATCTATATAAACATATATGAGTTAAGCATTTGTGATCCATTAATACTTTATATCTTGAACTAAAACATTTACTGCTGAATTTATGGGGAATTTATCAGATCTTATCACCGGATAATGAATAACTAACTTTATAGAGCCTAATTAATACCGAATTTACTTATTTAAAACAAAAATGTTAGCTCTGGTGTGTCCTAGTTACCTTTCATAATTCATTTCACTTCATAAGTAAATATTAAATTGTCGATTCAATTTGTTTTCATTGGAAACTTATCGATTTCTTTTTCTTTTTCTTTTGTTGTGTTTAAAATGGGCATTCATCTAACTTTATGCTAGAGTATATTTTTCAACCATTATCATCATACAACAGCTATCCTATTGGCGTTGATATGTTTCTCCATGATCTTTGGCCTTTTTAGACACTAGATTTACAGTCATAACTCATGAGAGAGAGATGCATGTATATGCATGAATGGATGATACCAATCATGTAATTGGCCCTACCAAGACTTGGTCTAAGATAGTAAAACATAAAAAGAATGTTGTATAACCATGAAAATGCACGTTTAAAAACCCTTGCATTTTGGTTTGGTTTTCAAAACTAACTTCTGGACGTATTCTCATGACCAATCACTACCTTTCTTTCATTTTTTGTTTTTTTTTTCCTCTTCCAAACGTCACCTTTCTATAATAAATGCATTTTTGAATCGTGTAATAATGCAAATTTAGGACCATATAAAGGAAAGGAGGAGTCATTACCAGCTTAGCTACCGAAAGATACTCTTTTATAAGGTGTTTAAGGCTCGATATATGATTCTTATGTGAAAATAAGATATTCTGAGGATTCTAAATTATAGCACGGTCGGCAGGCTAATGGGTAAGTTCGGCAAGCCGATGGAGCTGATTCGGTAGGCCGATTTCCCAAATCGACAACATGCGATAATCAGGTTACACATTTTTGACACGTTTTTTATCAGAAGTTGATCCAGACTCGATTTTTTAAGCCAAATCTGATAACGTTTAGCCCTAAATCCGACCACTATAAAGGGGAGTAATTTTTCATTATTATTTAGATCATTTAAGAAGCATAGAGTAAGTACTCTAGTGAGCGAAACCCTATAGCTTCCTAAAAGCTATTGTTTAACATCAAGAATCTTAGTTCTAGGTATTCTCATATGGTTGGAAGGAGAGTTACCGGAGGAAAGGTTGTATGATGTGCAACCACCTGCACTCTGATTGTGGATAGAGAATAGCAAAAAAGACTAGTTCTTTGAGGCTCTTCTGGAACATTGTTCTCTACATAGTTTTTTTGTAGACTTCAATATACCAAAATGGTATGTAAGATCTGTCATTAATTTATGTATTTAGCAGGTCAAACTTGCGCTTTAAAAAATATCTAATTTAAAATATTTAAATTACTGCTCCGTACTGTTTTCCAACAACTAGCATCAGAGCTAGTTTTTTACGTTTTCTTTATGGGTCTATGATCATGCTATGCACATAAATTATGTGATCTTATTCTCTCCTATTCTTGAATTTAATTTTTTAGAGAGTTAGTATTCTAGGGTTTCTACATATAATTACAAGTTGTCATGAGATTATGTAGTGAAATTTTATTAATTAAATTTCTATTTATTATTTTGTTTACTTAATTTTGCTGGTTATAGTTCCTTAGAGGTTAGATATGTATCTAAGTTTTCATGTAATTAGATGGCAGTCTATCATCACCATCTAGGCTTTATTAATTTAATTTGATTTGTAAAATTTGTAGTAAAATAATTATTCGAAGTGACAACAGATCTAAATGATGATGATGATTAGAGTTCTCTATGTTTTTTGGTATTTATAAATTTTTTATGTTTTTGGATTGTTGAAAAATAAAATTAAAAACTGCTTAAAATGATTTTTTACAAATTTTTGAAAAAACATTGGTTCAGCATCGATCGACTGTTGAACTTCTTGGATTGGCAGGGCGATGGTCGCAAACCCATCGACTGAACTTTCAAATCGGCAAGCTCGTAGCAAGGCAGATCAGTTTTCAAAAAAAAGTTCATTTTTCGGTGTAATTTTTGATTTTCTTTTGAGACAATTCTGAGAAAAATGAAATTTTATGATGACCAGAAAAATAAACCCTTTTGATCTATAAAAGATTGAAGAATAGAAGACAGATTCCACATAAGTAAGGATACAATGAGAAGATAGAAGATGAATAATCGATAATATGTTTCGATTGATCTTTTGTAATATTTGTTTTCTTTTATTTTGGATGGAACCATGCTACTATGGCTATTCGTTATCTTGCTTGTAGCTTTTCATGTTGCTTTGCTTGTCTACATTATAATATATTTTAGCATGTATGTTGATAACATGCCATGTAGAATAAGTAGTGCTGCTAATTAAAGATTCTTCATGCATGTTAATATAAAACCTTGGTTCATGTATGTTAATATAAAACCTTGACTTTTAAAATATTAAGTGGGAGAAGGTTGTTGAAGAGAAGACCTAAGGCTTCCATTGTTTGTCCATTGGTAGCACATGGTCGTTCTAACTCTTAGGAAGGGATTTCATCATATACCAAAATGGATCTTTGATGGAATAATTTATTTTAGCACAATTTATCGTTGTACACCCCTAGGTGGCGATTATAAATCATGGATAACATAGTTGAAACGTTGGTTATATACTCAAGATTAATTTTATTATAACCTGCCTAGGAGCTCTATTAATGAAATTAATGGCCAAAGAAAATGATTATTAGTATATGCTAGATTAGACGGGTCTTGGATGACATATATTAATTGGAGGAGATCTATGTCTCTAATTGAATTTGGCAAGTCTACCCTAGACAACTTGTTGGACTATGAGTTGGGAATAATTATTGTAAGGTTGTAATATTTTTAAGGTTTTGACATATAAACACAATTGTATGCTTACTTGTTTATGTTATCTTACTAAATTGTTGAGGAATGTTTGCTTATATTTGGTATATGAATTTTTATTGTAGATTAAAATGTCTAATAATGCTTTATCATCGATACCTGATAAAAACATGTTAACTGGCGAGAATTACAATGATTGGAAAAAGAACCTGAATATTGTCCTTTCCTTTGAGAAACTAAAATTTATGCTCACAACTCTATGTCCTCCTAAGCCTACCAGGGAATCCACTAATGAGCAAATCCAAGCGTATAATTGCTGGAAGAATGCTAACGATTAGGCTCATTGTTATGTTATGGCTAGCATGAATAATGTGCTGCAGGCTTAATATGAGGATTATGAGATTGCTAGGTAGATCTTGGATAATCTTGAAGACATGTTTAGAAGCCAAGCCTTAACAAAAGAGCAAGGGGCTCGCCAGAAGCTCCTAAATTGCAAATAGAAACCGGGGACTCTTGTGAAGGACTTAAGGTTGGTCATGGGTTACCTCATTGAGGCTCAAACCCATGGAGCAGACATTGATGTTGAGTCGCAAATGACAATGGTCTTTGACACTCTCTCTAAGGTGTTCATCTTGTTTAAAGCTTCATATAATTTGAGCAATAGACAGGATGTAACCTTGACTGAGTAGATGAAGCAGTTTCAGTAGTTTGAAAATCTGATCAAGAAAACTCCAGCTGGTGGTGAGGCAAACTTGGCAACTGCATCTAGTTCCAATTCTAACCTAGGGAATGGAGAGAAGTAGAGGGCTAAGAATGGGAAACAGAAGTCTTCTGTCCCAGCGAAAGGCAAGGATAAGAAGAAGAAAAAAAGAAACTCAAAGAAGCTCAAGTTCATTTTCTACAGGAGAGTTGGGCACATAAAGAAGAATTGTAAGGACTTCCTAGCAAGAGGAGGTAAGTGTAAACTTTTTGTTATTGAAACTTGTTTAATTGAGGAATCACATGACACTTGGGTCATAGCTTCTTGAGCCACTAATCATGTTCATGTTTCTCTATAGGGGTTCAAGGAAATGAGAAGTTTGCTGCGTAAGCACTTCATGTTACAGATGGGTGATGAATCCTTAGTATTGGTTGAAGCAGTGGGAGATGTCTATCTTAATTTTGATAGTTATAGGATTTTAGTTTTGAGAGATTATTTTTATGTCCCTAAACTTAAAAGGCATTTAATTTTTGTCTCTTGTTTATTTAAAGAGTCTTATTCAATTTCTTTTGATAAAAAAGTTGTGATCGTAAAAAGAAATCTTTTCTATGTGATGGATTGATGCAAAATAACCTATATTTTATCAAACCTAAAATGGACTCACTGCTGAACATTGAGGTTAATAATAACTCTAAAAGACTTAAAACTTCTCACTCTAATAAGACTTATCTTTGGTATATACAATTAGGTCATATTAGCCTAAATAGGATTCAAACGGTGTTAAGGAATGGACCTTTAAGTCATTTAGAGGTAGAATCTATACCATTCTATGAATCTTATTTGGAGGACAAAATGACCAAAAGACCATTTGGGTCTAAGGTCAATTGAGCCAAAGGAGTTCTAGAACTTGTGCATAGTGATGTTTGTAGTCTTATAAGCATCAGAGCACGTGGAGGGTATGAGTACTTTGTAACTCTTATTGATGATTACTCAAAATATGGGTATGATTACCTAATGCATCATAAAGGCAAAACTTTTGATAAGTTTAGGGAGTTTCGGGGTTAAAATGGAGAAGCAATTAGGCAAACCCCTAATGCACTTTGATCCTAAAGGGGGTTATTTCTATAACCCAAAAGAAAATAAAGTCATGGTTTTAATGAATGCCACATTTCTTGAGGAAAATTACATAAACGACTTTAAGCCTCATAGTAAAGTGGTACTTAAGGAGTTAGTAAGTGATTCGATCACTCTAGGAGTTCTAATTAAAACCAATCCAATCAACGTAGAAAAACCAACTGAAAAATAACCTAGGGAGCTTCGGCATAGTGGGAGGATTGGGCATCAACCCGAGAGGTATATGTTTAATGGTGATGCTTATTTGACTGAACCAATTGAACAAGACAAGGATCCCCACACTTACACAAAGGCTATAGAGGATATTGATTCAAATCTTTGAACAGAAGCTATGAACACTAAGATGAGGAGTATGAAGACTAATTATGTCTGAGAGCTTGTGGATCTACCCGAAAGGGTAAAACCCATAGGGTGGAAGTAGTCTACAAGAGAAAGAGAGGAGTAGATGGGAAAGTCAAAACCCATAAGGCTAGACTGATAGAAAATAAATACACACAAAAGGAAGGAATTTATTACAAGAAAACCTTTTTGCTTGTAGCCATTCCTAAGTCCATTTGTATACTCTTGTCCATTGTTACTGCTCTCGACTACGAGATTTGGCAAGTGGATGTCAAGACGGCCTTTCTAAATGGCTATGTTGATGAGACCATATATATGGTATAGCCAGATGGGCTTAAAGCTAAGGGTCAAGAGATTAAGGTTTATAAGCTGCTAAAGTCAATTTACGTACTTAAGCGGGCTTCCTTTCTTGGAACATAAGATTTGATCAAGTAATCAAAACTTATGGGTTTGAACAAAACATGGACAAACCATGTGTTTACAAGCACATTAAGGATGTGATACTCTATGTAGATGACATTCTACTTATTAGCAATGACGTTGGTGTATTGTCATTTGTCAAAATATGATTGATCAAGTAGTTTGACATAGAGGACTTAGGTGAAGCTAATTATGTTATAAGTATCCAAATCTTTCAAGATAAGAAGAACAAAATGATAGCTTTATCCCAAACTGCATACATAGATAAAATTCTTAAGAAATATGCAATGTAGAATTGTAAGCAAGGTGGGCAACCATCTGGGTCTGAAATTACTCTTTCTAGGAAAGACTCTCTAAAGTCTGATGAAGAAAGAGAATACATGAAGAAGGTGCCTTATGCTTCAGCAGTGAGTGGTCTCATGTATACTATGCTACACACATGACCAAACATTTGTTATATGGTCGGGATAGTAAGTCGATTTCAGTTAGATCCAAGAACGAACCACTGGGTTATGGTCAAGCATATTTTTAAGTATGTGAGAAGGACTAGAGGTTATATGCCAGCGTATTTTGGTGAGGATCTAACACCTCTTGGATATACAAATTTGGATTTCCAATCCTATCTAGATTCAAGAAGATTGCCTTTTGGTTCTGTGTTTTCTTTGGGAGGAGGCGCCATTGTTTGGAGAAGTGTCAAGCAAGATTTAACTTCGGATTCAATGATGGAGGCCAAGTATGTGGTAGCTAGTGATGCTTTGAAAGAAGTACTGTGGCTCCACAAGTTCTTTAGTGATCTTGAGGTAGTTCTTGGTATGGATAAGGTGATATCGCTGTATTGTGATAACACTGCAGTGAGAGCTAATACTAAAGAACAAAGATTTCACAAGAACAGTAAACATATACATCAAAAGTATTATATGATAAAGGACTTTGTTGAGGGTGGATATGTTGCAGTATGCAAGATCATGTCTGAGGACAATATAGTTGATCCTTTCACAAAGACACTAACTATGAGAGTTTTTGAAAAGTATGTAGAGGCTATACGGATGCAAGGCATATCATATTTACTCACTTAGTGCAAGTGAGAGATTATTAGACATGGTGCCCTAAGGAGTAAGTGTTGTAATAAGTTTTTGGAGAAATTTTATTAAAAAAGAGTTTATTTATTATTCATATACCAAATATTGTCCTCTTTATGATCGTTTTTGTTGAATGTATAATAAGCAAACAAAAGCATGAGATTGTCGGTCTAAACCTCTAAGATCGTGCCTATGATGGACAAATTATGGGGAAGACATATCTTAAAGGCGATGGTCTAAATTATAAGTTTCGCAATCAATGGAATAAATTTGGGCGCTTTCTTTATGCTAAGATTGTTATGTTGTCTACATCCCTAACAGGAGATGGTTTGTTTGGGTCATCTGCGTGAGACTCCGCGAGTAAGAACATTGGTATGTCATCATAGATGATGATGTATTAGATTGGGATAAAAAGTTAAATTGATTTGGTTAATATTTCTGTTTGTTTAAATCAACTTACTTTAGACAACTATATATGTTGTGTCTTAATCCTGAAATGATTAATGAGCTAGTATTCTTGACTTATGTCTTTTGATGTACTAAAGGATGACATCCTAATTTAATGATGGTACGCATACTAGTATGTTGAAAACATGACTCTTGAATGACGTAGACTCATTATTCATAGATATAAAATCCATAATTCTTTTTGTAGAGTTAATTATATTCTCTTATTGTATTATCCTATAATTGGAAGACTGGTTCTCTCAACCATTTGGATATATAGGTGTAACCAAATGGTATGCTAGTTATGAATAGTAAGTATTCTAATGGTGATATAATGAAACGTAAGATAAAAATAATCAAGAAGGTAAAATAGAAATTATCATTAAGCCAATTATGAATATCCTATGGGGATGTTGCACATTATGATATGTCATGGACAATTAGCATATTAGAGCTTTGTAATTTTATGTAGATCAAGAGTGTAGCTCTAAACTTTTAGTGGAGTAGCTTAGAGTTGATAATTATAAAACATGTATCTAGGACATGTTATTTTATAATTATAGGAGCTTAATCGATATATGTCCATCGAGTCCCCTTTACTAACTCATAATAAATCTTGTAATAATACGGCATGTTTTCCCTATATATTGGTGACTTATGTTAAATTATTGGATTGGCTAAATTTTGAGCTAATTGGATTTAATAATTTTGGTTAGTTTATCTATTGAATTAATCTTGTGAATTAATTTAAGATAAACATGTTGAATTATTTGGATAATGTTTTGTTTACTATGAGATTACATGTATATGACTGTTTTAATCAAATAACTTTACTATTGGGTTATTTGAATAAAAACTGAGGCCCGATCTAAGATTTTTGTGTGAAAATAAGATATTTTGAGGATTATAAATTATCGCACGGTCGGTAGGCCATTGGGTAAGTTCGGCATGCTGATTTCCTAAATCGGCATGCCAAACATGCGATAATCAAGTTACGCATTTTTAACGCATTTTTCATTAGAAGTTGATCCAAAATCGAATTTTAAAGCCTAATCTGATAAGGTTTAACTCGAGATCTGACCACTATAAAAAAGGAGTGATTTTTCTTTGTTATTTAGATAATTTAAGAAGCATAGAGTGAGTACTCTAGTGAGAAAAACTCTAAAACTCCCCTAAAGCTATTGTTCAACATTAAGAATCTTAGTTCTAGGTATTCTCAAGTGATTGGAAGGGGAGTCACTAGAGGAAAAGCTGTACGACGTACGACCACCTGCACTCCGATTGTGGATAGAGAACAGTAAAGAAGACCAGTTGGTTGGGGCTCTTCTAAAACATTCTTCTTTACACAAATTTTTAGCAAACTTCGATATACAAAAGAGGTATGTAAAATCTGTTATTAATTTATGTATCTAAAATGTCCAACTTATGTCTTGGAAAATATTTAGATTTAAAATTTTTAAATGTCTGCTACGTATTGTTCTCCAACATCCACATCTTCATCAATGGAAGAGTCATTTGGTTCTTCCCAAGGAGTAGGCGGTCGTAAATGATGGTGCTCCATGCCGAGGTGATTGGGAATGGGGAAAGGAGCTCGGGGACAACGTGTCCTCGGTAAACGATGGCGGGTAGAGTTATGCCTGAATCTAGTGGGTACGTTGCCAAAGCTGGATCATGATGTTGATTAACATACCCCAATGGTAGTGTGACTATGGTTGGAGGAATGAATAGGGGAAGGCCAAAGTTTGGGCCTCCCTGAGGTTGGACATAGATGGCTAGCAGAATAAGGGAAGCGATCATTGGAGCAATCAAAGAGGACAACCCTAAAGTGGCGAGTTGAGTTAAGATTTGCTTCATATAGTAGGTCATTTTGTCATGCTTAGCATTGATCTTTAATTCAAGAGATCAAATCACATCCTAAACAACTTGGAATTGGGGATCAAAGTTTGGGTGGAGGTGTAGCTACTACTCCAATCGGCCATCAGACTTTAGGAATAACTTTGCTTGCTGATAACAATTTTGGCATAGTAGTCGGTGAGATCTGGATCAAACTAACCGGTGTGAAACACATTCAAACGAAGAACAAATCAAAGGAAGTCACAAATAAAATAACAAAGGGGTCTCAACCCAATTTCATTCACTAAATGCCAAAGCTGCTAATAGCCTTATGCCATTTACCTTAAATGCCCAAAGAAGTCTAAAAACTCAGCTCCTTTGTATAACTAAAGCAAAACAACAATGTACAGTAGAAACTAGGAAAGTAAATGTCAATATTCAAAAGAAAGCACAATTCCTAAATGTGGCTTATTACAACAAGAAACAAAATAGTAAAATAACTCTTAGTAGCTGCGTCATCAAAACTCATACAATTCTTGAGTTAGTGACCTGAATCAAGGAATTCTATGAGAAAATGCAAAAGGGTCAGTATTGATACAGTTAGTCATCGAAGGGCCCAAATGAGAGAAAAATCGAGCAATTCTATTTAACCTAATGGCGGTTACAACCCTGCTACTAATAAAACAATGAGATCTAATATAAAAAGTATATTACATACTAGACTTAGGCCTATAATTTTGTGACTGGCGAGGTTATAAAAAGGATTTTTTTAGAAAAATCCTTTAGCATATAATACATGCCAACATGTTGAACAAAAGTTATTGTACTTTTGAACAATTGTGTGATTGATGTTAACTTGGAAGGACTAATCAAAATTTTTTCCTAAAAGTTTGCTTATTTATTTCTCCAAGTAGAAATATTTATGAACAGTGTATGCTTTTAAATGTTAAATTTGATTGGAGTTGTATTGAAAAATATAGAAAACTAATAGAATCTCATGCAAATTTGAAGGTTTACTTTTTTAAATCATTTTCTAACTTTTAAATTCATAGAAAACTTAGAAATGCCTTCTAATTTCAAGCTAAGTTATTAAGAGTTATAAAAAAAAAATCTATAATAGGACATGCTGTTTTTGTTAAAATATGATGCCCTCAAAGCAAAGCAAGGAATACTACTAGTTGTCCAATTTGATTTGTTTCCAAATTTATATTTTTAATTTTGAAGTAAATTACATTTATCCAAAAATAGAAAGTTCTAGATATGGAAACTTAGTAAGCAAGTCTTGGACTGCATAATGAACCCTCGCTATAGTGGTACATGTCACACATATTTGGTGTCATGACCAAGGGAAGATTCATTAATAAAACCTAATATTTAATTAGATTTGATTAATGAATTTGTCCTCATAAATCATATTTTTGTAACAAAAATTATGATAAAATATAGAATACAGTGCTAATAGGAAGTTCCATTGTAAATTTGTTACGATGCTGGATATTAACAAATATAGATTTTGTGAGTTTAAATACTAAAAAAGTTTGCAAATAATATCCATAAAATAAATTTTATATCACAATTAATTGTAGAATTATGATATAAATGGATAGATAATTAAGGTATAAACAAGATAGAAAATCTGCCAAAACCCTAAACTAGTGCAATAAAGGGTCCGATACAGTATAGGTATACTGCTAAGTGAAAACACAGTAAAAAATGCTATGTTTGGCTTCCAAAAGTAAATCAAAGGCAAAGTAGAATATCTTCTACAGTCTAAGAATACGTTTTTCACTAGTTTTCCTACGACAGTATAAGAAAAATACTATGTGATGAAAAAATTATACTGTGTAAAGTTTTGGGGCGCACTAAGTGGACACCCATTGGAAGCTTATTGGGCCACCATGCCATGAAAGGTGGTACAATCACAATTAACGACATTAGTCACCCAATTGATTACTTGGTGACTCACGACTTTTTAAAAAAAAATGTAAGAAGATAAGAATGAATTAAAGCATTTAACATCAAAACCAACATATTTCTCCTTCCTCCCAAAACCGGCAGCCATAAGAGCTCATTCTTAAAAAAATTTCCAAGCCCAAATTCTTGCACAATTACCCCCACTAAGTTTCAAGCTTCAAGATTAAGGTTTTGCAAACTTTTCAAGGTAAGAAATCCAAACTTTTTCTTGAATTTTTGTAGGGTTTTCATGGTATAAGGAGGGGATTTCGACAAGAATCTTTTTATGTAAAACATGCCTAGGAAAGATTTCAAAGAAGCCCTTGGAAGGCTATGATCATCAATTCTTCTTTTGGTAATTTTAACTTCTCAAATTTAAAGTTTAGTTGGTTTTGTTTTTGGATTTTGATTTTTTTTAGGCATATGGCTATTCAAGCAAATATGTGGTTTAATCTCTTGAGTATATGGTTTATGACATAAGGGTGTTGTTGAAATTAAGGTTTAAATGTGAAAATTGTGGGTTTATGTAAAAGAAGGGTAGTTTTGTAGTTTTGTAATTTTGATGCAAGTTTTGAAAAGAATGGTGATTTGGCATGAAAATGGTTTTAGGAAAGGTTGAATTTGCCTTCACAGAGGCTGGACTGCTGTTTTAGAGTTTATTTTTACAAAAAATGACCTAGGGACTAAATTGCAAAGAAAAAGTTTTTCTCGACAGATTTAAAAAATGACCAAAAACACCCCAATATAGTGAGAATTTTTAAAAAGTTAAAAAACAAAAGTTGTAGATCTCGATGAAACTCTTAAAAACCAATGACGGTTTGTCAAAAATCATGTTCGTTTGTGAGTTATAGATTTTACAAAAATTTGTTAAAATTGAAAAAAATTTTAAAAGGCAAAACTCATTTTGCAAAAGGATTTTGGGTATGGTATTTTGAGCAAATATGATTCTTATGAAAAATGGAAAATTATGGTTCAAAGAGATTATTTTTAATTTCAGGGATAAAATTGTCAAAATTTTAAAATAAGGGACGAAATTGCAAAGTTTTATTAAAATGGGGCATTGATGTAAAATAAAGAGACCCGACACCCTAGGGTGTTGTTTTAAAAGTAAGCAACAATTTTTGCTAAATAGCAAAATCGAACTCGAGAATTTTAGAAAGGCCCATCGAGGGCAAAATCGCCCTTTTTCCACAAGTGTGTCGAATTGTTTTGAAACATTTTGAGTAGGAAAAGGGATTATTAATAAGATTTTTGCCTTTCATTAGAAACGATAAGGTAGAATAAGATAAGGGAAAGAAAATCCGAGATCATTAGAGCTACAAACAGGTATATAACCAGTCTATTGATTAAAGAATGCTTTGTATTGACGCATAAGATGAAATAGTGGAAATGTGGCTAATAGCATTATAATTGGCCAAGCAGGACCCTTAAAGATTAGGAAAAAGGGACTGAGATTGGCTAGCGTAGCAACCTAGACAAGTAAGTACCAATCCCACCTACAGTATGGAATTGTAGGTATAGAATATGATATATACATATAATTATGTACCTGGGTGTATATCGAGATGTATACTTGTGTGTGTACAATAAAATATGTACCTGTGTGTATATTATGATCATACTTGTGTGTATATGATATATGTACATGTGAGTGTATAAAATATGTACCTGTGTGTACTATACAATAGAAGAGTATTTATGTTTTGTGTATAATATGTGAATATAACCTTACGCATGATATGACAACCATAATAATTAGACTGGTAAATATACCACCAGAAATAAGAAGAGTGTCGTACCGACTCCTGACCCAAAGGGAGTTCTAGGTTATAGTATGGTCTCGATGTCATGTAGACCTATGTATGCAAGGTACGAACACTTGGGCCTTAGCTAAAGATAAGACATGATGAGGATAAATAATGTTCATAATAAAGCACAACTGGATCATGTATTTTAGTGAACATTGCATGTAAGTCGTATTTGGACTTATTGGGCGTAAGCTCACTTACTGTTTCATACTGTAGAAATTTCTACAAAGAGGTTAGAATGATTTCCCTATTGAGTTGGCGGAGGAACATGCGTAATGTGTAGAACTGGGTATGAAAATCACCGCAGTTATGTTTCCACTGTTTAATATTTTAAGATATTTTGAAAATCGAAGTATGAAAGTTGTAATATAGTTAAGTAAGACAAAACCCCTCTTGAAAATATATAGCAAACAATATTGTAAAAGAAAGTTTGTTTATGTAAATATATGTATATATTTATATTTTGAGGGTTGCTTAAATCTACATGTGTAGTATATTTTTTTAAAAAAGAAAAGGTATTCCCAAGTTTTTCATCTATACGTAAGTAAGAAAAGTGTTTTATCATAGCTCAAAAAAGGCGGGTTGTGACAATTGGGATCAGAGCGGAAATCCTGCCACCCTACTACACATTGCCGCATGCTCCACTGCTATAGCTCAAGTAAGATAGTTTAATTTTTAGCATAGGAATATTGAATTATGATTCTATGTAAGAACATGATGCTAATTAAAATAATAAATATAGTATATGGCAGAGTCGCATAATAATCATGATGTGGAGGCAGACTGAAGAGCGAGCTTTTCCTTCCGAAAGATGATATCTCTGCGTTACTTTGGCAGTGAACGACCAATGGCCTTGAAGGAGGGGTTCCACGAGTTGGAAGTGATTTTGGAGACTTGCCACACCCCATCGCATCTACAGGTCCCATTGGCCTCAGGACGACTACAAGGGGAAGCATTGGAATGGTGGATGGGGCTAGGACCAGAAGAGCAGCGACATGATTGGGAAGAATTTAAAATATAGATCTCTGAAGAATTCACTCTGTTACCACCCACCAACAACATTCCAGTTTAGGTTAATCCTCATGTTCGGGTGGATTAGCGCCATCGACTCTACGTATGTATAGAACCAATATTGGTTAGGTATATAGGTGAATTGTTGGAGCATTACTTAGTGAGATTCCATCAGACCATGATACCTTTGATCCCGCCTGAAATACCATTGCAACGCATCTTTGACCTTATATGGAGAGACCTTCCCAATGTAGTATAGCATTAGACGCAGTACCCACGAGATTTTCTTAGCCTAAATGATTTTATTATGGAATTATTGCATGCTGAACAAAACATGGTCGCACCTCTAGAGGATCCCCTAGTGGAGATGAATGATGATGATGAAGATGATGATGACAATGATGATGATGAAGAAGAAGAGTTTGAATTTTTTTTAGTACCTCCTCAACCTTCATTTCTAGTGATGATGAATCTATTGATTCTAGAGAAGAAGAGGAGGAGGACCCTAAGGAGGATCCTGAAAGCAACGATATGTCAAGCGTAGAATTAATTTAGTAAGAAAATGGACCCATGAAGACTTTTATGTATTAAGATGTATGTAATCATGTGGCTAGTACAGTTTTGGCCTTACTAATCTCGTATATGTGTGTACCTCCTGTAAGTGGTATCCTTCTTGGCGGTAGTGTACATGTTAGCCGGAAGAGATAACTGCTTCTGAGAATGATATAAAAAGTTTATATAAGAAAGTAAAGTAAGTATATGTGTTTGTCCCTTATGTAATGTTTTGTTAATGAGGAATGTAAAAGAAAAAGAAAGAAGTTAATGAATGAAATATATGAAATGAAATGTTAAATGTATGCTATTGTTTATGTTTGCATGAGTTGGAAAAAAAAAAGAGATTTTAATAAATACTATTAAATTAATAGTATGTGCTGACATAATAATGAAATTGTATAGTAGGCATATAAAATTATTATCGATGGCTGATGCACACGGAGGACCCACAAACCCGAACTTGATGGCCATGATCACTGAATTGCAACAGAAGCATTGGGCCCAAGAGCTAGAAATGCAAGGAGTAAGAGAGCAACTATCTAAGCAGAATCCCGTACGACCAGTACGTGCAAACTCTCTAACCCCAATACCACCAGCTCAACAAGTAGGACCAGCTACTTTAGCTATCCCGATTGTGTCTGCTACTGAATTTTACAAAAGATTTTGATAGAAGAAGGCCCCAAAATTTGACGGATCTACTGATTCATTGGAAACCGATGATTGGCTTACCAGTACACAGAGGGTTCTAAAATTTATGGGACTTAATGATCGCGAGAAAGTCTTATGTGCCTTATTTTCTCTCACCAAGGATGCAAGGAGATGGTAGGAGTCAGTCGAATATAGAAGGAATGTAGATGAAATGACCTTGCCAGATTTTGTGGAGGAATTTGGAAGAGCTTATTTCAATGTGGAAACAATGGCAGCACAACAAGAAGAATTTAACAACTTTCGACAAGGAAATATGTTAGTGGCTGATGCTGTGAAGAGATTCAATCAGTTAGCATGTCTTTGCCCTGAATTAGTGCCCATAGATTGAGAAAGAATAAGAAGACTGATGCGGATGTTTCGAGCTGACATTGCCCTTATAGTTGATAGTGGAGGGCAAGCCCTTAAGGAGGTAGAAGATTGTATCGAACGGGCCACTAGAGCTGAGTTTAGAATTGCCCGTGATAAGGAGGAGAGAGCAAAAATTTTTAAGGCTCAAAAGTAGGAAAAAGCCTTGGCTAAACAAAGTCAAGCCTTGCAAGCAAAAGGACAAGGAAATATCCCGAGTCAAGGGCAGTTCTAGAGTCACCTAGTTGGACGTAATCGCAGCAGCAATAATAAGAGGAAATGGAATGTGAATAATCGAAAGAATCAGAAAGGGCAACCCCAAAAAAGAATTAATGATAGAGTGAATAGTAAACCTCTCTGCGATCAATACGGAAAGAGGCATGTGGGAGAGTGCAAAGCTAGTACTAATAAGTGTTTCATTTGTGGCAAAGAAGGACCCTATGCCAGAAACTGTTTTTTCAATTCCCAGAATCAGAATAATCAGTGTCAACAAACGCCCTAGGAAACTCAACCTCATGTAGTCCAAGCATAGATCGAAGGCCCTAGCATCAGTCAGGGACGTCCGGAAGCTCTAGAACCTAGTGGATGGATTTATGCCTACACCTAGAAAGAGGATGATGTGGCAACTTCAACAGTGTAACAGGTCAGTTTTCTATTGCCAACACTGATGCTTATGTTTTATTTGATTCTACAGTAATGCATTCATTCACATCACTTAAGTTTGCTAAACATATAGGAAATGATGGGGATAGGATAGAACAGACTTTTAGAACTGTACTTCCCTTTGGGGAGCTATTAAGTTCTGATTATTAGTTACGTCATGTACCAATCATCATTTGTGGAAGGGAATTGTATATTGATTTAATAATAATCGATATACAAGATTATGATGTTATCTTGGGAATGGATTTCTTGAGAAAAAACACTACTAAGATTAATTGCCGATATCGTAAGGTTACATTTCAACCCTACAGGAGTGAAAAGTTCAGGTATTCGGGAAAAATTCCTAAGGCTCCAAATGCGCTAATTTTGGCATTGAAAGCAAGGAAGTTGTTAGAGAGTGGATGCACCGATTATCTAGTGAATTTAGTAAATAAAGATCAGGAAGCTCAGTTAGGACCAAGAAATGTCCCTATAGGAAAAGAATTCATCGACGTGTTTTTGGATGAATTACCAGGCTTACTATCAGAGTGGGAAATTTCATTCGAGATTGAATTGACGCCGGGTATAGCCCTGATTTCGAAGGCACTATATCGTATGGCTCTAAGAGAACTCTAAGAGCTTCAGGTGCAATGTCAAGAATTGCTGTATAAAGGGGTTTATTTGGCCAAGTCATCCTCTATGGGGAGCTCTTATTTTATTCATCAAGAAGAAAGATGGAACCTTATGGATGTGCATTGATTACCAGGAACTGAACAAAGTCACGATTAAAAACAAATATCCACTTTCAAGGATTGATGATTTATTTGATCAATTAAAAGGAGCGTCTGTATTTTCAAAAATTGACCTGCGCTCTGGATACCATCAGCTTTGAGTTAAGGAAGAGGATGTGCCAAAGACCGCATTTCTAACACGTTATGGACATTATGAATTCTGCATTATGCCATTTAGATTGACCAATGCCCCGACAGTTTTCATGGACCTTATGAATCAGATTTTCAAAGACTATCTCAACAAATTCGTCATCATATTTATTAATGACAACCTCATTTATTCAAGAACGCTGGAAGAACACGAGGAACATTTGAGGATTGCATTGCACTTCTTAAGGAAGCATCAGTTGTACGCTAAGTTCTCAAAATGTGAATTTGGGCTTCAAAAAGTTCATTTTCTAGGACATGTGGTGTCACGAGATGGAGTATTTGTCGATCCTTCCAAAGTTGAAGCAGTAAATAAGTAGCCTACATCAAAGAGTGTTACCAAAATCATGAGTTTCCTTGGAATGATTAGCTGAACTGTATGTTGCCCAGATAGTTAGATATCATGGAGTCCCAAAATCCATTATTTTCGATGGTGATGGCCAGTTCACTTCCAAGTTTTGGAGGAACGTTCACCAAGCAATGGGAATGAAGCTGACCTTTAGTACAGTTTTCCTCCCTCAAACGGCCATTCAAACTCTGGAAGCTATGCTAAGAGCTTGTGTGTTAGATTTCAAGGGAGGATGGGATAAAAAGCTTCCATTGATTGAATTTGCCAACAATAACAACTATCAAACCTCCATAGGAATGGCTCCATACAAAGCTCTCTACAGGAGAAGATGTAGATTGCCTTTGCATTAGTATGAAACTAGAGAAAAAGCATTATCAATATAGATTTTGTGCAAAGGACGATGGAGGATGTAAAACTATTCCATCAACGGATGGAAACGGCTTTCAGTCGTAAGAAGAGTTATGCTGATCGGCGACGAAGACCCCTAGAATTCCAAGTAGGGAATTTGGTTTTCTTGAAAGTAATGCCAATGAAAGGGGTAATAAGATTTGGGAAGAAAGGAAAACTCAACCCAAGGTATATTGGACCATTTGAAATTCTAGAAAGAGTAGGCAGTGTGGTTAACAAATTAGTTTTACCTCCTGAAATGGCATCGGTATATAACATGTTTCATGTATCCATGCTAAAGAAGTCTGTACTTGATCCCTCACATGTTCTACAGCCTGAAGAAATTGATGTACAAGAGAATATATCCCATGAAGAGAAACCAGTTTGAATTTTGGCTCAAGAAGAAAAGGAATTAAGAAGCAAAAAAGATAACTCTCGTCAAAGTTTTGTGGTGCAACCAACAAGTGGAGGACGCAACTTGGGAGCGAGAGGATGAAATGAGGAAAGTCTACCCTGAATTTTTTTGATTTTCGAGAATGAAAATTCTTAAGGGGGTAGGTTGTAATGACCAAAGGAAAATTCATTATTAAAATCTAATATATAATTAGATTTGATTAATGAATTTATCCTCATAAATCGTATTTTTGTTAAAAAAATTACAATAAAAATATAGAATACAGTGTTAATAGGAAGTTCCACTGTAAATTTGTTACGATGATAGATATTAACAAATACAGATTTTATGAGTTTAAATACTCATAAATTTGTAAACAATATCCATAAAATAAATTTTATATCACAATTAATTGTAGAATTGTGATATAAATGAATGGATAATTAAGGTATAAATAAAATAGAAAATCTACCAAAACCCCTAAACCAGTGTAATAGGGGGTCCAATATGGTATAAATATACTGCTAAGTGAAAACACAGGTATAAAAAATATTGTGTTTGGCTTCCAAAAGTAAACGAAAGGCAAAGTAGAATATCTTCTACAGTCTTAGAATATGTTTTTCACCAGTTTTACTATAGCAGTATAAGAAAGATACTGTGTGGTGAAAAAATTATATAGTGTAAAGTTTTGGGGCTCACCAAGTGGACAACTATTGGAATCTTGTTGGGCCACCATGCCATGAAAGATGGCCCAATCGCAATTAACCACATTAGTCACCCAATTGATTACTAGGTGACTCACCACATTTTTTTTTTTTAAAGGAAGAAGATAAGAATGAATTAAAGCATTTAACATCAAAACCAACCCATTTCTTCTTCCTCCCAAAATCGGCAGCCATAAGAGCTCATTCCCAAAAATTTTCCCAAGCCCAAATTCTTACAAAATTACCCCTTCTAAGTTTCAAGCTTCAAGATTAAGGTTTTCCAAACTTTTCAAGGTAAGAAATCCAAACTTTTTCTGGAATTTTCTTAGGGTTTTCAAGGGATAAGGAGGGGATTTCGACAAGAATCTTTTTATGTAAAACATGCCTAGGACAGATTTCAAGGAAGCCCTTGGAAGGCCAAGATCATCAATTCTTCCTTTGGTAAGTTTAACTTCTCAAATTTAAAGTTTAGTTGGTTTTGTTTTTGGATTTTGATTTTTTTTAGGCATGTGACTGTTCAAGCAAATTTGTGGTTTAATCTCTTGAGTATATGGCTTTTGATATGGTGGTGTTGTTGAAATTAAGGTTTGAATGTGAAAATTGTCGGTTTATGTAAAAGTAGGATAGTTTTGTAATTTTGATGCAAGTTTTGAAAAGAATGGTGATTTGACATGAAAATGGTTTTAGGAAAGGTTGAATCTGCCTTCACAGAGACTAGAATGCTATTTTATGGTTGATTTAACAAAAAAAACAAAACTACCCAAGGACTAAATTACAAAGAAAAATTTTTTCTTAGCAGATTTGAAAAATGACCAAAAACACCCATGTACAATAGGAATTTTGAAATTTTAAAACATAAAAGTTGTAGATATCGACGAAACTGCTAAGAAACATAGACAGTTCATCGAAAATCGTGTTCATTTGTGAGTTATGGATTTTACAAAAATTTGTTAAAAATGAAAAAATTTTTAAAGGGAAAAAATGTCATTTTGCAAAAGGATTTTGGGTATGCTATTTTGAGCAAATATGATGCTTATGAAAAATGAAAAATTATGGTTTCAAGTGATTATTTTTAATTTCAGGGGTAAAATTGTCAAATTTTCAAATAAGGGACGAAATTGCAAAGTTTTATTAAAATGAGACATTGATGTAAAATAAGGAGACCTGACACCCCATGATATTGTTTTAAAATTAGTAAACAATAATTTTTGCTAAATAGCAAAATTGAGCTTGGGAAATTTAGAAAGGCCCACTAAGGGCAAAATTGTCATTTTTTCACAAGTATCCAGAACTACTCCGAAACATTCTAAATAGGAAAAGGGATTATTAGTAGGATTTTCACCCTTCGTTAAAAATGATAAGGTAGAATAAGATAAGGGAAAGAAAATCTAAGATCATTAGAGCTACAGACGGGTATATAGCCAGTCTGTTGATTAAATAATGCTTTGTATTGACGCATAAGATGAAATAGTAAAAATATGGCTAATAGCGTTATAATTTGCCAAACAAGACCCTAGAAGATTAGGAAAAGGGAATTGAGATCAGCTAGCACAGCAACCTAGACAAGTAAGTATCCATCCTACTTACAGTATGAAATTATAGTTATAAAATATGATATATACATATAATTATGTACCTGTGTGATATCAAAATGTATACCTGTGTGTGTACAATAATATATGTACCTGTGTGCATATTATGATGCATACTTGTGTGTATATTGATATGTGTACCTGTAAGTATATAAAATATGTACTTGTGTGTGCTATACAGTAGAAGAGTATTTATGTTTTGTGTATAATATGTGAATATGACCTCATGCATGGTATGACAATCATATTAATTGGACTAATAAATATACCACTAAAAATAAGAAGAGTGTTGTACCGACTCCTGACCCAAAGGGAGTTCAAGGTTATAGTATGATCTCGGTGTCACGTAGACCTATGTGCGCAATGGTATGAACACTTGGACCCGATAAGACATGATAAAGATAAAGAATGTTCATAATAAAGCATAACTGGATCATGCATTTTAGTGAACATTGCATGTGGGCCGCTTTTGGACTTACTGGGCGTAAGCTCACTTAGTGTTTCATGCTATAGGAATTTCTACAAAGAGGTAAGAATGATTTCACTATTGAGCTGACGGAGGAATATTCGTAATGTGCAGAATGGGGTATGGAAATCGCCATAGTTATGTTTTCGTTGTTTAATATTTTAAGATATTTTGAAACTTGAAGTATGAAAGTTGTAGTATAATTAAGCAAGACAAAACCCCTCTTGAAAATATTTAGCAAACAATATTATAAAAGAAAGTTTGTTTATGTACATATATGTATATATTTGTATTTTGAGGGTTGCTTAAATCTGCATATGTAGTATATTTTTTTAGTGTTCCCAAGTTTTTCACCTAGATGTAAGTAAGAAAAGTGTATTATCACAATCCGAAAAAGGCGGGTTATGACAGTTGGTATCAGAGCGAAAATCCTGCCACCCAACTGCATGTTGCCGCAACTCCACTGCTATAGCTCAAGTAAGATAGTTTAATTTTTAGCATAGGAATATTGAATTATGATTCTATGTAAGAACATGATGCTAATTAAAATAATAAATATAGTATATGGTGGAGCTGCACAATAATCATGATGTGGAGGCGGACCAAAGTGCGAGCATTTCTTTTCGAGAGATGATACCTTTGCGTTACTTTGGTAGTCGACGACCGATGGCCTTGACGAAGTGGTTCCATGAGTTAGAAGTGATTTTGAGACTTGCCACACCTCACCGCATCTACAGGCCCCACTTGTCTCGGGGCGATTGCAAGGGTAAGCACTAGAATGGTGGATGGGGCTAGGACTAGAAGAGTGGCGACATGACTGGGAAGAATTTAAAACACAGATCTATGAGGAATTCGCTTCGTTACCACCCACCAACAACACCAGTTCAGGTTAATCCTCGTGTTTGGGCAGGTTGGCGCCATCGACTCTACATATGTATAGAACCGATTTGGGGTTGGTATGTAGGTGAATCGGTGGAGCATTACTTAATGAGATTCTGTTAGACCATGATACCTTTTAGTGAGCATTACTTAATGCATTTTAGTGAACATCGCATGTGGGCCATGTTTGGACTTACTGGGCATAAGCTCACTTAGTGTTTCATACTATAGGAATTTCTACAAAGAGGTTAGAATGATTTCATTGTTGACCTAGCGGAGGAAATGCGTAATGTGCAGAACGGAGTATAGAAATCACCGCAGCTATCTTTCCGCTATTTAATATTTTAAAATATTTTGAAACTCGAAGTATAAAAGTTGTAGTATAGTTAAGTAAGACAAAACTCCTCTTGAAAATATTTAGTAAAAATATTGTAAAAGAAAGTTTGTTTATGTAAATATATGTATTTATTTGTATTTTGAGGGTTGCTTAAATCTGCATGTGTAGTATATTTTTAAAAAAAGTATTTCTAAGTTTTTCATCTATACGTAAGTAAGAAAAGTGTTTTATCACAGCCCAAAAAAGACAGGTTGTGACATTGGGAGAGCCTACTGTGTGTCTTCTAAAATTAATTAATTATTTATTTATTTATTAAATAATCATATTATTTAATAATTATAAATTAATTCATTAATTTATTTATTTGAGTGATATTTAATTTGGAATTCCATAATTCTAAATGATTAATTAAATTAATAATTTCACTTGTCCAAGTAATGTTTACAAGGATACAGGGACTAATGGACTCATAATTTCAAGCTTTAGAAAAGCTAATATATTAATCAAACTCTTTAATTAATATATTACTCATTTATTAATTCCAATACTACTCATGTATTAAAGTCGTCCATTTGATATGGTCAATTCATATAAAATGACCCTCTATACATAATTCATTGTAGACTTATAACATTTTTAATTACTTCTTTTATCCTTAAGTGCCATTGATTATCTGTGACACTAATTATTTTTCTAACGGTTATAATTATGACTAAATTAATTATTAGTGTGTCAATTAAAATTTTGTAAAATTTTGTTTCATCAAAAATCTAATCCATATTATTTATTCTACCTATTCTCAATTTTTCTAAAATTTTCTACACCTATTTTCAAATTACTAAATGTCCTTGGGACTTCTAATTAATTTCAAAAATGTCATTTGGCATTATTTGCTTCAAAGTGTCCGAAGGAGACTAAATTTGATACCTACTCCCTTTCCCTTGTCTCCTCTTTCTTTTCTTTTTCTTCTTCTCTGTATTTCTCTCACGACACACACACTCTCTCTCATTTTCTTCTCTCCTTTCTTCTCCTTGTTTGCATCAAAATCAAGGAATAACAACAATTTCCATAAATCAAGAGAAAAATATTAAATTTTTTCCCTTGATCTTCTATAATCATAAAACAAGGACCAAGAATTTTGCAAGTAAAAGCACCATTTTCTTTAAGCTTGAGGTGAGATTTTTTAAACTAAAACTTTGATTTAAATTTGTGTTTTAGCATAAATTTGTAACAGATGTGTTTTTGATGTTTGGTGATGGTTATAAATGTTAGACATGTATGTCTTAAGGAGTAAAAATGTAATACATTTTGGAGACATTTTTATCAATAAAGAATTGATTTATTTATATATACCAAATCTTGTTCTCTTTACGTTCATATTTGTTAAATGTATGATAAGCAAACAGTAGTCTGAGACTTTCAGTCTAAACCTTAAGAATTGGGCATATGATGGACTGATTATGCGGAAGACACGATTCTTAAGGTGACGGTCTAAAACATATGATCCGCAATCGAGGGAATAAAGTTGGGTGCTTTATTCATGTAAAGATTGTTATGTTGTCTATATCCCTTTCGGGAGATGGTTTGTCTTGACCATCGGAGTTGGACTCCGTGAATAGAAACATTGGCACGTTGTCATAGGTGACGACGTGTTGGATCGGGACATAAAGTGAATTGGTTTGGATTAATAATTCTGTCTTGGCAAATCGATTCACTTTAGACAGTCATTTGTATTGTATCTTAATCCTGAGATGAATAGTGGGCATGTTGTCTCGACTTGTGTCTTTTGATGTACCAATGGGTGACTCCCACATCTCTATAGTAGTATGCATGCCGGTATGTTGGAGGCATGACTCTTGATAGCGTAGACTTGTTATTCATAGATATGGAATCCATAGCTCCTCTTTAGGAGTAATGATATCCTTTTATATGCATTGTCCTGTAATTGGAAAACTGGAGCGCTCAACCATTTGGATACATAGGTGTAACCGAATGGTATACTATCTTTGATGGTAAGTTTTCTAATGCTGAGACAATGAAACGTAAGATAAAAATAATCAGGAAGGTAAGACAAAACTTGTCCTTAAGCCGATTATGGATGATCATATAGGGATACGATACACTATGATATGTCATGGAGACTTAGCTACACGAGCTTTGTAATTCTATAAAGTTTGAGAGTGCAGCTCCAAGCTTTTAGTGGAGTAGCGTTGGAGTTGATAATTGTGAAATGTATATCTAGGATATTGGGTTTCATAATTATCATGAGCTTGAACTTTATAGGTCTATTTTGGTCCCCTTTGCTAGCTCACAAAATCCTGTAACGACACGGCGTGCTTTTCCAATAATTGGTGACTTATGTCGGATTTATCAGATTGGTTTAAAATTTGTAAGAATCAAATAATTCATGTCTGTTTATCGGTTGAATTAATTTTGTAAGAAATTAGTTCAAGATAAACTTGTTGAATTATTGCGATCAAATAATTCTTGTCTGTTTATCGGTTGTTTTAATTTTGGACAAATTAGAACAAGATAAACTTGTAGAATTATTGTGAATTGATATATTTTCTTAGAGATTATCTTGATAAAGTTTGTTTTGATCAGATATCTTGTCTATTGGGTTATTTAAATCAAAACTGAGACTTTATCCATTAGAATCTCGGGTGGAAAATTTAAAGATTCGTGGAGAGTTTTTCTCGAAAGTTCGGCCTACCGGATGATGTGTTCGGCCTACCGAACTGGCCTGTTCGGCTTGCCGATCAGCAGAGATAAGATTACACGTTTTCACGTGGATCTTATCAGATATTGATCCGAACTTGATTTTGTTTCGAGTTTTTGAGACCTAATCTGATATGGACTGACCCCAGGACCAATAGGTATATAAAGGGAGTGAGTCTCATGATTTACTCAGATCAATTTGAGAGATTAAGAGTGATACTCTTCTAGTGAGCATCTGAAAACTCCCTGAGAGCTTTTGTTCACAAATCACGAATACTAGCTTTGGGTTCTCTCTATTGGTTGGAAGGAGAGTCACCGGTGGAAGAGCTGTACCTGTGAGCCCACACTCACTCTGGTTGTGGATAGAGAATAGCAAAGAAGACCAGTTGGTTGAGGCTCTTCTGGAACGTTACTTCTCTACACAGGTTGCGGAGGTTCTCTACACGTTATAGTTCTCACCGGGTAATTGGTTTTTGTCAAGTATCGATGATAAAACGTTTTTAGACATTTTCAATCTACAATAAAAAATCATATACCAAACATAAGCAAACATATATAATAATTTAGTAAGATAAGACAATCATGTAAAATCATACAAATGTGTTTATGTGTCAAAACCTTGAAAATATCACAACCTTACAACGATAATTCCTAACTCAAAATTCAACAAGCTCCTAGGGGAGTCTTGCTAAATTCAATCAGGAAGAGATTGAGATTACAAAATTTATGCATATAACATGATCACAAACTCGCAAATTTATGTAAAAACCTAGGCTCTGATACCAATTGTTGGAAACAAAGTGCACAGCAAAATTTTAAAAAAAAATTTCATCAGAGTAATTTCCAAAACACAAGTTTGACATGTTATATGTATAAATCAACGGAACCTGGACATCGTCCTATCCTTTGAAAAACTGAAATATGTACTAATAACCCCTTGCCCTCCCGAGCCTACGGGAGACTCAACTAATGAGCAATTCTAAGCGTATAATCGCTGGAAAGATGCTAATGATCAGGCCCGCTGCTATGTTATGGCTAGCATGAACAACGTGCTGCAGGCTCAACATCAGGATTATGAGACTGCGAAGCAGATCTTGGATAATCTTGAGGACATGTTTGGAGGCCAGGCCATAACAATGCGGCAAGGGGCGCTTCAGAAACTCTTAAACTGTAGACAGAGACTGGGGACATCTGTAAAGGAGCACATGATGTTGGTCATGGGTTACCTCGCTGAGGCTCAAACCAATGGAGCCGACATCGATGCTGAAACTAAGATGACTATGGTCTTTGAGACTCTGTCTAAGGAATTTATTCCGTTTAGAGATACTTTTATTTTAAGCAATAGACGGGATATGACATTGACAGAACTTATGAAACAGTTACAGGAGTTTGAACTGCTGATCAGGGAGTCTCCTGCTGGTGGTGAGGCCAACGTGGTAGCTGCTTCTGGTTCCAATCCTAACTCTGGGAATGGAAAGAAGCAACGGGCCAAGAATGGGAAGTCTTCTATTCCTGCTACTACCAAGAGCAAGAAGAAGAAAAAGAAGAGCCCAAAGAAGCTTAAGTGCTTCTTCTGTGGTAAGGTCGGGCATATAAAGAAACATTGCAAGGACTTCCTTTCCAAGGGAGGTAGGTGTGATCTTCTATATTTAGAAACTTGTTTGGTTGAGGAATCCAGTGACATCTGAGTCATAAATTCTGGTGCAACTAATCATGTTTGTGTTTCTCTGCAATGATTCAAAGAAACAAGAAGTCTACTACGTGAAGACTTAACGCTTCGGATGGGGGATGGATCCTTGGTCTCAGCGGAAGCAGTGGGAGATGTCCATCTTTATTTTGATAATTATAGGAATTTAATTTTGTGAGATTGTTTTTATGTTCCTAAATTTAAAAGGAATTTAATTTTTGTATCTTCTTTATTTAAAGACTCCTACGTGGTATCTTTTAATGAAAAAGTGGTAATTCGTAAAAACAAATCTTTTGTCTGTTCTGGATGGATGCAAAATAATCTATATTTTATCAAACCTAAGATGGACTTATTGCGTAATGTTGAGATAAATGATAATAACTCAAAAAGACTTAAAACTTCTCACTCTAATAAGACTTATCTTTGGCATTTGCGCCTTGGCCATATTAACCTGAATAGAATTCAAAGGTTGGTAAGGGATGGACCTTTAAGTCACTTAAAGGTGGAATCTATACCTCAATGTGAATCTTGTTTGGAGGGTAAAATGACCAAAAGACCATACGAGTCTAAGGGGAATAGGGCTGAAGGGGTTCTAGAACTTGTGCATAGTGATGTTTGCGGACCGATGAACATCCGGGCACGAGGAGGGTATGAGTACTTCGTCACTTTTATTGATGATTACTCAAGATATGGGTATGTGTACCTAATGCACCACAAATGTGAAACTTATGATAAGTTCAAGGAGTTTCGGGCTGAAGTGGAAAAGCAATTGGGTAGACCCATAAAGGCACTTCGATCTGATCGAGGTGGGGAATACCTTTCTGATAAGTTCTTGGGACATTTGTTAGAGAATGAGATTTTATCCCATTTGACTACGCCGGGCACTCCGCAGCAGAATGGCGTAGTGGAAAGAAGGAATAGGACTTTATTGGACATGATTAGGTCCATGATGAGTTATTCATCATTGCCTTTATCCTTTTGGGGATATGCACTATAAACTGCATGTTATCTTTTGAACAATGTGCCTTCAAAATCGGTCCCTAAAACTCCTCACGAGTTGTGGACAAGACGGAAGACATCCTTAAACCATATTCGCATATGGGGATGTCCGGCTCATGTCCTGTTTAAGGATCCAAATAAGTTGAAAGCACGTTCAGAAGTTTGCGTGTTTGTAGGATATCCAAAAGGGACTAAAGGAGGTTATTTTTATAACCCAAAGGAAAATAAAGTCGTGGTTTCAACTAATGCAACTTTCCTTGAGGAGAGTTACATGAACGACTTTAAACCTCGAAGCAAAGTGGTGCTTGAGGAGTGAAGGGATAATCCGTTCACTCCGGAGGTTCTGAACAAAACCATTTCGATCAGTGTAGAAAAACCAAACAAACCTGAACAACAACCTTAGGGGCTTCGGCGTAGTGGGAGGATCGGGCGTCAACCTGAGAGGTATATGTTCAATGGGGAGGTCTATTTGGATGAACCGGATGAACATGACAGGGATGCTTATACTTACCAGAAGCTATAGAGGATGTTGATTCAAGACTCTGAACAGAGGCCATGAACATAGAGATGAAGTCTCTGGAGACTAATCGGGTCTGGGAGCTTGTGGATCTTCCCTAAGGGGTAAAACCCATAGGATGTAAGTGGATCTACAAGAGGAAAAGAGGAGTGGATGGAAAGGTCAAAACCTTTAAGGCTAGACTGGTAGATAAGGGTTATACGCAAAAGGAAGGAATCGATTATGAGGAAAACTTTTCGCCTGTAGCCATGCTTAAGTCCACCAGAATTCTCTTGTCCATAGCTGCCGCTCTCGACTACGAGATTTGGTAGATGGATGTCAAGACGGCTTTTCTGAATAGCTATCTTGATGAGTCCATTTATATGGAACAACCAGACGGGATCAAGGTCGCGGGCCAAGAGGGTAAGGTTTGTAAGCTGCTAAAGTCTATTTATGGACTTAAGCAGGCTTATTGTTCTTGGAACATAAGATTTGATCAAGTGATCAAGACTTATGGGTTCTCACAAAATGTGGATGAACCATGTGTTTATAAACACATCAAGGATGGGAAGGTGGTTTTTCTACTGCTCTATGTAGATGGCATTCTGCTAATTGGCAATGACGTTGGGGCGTTGTCATCGGTCAAATTATGGTTGACCAAGCAGTTTGACATGAAGGACTTAGGTGAGGCTTATTTTGTTCTCGGTATCCAGATCTTTCGGGATAGGAAGAACAAAATGATAGCTTTGTCTTAGGCCGGCTACATAGATAAAATTCTCAGGAGGTTTGCAATGTAGGATTCCAAGAAAGGTGGGCAACCATCTAGGTCTGGAATTACTCTTTCTAAGAAAGACTCTCCAAAGTCTTATGAAGAAAGAGAATACATGAAGAAGGTGCCTTATGCTTCGGCAGTGGGTAGTCTCATGTTTGTCATGCTTTGCACACGATCAGATATTAGCTATGCGGTCGGGATTGTAAGTCAATTTCAGGCGGATCCAGGACCGAACCATCGGATTACGGTAAAGCATATTTTCAAGTACCTGAGAAGGACTCGAGGGTATATGCTTGTGTATTCGGGTGAGGACTTGACTCCTCTAGGATACACTGATTCAGATTTTCAATCCTGTTTGGATTCTAGGAAATCGCCGTTGGGGTTTGTGTTTACTCTGGGTGGCGGTGCCATCAGTTGGAGAAGTGCGAAGCAAGATTGTACTTCAGATTCAACGATGGAGGCCAAGTATGTGGCGGCTAGTGATGCTTCGAAAGAAGCAGTGTGGCTCTGCAAGTTCCTTGGGGATCTTGAGGTAGTTCCTGGCATGGATAAAGCGGTATCACTGTATTGTGATAACAGTGCGGCTGTAGCTAATGCTAAGGAACCAAGATTTCACAAGAAGAGTAAGCATATTGATCGAAAGTATCATGTGATAAAGGACTTCGTTGAGGGCGGGCATATCACGGTGTGCAAGATTGAGTTAGAGGACAATTTAGCTGATCCATTTATGAGGACACTTACTAGGAGATTCTTCGAGAGGCATGTGAAAGCAATGGGAATGCGAAATTTGTTGTATTTGCTCACTTAGTGCAAGTGGGAGATTGTTAGACATGTATGCCCTAAGGAGTAAAAATGTAATACATTTTTGGAGACATTTTTATCAATAAAGAATTTATTTATTTATATATACCAAATCTTGTCCTCTTTAAGTTCATATTTGTTGAATGTATGATACGCAAACAGTAGTCTGAAACTATCAGTCTAAACCTTAAGAATTGGGCATATGATGGACTGATTGTGTGGAAGACACGATTCTTAAGGTGACGGTCAAAAACATATGATCCACAATCGAGGGAATAAAGTTGGGCGCTTTATTCATGTAAAGATTGTTATGTTGTCTATATCCCTTTTGGGAGATGGTTTGTTTTGGCCATCGAGTTGGACTCCATGAATAGAAACATTGGCACGTTGTCATAGGTGATGACATGTTGGATTGGGACATAAAGTGAATTGGTTTGGATTAATAATTCTATCTTGGCAAATCGATTCACTTTAGATAGTCATTTGTATTGTATCTTAATCCTGAGATGAATAGTGGGCCCGCTGTCTCGACTTGTGTCTTTTGATGTATCAATGGGTGACTCCCGCATCTCTATAGTAGTATGCATGCCGGTACATTGGAGGCATGACTCTTGATAGCGTAGACTTGTTATTCATAGATATGGAATCCATAGCTCCTCTTTAGGAGTAATGATATCATCTTATATGCATTGTCCTGTAATTGGAAAACTGGAGCGCTCAACCATTTGGATACATAGGTGTAACCGAATGGTATACTATCTTTGATGGTAAGTTTTCTAATGTTGAGACAATGGAACGTAAGATAAAAATAATCGGGAAGGTAAGACAGAACTTGTCCTTAAGCCGATTATGGATGATCATATGGGGATACGATACACTATGATATGTCATGGAGACTTAGCTACACGAGCTTCGTAATTCTATAAAGTTCGAGAGTGCAGCTCCAAGCTTTTAGTGGAGTAGCGTTGGAGTTGATAATTGTGAAATGTATATCTAGGATATTGGGTTTCATAATTATCATGAGCTCGAACTTTATAGGTCTATTTTGGTCCCCTTTGCTAGCTCACAAAATCCTGTAACGACACGGCGTGCTTTTCCAATAATTGGTGACTTATGTCGGATTTATCAGATTGGTTTAAAATTTGTAAGAATCAAATAATTCATGTCTGTTTATGGGTTGAATTAATTTTGTAAGAAATTAGTTCAAGATAAACTTGTTGAATTAATACGATTAGATAATTCTTGTCTGTTTATCGGTTGTTTTAATTTTGGACAAATTAGAACAAGATAAACTTGTAGAATTATTGTGAATTGATATATTTTCTTAGAGATTATCTTGATAAAGTTTGTTTTGACCAGATATCTTATCTATTGGGTTATTTGAATAAAAACTAAGACTTTATCCTTTAGAATCTCGGGTGGAAAATAAAAGATTCGTGGAGATTTTTTCTCGGGAGTTCGGCCTACCGGATGACGTGTTCGGCCTGCTGAACTGGCCTGTTCGGCCTGCCGATCAGAATGTTCGGCCTGCCGATCAGCGGAGATTTCACGCGGATCTTATCAGATATTGATCCGAACTTGATTCTATTTCGAGTTTTTGAGACCTAATCTGATATGGACTGACCCCAGGACCAATAGGTATATAAAGGGAGTGAGTCTCATGATTTACTCAGTTCAATTTGAGAGATTAAGAGTGATACTCTTCTAGTGAGCATCTAAAAACTCCCTGAGAGCTTTTGTTCACAAATCACAAACACTAGCTTTGGGTTCTCTCTATTGGTTGGAAGGAGAGTCACCGGTGGAAGAGCTGTATGTGTGAGCCCACACTCACTCTGGTTGTGGATAGAGAATAGCAAAGAAGACCAGTTGGTTGAGGCTCTTCTAGAACGTTACTTCTCTACACAGGTTGCAGAGGTTCTTCGGCACACTGAGGTTAGTAAAATCTGTTTAATGTATACATATAACATGTCAAACTTGTGTTTTGGAAATTACTCTGATGAAATTTTTTTTAAAATTTCGCCGCGCACTTTGTTTCCAACAATAAAATGTTTTTGGAGATTGATATACTTAGACCTTTGATTTGAATGAGTTTTTGAGCTAGTTTTGGTAAGTTTTGATTTTTGGTTTTAGATTTGTATGTTAAACTTAAAAAAATTAAGAAAAATGGTGTACATTTGTTTAAGTATGATATTCCATAGTTTTTGTACATCTCCATGTTCTAGTATTTGATAAAATTGGTTAGATCGAGCTTTAAAGCTTAAAATCTTTGAAAACAGAAAACTAGGGTTTTCTAGATTTTGCATCTATCGATAGGCTAGACTAGCCAATCGACAAGCTGGACTAGTCAGCAGGTTCAGTAGGTTAGACCTTGCCAACCAGCAGGCCAAACCCAACTAATTGGTAAGCTGGCTAAGCAATCCAAAAATGGGCAGTTTGATCGGCAGGTCAAAAGTAGCAGATTGGCAGGTTGGTCGTGCAGTCCAAACTCAACTATTTTTTGTTATTTTGTGTTACAAAATGTTCCAAGGATTTCATATTAATAATTATGGCGTACTGATAAAAATAGATAGAAAATTGGCATGATTATAGATTAGGAATTAAGATAATTATGGTTGTTTTATATGTCTTAGGATAACAATGTGCTTAGAGCTTATGTAGGGAACTTGGTTTCATGAGCTATAAGTTTTCAGTAGATTATTCACCAAAAGTTAGGGATTCTATTACTCATCTTTTGTGAGGTTTTGTGGAATTAAAATTAGTTCTTTACATTGCAAGAAATATATTGAATTGTTATGACATGAATATTATTTATGACACAATAATGTGAACTCGTCTTATAATGTACAGTGAGGTTAAAATGACATGACTTGTGTTGATTTGAGAAGCATGGATAGAAAATACCTTCTAAACATATCGATTGGCTATGAGAGAAATGGTAAGAGGTGAAGGGGGCAGCGGTTATGTCCTTGGGCATGAATACGCTAAAAGGTAAATAAGGGGAGGTGATGACACTCCCTTGGGTCAGAAGTCTCACAACACACTGCACAGAAATTGACTTTGTGAGGATCTGAGGCTTGACGTCCCCTCACTGGACACTCTTGAGATGATTTTAGAATGGTTAAGTGCGTCCATTTGGGTTTCATTGAGATGAGTGTTGTGATACTCCATTGCATTATGGATACCGATGAACATTGATTAATCATGATATATGTATACATTCAAATATATGAAACTTGGTAATGATTAACGTAAGGGATCCACTATATGTGATCATAATGAATCTTATAAGATATATAACATTGTCGAATAATTAACCATGTAGGTATTAATGTGGTAAATGATAAAACCTAATGGAGAGTAATGGCTTTCCCTACTGAGCATATTGTTGCTCATTCCCCCCATATTTTCCTCTTTTCAAGATGTACAATGTGTGAGGTGGCTAGAGAAAAGTAGTTAAGGAAGCTATACAACTGTATTCAGTTGAAATCACTTCATTTATTTAGAATGTTCTTCATTATGATATAAGCATCATATGTTACTATATGTCACTGTATTAAGATGTATTGAGGGTTAGAATAATGATGATGATAGTTTTATATTATTAGATTAACGGTGCTACATTAAACTATGGTTGGTTTGTTGTTTATATGTTTATTTCGATTTGAGAATTTTCGTTTAAGTCTCAACAAATTTCTATTCAAGTTTTATTTTTATTTTCTAATTTTTACTTAATTTATTAAAAACTGTTAACCTCTACTTGGGGGCGTTATAGAATTTTGGCATTAAAGCCTAGATTTGGTTATCCTAGGGAGTGTAGTACCATTTTTTATTTCGAAACGGTTTAATTGTTTAAAAATGTCATCATCAAATTGAACCTTCAGGTTGATTTATATAGTCTAGGAGGTTGTCGTGACATGGAGAAACCCTATAATAGAGGCATTAACGATTGTATAGGTGTGATAATTTAATGGAATGTATTTATGAATAGATTGTTTAAGAGAGATTCGTTTTGTTGCAAGGATCTATAAGCCTTTTATCTTATAAGAAATAATAAGAAATACAAGGCTTGATTTGTTGATTTAAAGATTAGGCATGTTTGTGTCAAATCTTTCATAATTCAAACATATGTAGTGGTTATGTGTTGACTCGATGGAGTACTTAATTCTTGATAAATTTTCTTGGAGGTCCTATTTACTTGAGGAATATAAGATAAATTGAGAACCCATGAGATTTAACCTTGAATGAGATAAATGTTAATCTTTTGATCTGTTGAGATTTTGTGTGGTCAAGGAATTTATGAATTTTAAGCTTGAAATATTTACGTTGCGTACGTTGTATTTAAGTGGCATCAATGGTCTTGATGAAGGGATATAATGTGAAATTGACTAATAGAAATTTCTTTAAGTAATCATAATACTTAAGATATATGCGACGATTTTGGACTTTTACGATGAAAAATTTAATTTTTAGATGTTTAGATGTGAATATCTTGATTACTTGAGGTTTTTTTATATAAGGAGTTAAAGATTGTATAAATAGGACTATGAGGATTGTAGATGTTCTTAAGCAGTAACATCAATGGTCTTTGCTCATTGATATGATTTATGTTAGAAGAAAAAAAGTATATTGATTTCAAGGTTAATCATGTTCAAAATTCTTAGTAATGTTAATAGTGAATCTATTGACAGATGTTGGGTATTAAGGATAAGATAGAAGTATATGCATTGTTCAACAAGGTTTTCATTAAAGCAAATTATTTGAGTTAGAAGAGGATTTTGTTGTTGTGGAACGATTTGGATACCATTCAGAACGACTCTTGATTGTTATCAAATCTGGCTTGTTGTTTAACTCAATAATTTTATAAAAAATTGGGCTTCGAATTAGGCTTCAAGATTTGTACAATTTGGGCATCAATTTCATACTCGTTGTTTAACTCGTTCCAAAATGCCCTAACAACCCGACCGATTTTAGCTTAGAACATTTAGGCCTAGTTCAAATTTTAAACCAGTTTGGTCTATTAAAAGGAAAAAACAAAATGTTGTCTTCCGCACTGGTCTCTATTTGTGTCATATATAGTTCCCCAATCCTTGTCTATATATATGAAGATTTGAGAAGAATTTGAAGAATATTTATGAAGATTTGAGAAGAATTTGAAGAATATTTTCTTCTGCTTATTTCAAACAAATGTACAACAGTATTTATAGGACTGAAAAATAGAAAAATCAGTCACTAATCTAAGGATACAGCTAAGGGACAACAAATTAGTCACTAATCTAGGGATACAACTAAGGGACAGCTAACAAATCTCCTACATATCTGAATCAAATAATCAGCTATCAAAATCCCTGATTTGCAGCCTATATCGCAGCCTATACAACTCAGCAAATCACAAGAAAATTATTCCCTAATTTTTGAGAATTAAATCTCAGAAATTCTACACTCCCCCTCAAGCTGGGTGATAGATATTAATCATTCCCAGCTTGGAATTAAGCTCTTCAAAGGTGATTCGAGGTAATGCCTTGGTGAGCACATCTACAATTTGATGACGAGTTGGTGTATATAGAAGGTCCACAATTTTTCCATCTAACTTCTCTTTGATGAAATGTCGATCAATTTCCACATGTTTGGTTCGATCATGATGAACTGGGTTTCTAGCAATCCTTATGGCAGCTTGATTGTCGCAATACATGTTGATAGGTTCAGTGGTTATGATTCCCAGTTCATTGAGTGGTCTTCTTAACCACATTCCTTCACAAATCCCATGAGTCATTGCTCTAAATTCAGCTTCTGCACTGCTTCGTGCGACTATTGACTGTCTCTTACTTCGCCATGTTACAAGGTTCCCCCACACAAATGTATAGTATCCAGTGGTAGACCTGTGATCAACTGTAGAGTCTGCCCAGTCAGCATCTGTAAAGACTTCAATTTTCTAGTTGGGATTCTTACTGAAGTATAGTCCTTTTCCTGGTGTCATCTTGAGATACCTAAGTATTCGATAGACTGCTTCCATGTGTTCTTCAGTGGGTCGGTTCATGAATTGACTTACGACACTCACAGAGAAACCAATATCTGGTCTAGTGTGGGATAGGTAGATGAGTTTTCCTACCAGTCTTTGATAGCGGCCTTTGTCCATGGGTGCAGAGTCTTCTTTTATTCCAAGCTTCATTGTTGAGTCCATGGGAGTTTCAGCTGGCTTACATCCCATCATTCCAGTTTCCTTGAGAAGATCAAGTACATATTTCCTCTGAGAGACAGAGATTCCTTTCCTTGTTCGGGCGACTTCCATTCCTAGGAAATATTTGAGATTTCCTAGGTCTTTGATCTCAAATTCCCTGGCAAGGAGTTCCTTGAGTTTATTTATTTCTGCTGTAGAATTGCTTGTCAAAACAATATTGTTTACGTACACAATTAGAACAACTATTTTTCCAGCAGGAAAATGCTTGATGAAGAGCGTGTGGTCTGTTTGGCATTGACTATACCCATATCTCTTCAAGACTTTGGAAAATCTATCGAACCAGGCACGTGGAGACTGTTTAAGTCCATACAAGGAGTTCTTAAGTTTGCAGACTCTGTTGGCTGTAGTAGGAGATTCAATCCCAGGAGGAATGTCCATATAGACTTCTTATTCAAGATCACCTTTGAGAAATGCATTCTTGACATCTAATTGGTAAAGAGGCCAATCCAAGTTAGATGCCAAAGAGAGGAGAACACAAATGGTGTTGAGTTTTGCTACAGGTGCAAACATTTCCTGGTAGTCAATCCCATATGCTTGAGTGAATCCCTTAGCCACGAGGCGAGCCTTGAATCTTTCCACACTTCTATCTGCTTTGTGTTTGATTGTAAAAATCCATTTACACCCAACAGCTCATTTTTCTTATGGCAATTTGAGAGCTCCCAGGTCATGTTTTTCTCTAATGCACTAATTTCTTCAAGGATAGCAGCCTTCCATTCAGGTATTTGAATAGCTTCATGAATGGAATTAGGAACCTATACTTGATCAAGACTACTGATAAAGGCCTTCTAACTTGGTGAGAGATTTTTATAGGAAATACAGCTGTAGATTGGGTGGTTTGTACAAGATCTTACACCTTTCCTTAGAGCAATTGGCCAATTCAGATCATTGAAAACCGGCTCAGTAATATGTGGTTCAGAGATTTTACCTTGAGAACTGTCAGGATGGCCTGTACTCAGGTTGGACTCCTGGACTGGCTCAAGATATGCTCGGTTCTCTGTTCCCTCTTAAGTTCTTCTTCTCCTGGAATAAACACGAAAATCATTGTTTGGGACATGGGAATTGTGAGTTTCTATTGGTAGAGGCGTTGAGGGTTCAATGGAATCATTAGCAGTATTTTGAGGTTCAATTTGAGACACAGACTCACTCTCGAGAAATTGAGGGATATGGTCTGACACAGAATTTATGGGAATTACTGAAGGTTCAGATGAAGTGGGAATGCTATTCCAAAGCTGGTATTCATTGACTATGTTCTCCCCCTGAATGGCAGGTTTGGGATAGTATGGATGTTGTTCAAGGAAGGTGACATCCATCGTATTGTAGAACCATCCTGTGATGGGAGAGAAACATTTGTATCCTTTCTGGTTTGGTGAATACCCTAAGAATATGCATTTGATGGCTCTAGGATCAAGCTTTCCTCTATGGTGCACATGAACATAAGCAGAACATCCAAACACTTTTAAGGAAATGGTAGACACAATTCTTGAATGTGGGTATAACTCAAGAAGGGTACTGATGGGTGTTTTGAAATTTAGAACACGAGAAGGCATCCTATTAATAAGATAGGTAGCTATAAGTACAGCTTCCCCCCAGAACTTTTAAGGAACATGAGTTGTGAACATGATAGATCTAGCTACCTCAAGAAGATGCCTACTTTTCCTTTCAGCTACCCGTTTTGTTGAGGTGTGTCAACACAAGAGCTTAGGTGAACAATCCCATGACTTGACAGATAATCACTAAGAATTGAAGCAAAATATTCCCTAGCATTGTCATTTTTCAACACTTGGATTAATGTTTGAAATTGGGTCTGGATCATGGCATTGAAATTTTTAAATATCTGGCCTGCTTCAGATTTTTCTTTCATGAGAAATAACCAAGTAATTCGAGTATGATCATCCACAAATGAAATGAACCAACGTGTCCCTATTATGTTATTGATTCGAGAAGGTCCCCAAATATCAGAGTGAATTAGTGAGAAGAGATGTGATTCTTTATATGGAAGTTTGGGATATGAGTTTCTGACATGCTTTGAAAGTTGACACACTTCACAATGAAATTGATTTGAATTTTTATTTTTGAATAACGAAGGGAAAAGTTTTTCCAAATACAAGAAATTGGGATGACCTAGGCGATAGTGATTTAACATGATCTCACCATCGTTATTGGAACTATGGCTTGACAAAGAATTATTTTGACATTGAATCTCTGACACAACTTGTTGGACTTGTCTTTCTGGAGGGTCTTTATTTTTGAGGAGATAAAGTCCCGAGCACTCTCTAGCACTGCCAATCATGTTCCCCGAATCCAAGTCCTGAAATTCACAAAGGTGATGAACAAATTTAGCCACACAATTTTCATCATGGGTGAGTTTAGTAACCGATAAGAGATTACAATCAAGAGTTGGAACAAGAAGAATAGAGTTGAGAATAAGAGACTCTGAAATTTTGGCTGAACCGATCCCTATTACTTTGGATACAGACCCATCAGCAATTCTAACAGTGTGTCCTTGTTGGCAGGTTTTAAGGTTCATAAGAAGAGAGGCATCAACCGTCATGTGGTCTGAGGCACCTGAATCGACAATCCATGGTCTCTTAATCTGCTTCACATTAAGAGCATTGAGAATGTTACTTGATTGAGCCAATATTGTAGACGATGTTAGAGTTGGCAAGGACTGTCCGAACATTTTCTGGAGAAGTTCAATTTGCTCTTTACTAAACAAATTGGTTTCGGTTGTGTCATTAGTTGTGGAGGTAGCATTTCTGTGACTCTCTTTGTTGTTTTGTCGTGGTTTCCAATCTGTCGGCTTGCCATGGATCTTCCAACAGTTGTCTCTAGTGTGTCCGGGTTTACGATAATGATCACACCAAGGTCTTCCCTTCCGAGGCCGATTGCTATTAGTATGAGATTGTTGGAGTCCTTGAACAGCAAGTGCAGACCCTTCTCCAGTTGCTGGAGTGGCAGATGGTGAGCCCATCATGACTTTCTTACGGCTCTCCTCTCGACGGACTTCAGAGAAGGCTTCACGGATGCTTGGCAGTGGTTTTGTCCCCAAAATTCTTCCTCGCACTTCGTCGAGTTCTTTGTTGAGTCCCAACAAAAATTTGTACATTCGCTTCTTTTCAACGATCTGTTTGTACAAAGCTTCATCTCTAGTACATTTCCACTCAAATGTTTCAAAAAGATCTAACTGCTACCAATATCGTGTGAGAGAATTAAAGTATTGAGTGACCGAGGATTCACCTTGTCGAAGATCATGAAGGATGCTCTCTGCCTCAAACAGTTTGGATGTATTTTCAGAGCTGGAATAGGTTTCTTTGGCAGCGTCCCATATCTCCTTGGCAGTTCCATAGAGAAGAAAGTTCTCTCCAATCTCGTTCACCATGGAATTTATCAGCCAAGACATCACCATGTTGTTTTCAGATTTCCATGCTCTAATATTAGGATCATCTTTGTTCGGGGTTGTAGCTACATCAGTAAGGTAATCATCCTTTCCTTTTCCACATACGAACATCATGACGGATTGTGACCACTATAGGTAATTGTGCCCATTTAATTTGTGACCAGTAATGGGCAGATTGTTGCTCTCGGTTTCTCCCTTTGAGCCTGTCATGGCTATTTCAGAATTGGAGGTGATTTTTGATGAGGAGCTAGTGGCCATTCTGTATTTTGTCATGAGAGGAGATTAATCTTAGAACAGCTCTGGTACCATGAAGATTTGAGAAGAATTTGAAGAATATTTATGAAGATTTGAGAAGAATTTGAAGAATATTTTCTTCTACTTATTTCAAATGAATGCACAGTAGTATTTATAGGACTGAAAAACAGAAAAATTAGTCACTAATCTAGGGATACAGCTAAGGGACAACAAATCAGTCACTAATCTAGGGATACAACTAAGGGACAACTAACAAATCTCCTACATATCTGAATCAAATAATCAGCTATCCAAATCCCTGATTTGCAGCCTATATTGCAGCCTATACAACTCAGCAAATCACAAGAAAATTATTCCCTAATTTTCAAGAATTAAATCTTAGAAATTCTACAATATACATTTACTATGCAAAGAAGCTTATTTCTCCAAGCTCACCCTCTCTCTAAATTTGTCATTCTCTATCTAAGTTTCAAAACCTCTTCATTTTCTTTAGAACTTCTTCCTTCTCTCTCTAAGAATTTCACAAAATTCTACAACTTACTATCTTGATTCTTCTTTTCTATTTACTCTTCTTTCATCTTGCCATGGACCCAAAGTACCAAAACCTGAGAAAGTATTTTTCACCACTGTCCCAAAAAGTTCTCAAAATGAAATACAAGACTAGGATTACTCGATTGTAGATTCCTATGCGTTTTAGCACCCCTGGTGATGTAAGATGTTGATAGAAAGGAAGATTTGTCCAAGTGACTTCAATCAAGGCATCAGTTTACCAAGAATGGGCACCAGTCCTAGTACCATGAAAAGACAAGCTCGTGCCATCACGGTCATTTGTTATAAAGGTGGACGACAAAATTGTAACAGTAAATATACTTTGTCTGAGTTTGTGTCTATAAATAAATATGATAAAATAAATTTTTACTAGGATGAACTTTCTAAAGAGAACTTAAAAGACCTCAATGCTTCTCTTCAAGATCAATCTAGTGGATATGTTCAAGGTGCAATCTCTAAACTTTGGTCTAAATTCCATGCAAAAAGAAAACATCTCAGTAATATGACATCTCAAGATCCTGTTTGCTAAATCATAAGAAAACTAGATGGAGAATAAATTCTCACTCTATGAAGGTCGTTTAAGTGTTTGTTTGTTTAAAATCATTATAGTATGTGTTTAATAATTTGAGTCTCTTTCATGTAAAAATAGTTTTCAGTATTCAAAATATTTGCTTGTTTTTAGATTGTTATAGTAAGTGTTAAATGACTTGTGTCTCTCTTATTTTATTGTTTACTTAAAAATATATTATCTGTTAGATACATTACATGTCGTACTAGAACATGCTTGAATTTTTGAAACTTATTTAGACGTTTCAAGATTATGTCTCATATTTCAAAAATTCTACAGTCGAGGTATTGCTAGATAAGATGAAAGTCATACATATGAAATCCGACACTGCAACGTTCAAGCTTGATTAGGAGAAAGGAATCTAGAAGCAGGCATTAGATTTGAATCTCTACCTATAATATTCTGGTTTCACCCATGGCATGTACTTCCATATTTCATGTGTCCCAATAACCGCTCACCTTTAAACTCTATATTTCATATGGCATACTGTTATTAAAACTTTTAGATTCATTGACTCCAATGTCGAGAGGGTTGATGATATGGAGGAATTAATACTCTTGAAACATAGCCTATTTAAGGTATGATATTTTGTTTATCGATACTTCTGCATTCTCTAAGCATGGATGATTAGGATAGTTGATCATACAGAGTGCTTTATACTCTAGAAACATATCCACATCATGATTGCAATGTGTGGTATATTGTTAATGTTTTGTGGGAGCACCAAAGTAATTATAGGAATGCTTTATAGAAAAAAAATATGTATATTATTTAGGTTGAATGTTTTTATCATGTGAAAGAATAGTCGTTTATAGGAGGATTCGTCGAATTTGCTTACAACTATAGGATTTCTTCTAATCTCTCTATGTATCATTTTAATGTACGTTTTTAATATCAATGCTTGTGTTATTTATTTTATTATTATTACATTTTTAATTTATTTTAGTTGAGATATGAAACCAACCATCCTATTAATCTTCCTAATTTAATTATAAGCCACGGTCTAGAAACAATGAAAGACTAGAAAATGACATGATCAATGTGTGCACTTTCCTGATTAGATTCCTAGACCATAATGTAGTGTCAAAAATTCAGAACCTATTAGCAATATAGTTGTCAAAGGATTAGGTATTTAGAATAAGATTGATATTTCAAGAAAATGAATGGAGATAACCCACATTTAGAGACAAATAACATCAAGGATGTAAAGTCGAAAGTGGAATCATAATGGATTTGTGATTATTGCTTGTACCATAGATTTGAAATTTCGAGGACGAAATTTCTTTAAGAAGGATAGAGTTGTGACACCCATTATTTTTCAAACGAGTATAATTATGACTAAATTAATTATCAGTATGCCAATTAAAATTTTTTAAAATTTCGTTTCATCAAAAATCTAATCCATATTATTTATTTTACCCATTCTCAATTTTTCTATTATTTTCTACACCTATTTTTAAAATTACTAAATGCCCTTGGAACTTCTAGTTAATTTTAAAAATACCATTTGGCATTATCTGCTTCAAAGTCTCCAAAGGAGACTAAATTTGATACCTGTTCCCATGCCTTTGTCTCCTCTTTCTTTTCTTTTTCTTCTTCTACTTCTTTCTCTTATGACAGACACACACACAGACACACACTCTCTCTCTTTCTCGTTTTCTTTTCTCTTTTCTTCTCCTTGGTTGCTAAAAAATAAAGTAATAGCAAACCAAATTTTCACAAATCAAGAGAATGATCTGAAATTATTTCCCTTGATCTTCCATAATCATAAAACAAGGACCAAAGATTTTGTAAGCAAAATCACCATTTTCTTCAAGCTTGAGTTGAGATTTTCTAAACTAAAATTTTGATTTAAATTTGTGTTTTACAATAAAATTTGTGAGAGATGTGTTTTTGTTGTTTGGGGATAGTTATACAATGTTTTTAAAGCTTGATATACTTAGATCTTTGTTTTAAATTAGTTCTTGAGTTAGTTTTGAAAAGTTTTGATTTTTGGTTTTAGATTTTTATGTTGAGTTTGAAAAATTTGGGAAAAATGTTTTACATGTGTTTAAGTATGATATTCTGTAGTTTTTGTACATCTTTCATGTTCTGGGATTTGATAAAATAGGTTAGATCGAGCTTTGAAACTCAAAATCTCTAAAAACGAAAAACTAGAGTTTTTCAGATTTTGCGTCTATCAGCAGGCCGGACTAGCCAATTGGTAGGCCAAACTAGTCAGTAGGTTTAGTAGATCGAACCTTGCCAAGCAGCAGGCCAAACCTAACCAATCGGTAGGCCAATCGAGTAATCCAAAAATGGGTAGTTTGATCGGTAGGCTGAAAGCAGCTAATCGAAAAGCTGGTCGTGTAGTCTAAACTCAACTGTTTTTCATTGTTTTGTGTTACCAAATGTTCCAAAGATTTCACATTAATAATTATGACACACTAATAAAAATAGACGGAAAATTAGCTTGATTATAGATTAGGAATTAAGTTAAGTAAGGTTGTTTTGTACGTCTTAGGATAACGACGTGCTTAGAGCTTATGTAGGGAACATAGTTTCGTGAGCTAGAAGTTATCAGAAGATTATTCACCCAAAGGTAGGGATTCTATTACTTATCTTTTGTGAGGTTTTGTAGAATTAAAATTGATTCTTTACATTACAAGATATATATATATATATAGATGTTGAATTGTTATAATATAAATATCACTTATGACACAATAATGTGAACTCGTCCTGTAATATACAGTGAAGTTAAACTAATTTGACATGTGTTGACATAATTTGAGAAGCATGGTTAGGAAATACTGACTCTAAACATAATGATTCATTACGAGAAGAATGGTAAGACGTGAAGAGGTTGGCAGTTATGTATTTAGGTATGATACCCTAAAAGGTAAATAGGGGGAGGTGATGACGCTCCTTTGGCTCGAAAGTCCTAAAATGCACTGTATAAGAATCGACTTGGTGAGGATCTAGGGCTTGATGTCCCCTCACTGGACACTCTTGGAATGATTGTAGGGTGGTCAAGCGTGCTCATTTGGGTTTCCTTGAGATGAGTGATGTGCTACTCCATTGTATTGTGAATATCGATGAACATTGATTAATCATGATATATGTATATATGTAAATGTATAGAACTTGATAATAATTAACGTAAAATATTTACTAGATGTGATTATAATAAATCTCATAATATATATAATGTTGTCTAATAACTAACCATACATGTACTAATGTGGTAAATGATAAAACTTAAATGTGAGTAATTATTTTCCTTAGTGAGCATATTGTGAATCATTTTTCTTATATTTTTATCTTTTCAGAGCTCACAAATTAAACGATTCAAAAAAGAACCTTATTGGTGGGTATTTTGTTTCTCATGACGTATTGTAAAATTCTCATATCCATATTATCTTAAAAATAGGATTTTCGTTGGTACCACGACCTAAGTCCATAGATCCTTTTTCGAACCGTAATTAATACGTTTTTACCTCCTATATGCAGTTGTAGTCGTTGACCATAATCAAATTAGCATAAACTCAAAAATAACAGTAGCCTTACAATTTATTGCGGGACATTAACATCATTATGCTGCATGGATTGTCATTTAGGGTAGCACACTTTTTTTTTGCCCTCTTATAGAGCGAGTATTTTTTTAGCTGCTCAAGAAAAATATTAAGAACAATTCAATAGGTTTCTTTTTTTTTTTTTTTGGTCATACGACGCATTATCTTAACATGCAAAACCGTAGATCCGACCTTTAATCGAAGGATTCTAATAATCTATACATATATATATACATATACATATATATGCCAAACTTTTTTTTTACGAACACTCTCCTGCACTCTTGCACTTAACAGTGTCAACCTTTTTTATTATTTTTCTTTAGTTTTTTTATTCATTTTTTTACATTATTATTATTATTTTTTAACCTTTTTGCTTCTTTTTTTTTTTTTTTTTTGTTGCTTAAGGCTTCTCTACAATCAAGTTATTGCAAATTTATAGTGTTTTTTTCTCATCTTGTTCCTCTTAATTAAACAACTTTTTTTCTCTTTCACCAATGTTAGTGTTGAATGCCTATTAAAAATAACATATGACCTCTATTACTAAATAAACTAAAAAAATAATAAAATAGTAATTAAAACGTTAGCACAAGATAAAGCTTACAAAATTAATTCCATATGCGTCACATGTTGCACCCACATGGTATATATATAAAAGAACCGAATTTTTATTTGAGAATTCTCCGATCTTGACAAGTGTCAACCTTTCCTTTTTTTAATTTTTTTCCATTTCTCTTTCTTGTTTTTTATTCTTATTTTTTCTCCCCTTTGTTTCTCTTTTGCTAGAGGATACCCAATCAAATTATTAGAAATTTGCAATGTGCTTTTTTAAAATACATTTTTTACTTGTTTCGGTCCATTCTAAAAACAATTAATTTCCTTTTCATTATGTCCTTTTAGCAAATATAATATTAGTGCTGGCAATTTATTAGCAACTAGGTAAAACCTCTTGTCACTAAATCAATTAGAAAAGTAAAAAAAAAGAAGTAATTGATAGTCGAGTCCTATAGAAAAATAAATCTTATTCCTTTCAGAGCAACCTTATTTTATCACATGAGGTTATAACATTGCTATTAACAAGATAGTAAAACTCAATCTAAAAAGTACACTATATTTTAAATTGGGGCCCATAGTTTTATAAATAATAGGATTAGAACCTCATGGGATGAAAATGATTTTTTATTCTTCTCAACATGCTACACATTTTATGAGGCAAGCGAAATGGAATTTTTATAGCCCGAAGTTGCATGAGTGTGGATGCATTATCTTCGGAGTAATCAGTTCTCTATTTTCTCGTATTTTTATGATACCCACCCGAACTATGATTTATTAATTTATTAGGCAAATGGAGAAAAAGAGGTGCCTTAAAGAGGGCAGGAATTAGGTTCTAGGAAGCTGGCATTGATTTTGGGTTAATCAAAGCTACAAGAACATCTAACTGCTGTCTGAAAGATCTCCAACTTGAGCTATATTTTAACGTGGGACTCTTTGTAGACTTTTTGTTTTTGTTTTGTTTTGTTTTTTTTTTTTTTGAGGGAATTGAATTTGTGAAAGGTAAACATAAATTAAAATTAGCGCAATAAAAAAAAAAGTTGTTGCTTTCCCTGGCAGCTTCTTCGCCTTTATTTGGACCAAATAACGCTCCCTTTTTTTTCTTTTTTTTTTTTTCTTTCTCTAGCTATATGTCACTTGGGTTTGACAACTTAAAATAAATAAATAAATAAATAAAACTTGGGTTTGAGACTAGCTAAAGGTCAAGGATTCTTAAAAAATTGCACTATATCTAGGAGTTGTAATTGATGTCCTTATTTAAGTAGTTGTTTGGTTGTGACAGATTAAGTAGTTGATTGAGCTGATTTTAGCTTCCTAAATAATACCAGAAAATGTCAAAAATGTGTGGCTTGTCATCTATTATACATTAATAATCATGTCTCATGTTAACAAGTGCATGAATAAAGTAGTTGCAAGAGATATAGCAACTGCGAACAATTTCAAAATTTTCCAAGTATTGGAAAGGGAGTTAGCTTGCTGTGGCTTTTTCCCAACAAAAACAAAAGAAAAGTAGAAATCAAGAAGCAAGACAAAATTGTTAACAGTGTATGATTGCACATACTTCCGACTGATGGTACAGTTTTCGATTATAGGAGGTGTGTTAGAAAAAAAAGGGTAGGAAATATGAGGGTTCGAGGAACAAAAGTTGAGAAAAAAAATCATAAAAAAATACAAAGAAAACTAAACCAATCAATGTTGGTACCATGTTGCTGTTGACCGACAAAAACAATTGAACTCTTAAAACCGACCACGCCGCGCAAAACGATGGCGTGAGGAGCCTGTCATGGAAAAAGTGGAGTGCAACTTAATCCCAAAGCCTGCTTCAATTCAATTTTTTTTTTTAAATTGGATGTCGCAATATATATATATACACACGCACATACATACAATTAGACGTAGCTTCTTCTTTACTTTCCCAAAGTGAAATGCTGAAGCCGTCAAAACACCATAAAACTACCACAATACCCAAGATCGTCTACCTAGAAATAAGAAAACAACGACGATTAAAATAACTTGTATTTTTACTTTTAAATAAAAAAATAAATAAAAAAAATAAAGGAGTATAAGTCAAGGTTTTTTGGTTACTATTTGGACGGTGAATGAAAAAGTGTTTTTTAGTTTTATAAGAGTTTTGAACATATTTGATTAATTAAGTTAAAAATTTTTATTGGTAAAAAAAGTAATATAGTTGAAGAATGTGTATGGACTTTTTAATTTGTTATTCTTAAATAAAAAATCAAAAATATAAGTAAACAAAACTTTTCATAAACACCAAATAGCTAGTTTTTTTTTTTTTGTAAGAATACTTAAAAAAGCTAAATGTATTTGTTCAAAATCTATCCAAACATATCAAAAAGCAACCTTTGAAGTAAAAAAAGCCAAAAGCATCTTTTTTAAGCTATTCCAAACATGCTTGTAATCATAAAAAGATAAGCTGCATCTTGTAAGAGAAAACTTATATAATGTTTAGGTAATCCACACAGGTAGAGAAAGTTGTTTTAATCATTGAATTAATATTTTAACAGTCTAATATGTAACTGCTTATGTTAAAAATGTAATAGACAATTGTTTCTATTTACAGATAAAACTATTACAAAATTAATCTAACAATTAAAACACCAATACTTCAGGTGTAAAATAACCTTCTCCCTGTTAGACTACCTAATGCTTAATGTACTTTAACAATTAGTATTCAACAAGAGCGAAATAAGTCATATGGATAAAGTATTATGTACTCTTTCGTAACTTTGAACTTACAGCACGTTTGCTTGTCAAGAGTGAAGAGATTGCTCATAGTCATTTTATCTGAGTGAGATTGGTGGAATATTTAAAATTGAGCAATGAGATGTGGCCTTCGAATTGGGACTCCCAAAGATGATAGTAGTATTAGATTACAATACTATATGCGAAAGTTTACTTACAAAGTGTTGAATGCAAATACAAAAGAAAAATATAATTGCCAATATTTGATATTTAATTTACCAATGATCTCACTATAATAAATATAAAATCCCAATTCTTATTCATTACCATTTGGTATTCTGTATTTTTTAAGAGGAATTTAGTACCTTGTAGTACGATAAAACACCAAATTAATACACTGTTGTTCAGAGAATATTAAAAAGGTATCTTCCTGTTTGAGAAAATATCATTTTGACAACCCTAGGCTTATTTGTTAGAATAAGAAGTGCCCATTCATCCCTATGTTGTTTTTGTTAAATTTTAATCTGCTCCAATTTTCTTAGGGAAAAAAATTAACATTTAACTCTAAACAAAACTTGTGTCCAAACAAATTAATTTTTTTAGTCTGTAAAAGGACAAAATAAGCATTTTGCATCCCAACAAATAGGTTTAGAGTACGAGAATGAATATTTTCAAAAACAGTTAGGTGTTTTTTAAAAAATTTTCAAACAACAAGACATTGATTCTGTCTCATAAAGTACAAGAATTCACCCTTAAATTTCAAAACTTGATACTTTATTTTAACGTTTTATTTCTAATTTAATTTTTGGTTTACCTTTTTTCTTGGACAGTTATACTCCTTATATTGGTTATTTTATTTTCAAAATATTACAATAACGATTTTAAAAGTAAATGGCACAATAGGTCCTGAGTTTTTAGTAGGGGTGGTTTTGACACAGAAGAGGGGTACAGTGAGAATCGTGCCATGAGATCGAGTGCAACATGTGGCGTACCCGGCGCCACTCAAGCCCCCATGAGGCCCGTAGGTCGGCCCCTGGCATAATTGGCTCTTATTGCGGCTTATCCGGGCCCACTCATCAGTACTGTCCCTTCTAGGACCCACTGGTCCCTCAGGGGTTTTATTTCGCATCCCTCATGGTTCGAACCTCAAACCTCCCTTAAGAGGTTCTTATTTCCTTCATGAGTACCAATTGAGCTACGTGAAGGAAATAAGAACCTTTTAAGGGAGGTTTGAGGTTCGAACCATGAGGGACGCGAAATAAAATCCTGAGGGACCAGTGGGTCCTAGAGGGGACAGTACGGATGAGTGGGCCCGGACAAGCCACAATAAGAGCCAATTATGCTGGGGGCCGACCTACGGGCCTCATGGGGGCTTGAGTGGGGCCGGGTACGCCACACAACAGGGGAATGCCATGATGTTTAGTTTATTGGAGAGATTGTAATATATCTCTCACAATCATTGGAGATCAAAGATGATACTTAATTCAACAAGAAAAACACGTTTTTAACATGTTTAAAGACAACTTAGAGCACCATAACACACATATTGGAGGCCGCGGTGCTAAAATGTGCAAATTGTATAGAAAAAGACAGTACACTCAGTGCCGCGGTGTTGGGCTATAGTGCCTGGGTTCTAGGAAATGTGCCCTTCCTTTTTGCTACATGTACGACCAATTTTACTTATTGGTGCTTTAACTTGTAAAGAGTTTGTATAGGGTTTTTGTAATTGATTTTGTGGTGTTTTTGTTGTAACCTTCTTTTTAAACTTTCCTGTTTTTTTTTTTTATGTTGTGGATTTCAATATGTAATTTTTGGTTTTTTGGTGAATTTTTGGAGCATTTGGGGGGTATTTGGCGGATTTTGATGAGTTCTAAGATGAAATCCGACGGTTCTAGTAATTTTTTGGACAAAATCTGGCGGGTTCTGTGCTGGAACCTGACGGGTTCTAGTGGGTTCCGAGACGAAATTTGGTAAGTTCAAAAGAAAATATATGTTGGAATCTGGTAGGTTTCAAGTAGAAAGGCAAGTTACAACCTGACACCCGCGCCAGCGATCAGAGGCAGCTGGTGCTTTTTTTCTTTCTAAAAAAATATGTTTGAATCTAGTAGGTTTTAAGTTAAAAATTGGCAGGTTACAACTCAGCACCCGTGCCGGCAATCAAAAGCGGTTGGTGCACTTTTGTTTATAAAAATATTGAAATCTGATAGGTTTCAAGTTGAAACTTGACAAGTTACAATTTGGCACTCTATCACGACGACCAGAGGCAGGTTCCAATGGGTTCCACGAAGAAACCTGGCATATTCCATGATGGAACCTAACAAGTTCTATTCTGGCATTTTGCATGAATGAGTAAGAGGAGTGGTAACTTTATCTTTAATAAATCCCTAATTTCTGATAAATGGGCAGTTTTAATAAGTGGTTTGTTGAGTGACATTTTTAATAAGGTGGTGCATTTAAGAGAAAAGTTGCCCAAAAAAATTAATCAATCAAAATATTATGTGAGTTAGAAAATCAAAAACAACATTCTCCTAATTTTATGGTTAGTTCATTAATTAATGGGGTAACATATATATATACATATATATATATATATGCAGTACTTATGATCTTTACTTTCAAAATGTCAGGATAACATAATATTTTTTGATAAGATAATAACAATGCGTTTAAACATAACATCAAACTTTGATCATCCAATGTTGTCGTATATTTTGTTCTAGAAGAGGATATCCTTGCTAATTTTTTTTAAAAAAATAGAAGATTTGAAATAGCTATGCTTTTTTTAGAAATATTGCAACTCTATTTGGGAGTCATAGTTTGGACAGAAAAATTTAGTCCAAATACAAACTGGTATTTGACAACATTAAAAGAAAAAATCAGTTTGAATACTTAGTTCAAATTGAAATTCTCAAGTCAAACTCATTTGTTATAACAAAAACCATTCACTTTAGTTAGAAGAGTGAAAAAGAAAAATGTAAAGGGTTTTTGTTATAACAAATGAGTTTAAATTGAGAATTTCAATTTAAACTAATTGTTTGAACTGATTTTTTCTTTTAACATTGTCTAATACTTTTGTGTTTGGATTGAAATTTTCAGTCCAAGTTATAGTTCCCAAATAGAGTTGCAATGTTTTTTAAAAGAAAAAAACGTAGTTATTTCAAATTTTTCACATTTTTTATTTAACTTGGTATCGCCACATTAAGGATATGGTATTCTCTTTTAGAATAAAACATACGTCAACATGAAATGATCAAAACTTGATGTTATTTTTGATATATCACATTGTTATTATCCTATTAAAAAATATTACATTACTTGGACGATACAAAGATGAGGACCGCAGATGGTTTGTGTGTATATATATATATATGTATGTATGTATAACATTTTCTACAGGCAAACATATTTTCAGTTATGCATGGTTATTTTATTTGAGGAGCAAGGCCATCCATGAACCCTACATAGTATCTTCTTACAAAAAAGCACTTCATATCATGCTTAAACAAAATAAAATTGGCTGTCGAAATTTTGTTGATTGAAAACGAAATTTGTTTATTTTTCCCACTCCTAGGAGTTATGAATTTTATTTTGTCAAACATAGAAGTTATGAATTTTTTTTTCAAATATAGAAGAGAGAAAAAGTAAATGTTATTGTAATATATGGATTCGAATTTGGTGAATTTTGAGAGGGGCAGGCAAAATTATTTGAATTTTGGACTGAAAAGTGGATTTCAAATCCTCCTACTATCCGAATTTTTGTTTCAACCAAACGGCTATTTGGGCTATTTGAATATTTAGAATCCAAAATTTAAGACCCAACCCTCTAAACAAACGGACCCATAATGCTGCATATTTTTTTAGGAGATTTTTTTGTCTTATACAACACTTTTTTAATGTAGATTGATTTGTGCCACATTCAAAAAAAGATATCCAAATAAAGATGACAATTTAATTACAAAGATTAATATATCTCTAGTGGCAATTAAAAGCTATCTAATTTTTATAAAATCTAATTTACGCTTTGAGGGTGTTTGATATTATAAATTATAGCATGATGATTTGGTGTGATATTTTTTGTAATTATTTTTCTTGATATTATGAACCAATCCAATCTTTATTTTTATGACATATGTATAAAGAGCCCCTTACTAGGCACAATTTCTAAATTTTCTCCAAACACAAGTAACTTTATTGCGGAGACAAGTATTGAGATTATGCCTTGAACAAATGTTGACGCGAAGATGACACAAAAACGAAAATTTAAAGACACTAGAGTTCAAGATGATTTGTTGAAGATGGTCCATCTTTTTAATAGGACTTTGCAATGGAGCCCATATCGATGAAGAGACCAAAATCTAAGCGGCACTCGATTTTTGCAAGATGCTTTCAATGAGTTCAAGGTTAACTACAATGTGAACAATATTATTGGCAAACTTATATAATTCGGAGCATGAAAAGGATTGGTCGCTCGCTTATAATTAATATGTGAATAGCAAGATGAAAGGAGGCTTCCAAATTGACTGAATCCATGGTTAGAACGTGTAATCTCTTTCGTCAGATTTCATATTATTGAGGTCTAATGAGGATAGAATTCTCTTCTCATAGAGTAGTTGAAGTGTCAATTATGAAAGCAAATATAGATGCGAAGCATATCTTTGACTTGGATATATCAAGTTGTTAACATTTCATGCACTCTAATTAGCTGCACCTACGTAACTCGCTTTCAGCTTCAGAAGGCGAATCACTAAAATTTTAGTAGTCATGATAGGCCTGCGCCGCTTGCCGACTCCAAATTTTGCTTCCAAGCTTTTCGCCTTTGGGTCCACTTATCAATAGATAATGCCATATAGTTCAATATGTATTTAAGGGAATAAAGTGTATGGTAGAATCTATTTTTATTTATTTATATGGATATCTTAAATATGTCAATCATGCATATTATTGAGGCTTGTTGCTTAGGATTTGCAGTGTTGTTGTTTTAGCAGTGTGGCAACTAAGGTGGGGCCAAGGTTGGTAGTGCGTCTAGGAGGCTCCTACTTCTTCTTCCTTTTTTTTTTTTTTTTCTTGTGTTGCGGTACTATGAGTGTGGTTTTAGTGTTTTTGGTCTTTTAATCTCCAAGGATCAAATGCCTCTACCGACTATAGGTTTAGAGATAGTATTAAAAGAGCTTTTTATATACACAAAATTTAGTATGTTTATTATAGGACCTGGTAAACGTTTCTCCCCCTAAAAAAATTTGAATTAAAATTACTGTTGGATCTAATCCATGTTTTGAATTGGGTAGCATTGTGCGTTGGCGACATTCCTGTCAGTGCGTGTAAAATTTTCTTTCAACATAGTATATATATTAAACCTATAAAGACTATAATTTACGAGGATAATGGTTTCAACTTGTGCGTGCTACCTCAATATTGGAACCATAATATAATTGTCTTTTCCTTTTGTTTACGTCATTTCGCTTTATAACGAATAGGTTAATCAATTAATTTCCTGCCACATGCTCATTCTTTTTAAGTCTCTTTTTTATTGCAATTCATATTTTATAGGAAAGGCATGCAATTTGCCTGCCTGAAATTTTGAAAACCATAGTCTATTAGCTATTTTGCATATTTGGCACATTGATTCACACCCATTGTTTGAACCCAAAATATTACAAAGTCAAGCATGAATATATTGCTCCAGTTTTATATAGAGCTTCCGATGACGGTTTTCTTTCCACTATCAAACGAAAAAGATTTTTATTTGTTTATATGCAAGGTAATACCTTAATAAGGTGGCTTTCCCTTCGCTAGCCAATATTGCAGACTCACTTTTCTGTATTTGCCTTAATCTCTCAAATCTGAAATACAGTTTTTATTTCTTTTATTTATTATTATTATTTTTTTAAGATGAAGCGGAGAGTTTTGGGACTTAAGAAGAGAGACATAAATGGCACTACAGTTGTGACCGAGCTTTAAGTTATAAAAGCTGTAGTAGTAATTTTTATTTTTTATTATAATTTATAAGAGTTTTATATCATTCATAGTTAAAATTGATAAGTTAAAATTAAAGTGCTATACGAACAAAAAAGAAAGAAAGAGAGTTTGCAGAGGTGTGGCTCTCATAATTACAATCAAAGAGGCAGACGTGAAGGTTACTATGTCATGTGAAGCTCTTTAAAACAACCAAAAATTTTACCTTAAACTAAATCAATATGTTAATATTTTAAATAAGTTTATTTAATTTTATAGAGTTATAACTTTATTATTAATAAAATAATAAGTTATGATTTAAAAAGCACATAATATATTAAACTAAAGACTATAATTTTATAAATAATATGTTATAATATGTAGTTATGAAAATGATTTTTCTACTATTTTATTCACGCACGGATCATGCCAAGGACAACTGGTTTCTAATCACTAATCTCTCCCACTCTCTTTAAAAAAAAGAAAAAAAAAAAGAAGAAAAGTCCTAGTCCTAATGATGCTTATCAACTTGTTTCTTTTCGGTATAAAAGTGGACTGATCCAGCTGTTTCTGAAAGCCCTGCGGGACCAAAAAGCTATTAATTATTGGTATATACAAATGCATGGGAAGAGATAACCATGAACCAATATTTAATGCTCTCCACTCCTTGCTGAAAACAATTAATTGCTCTCTAATTAATTGCTTGACAATAAAGTTTAATCATTGACAATACAACAATTGATTACTAGATATGCGCATGCACCATTAAAAATGCACGCGCACTATTTTGACTATGAAACTCCTAAATGTGACTGCAATAGTAGAAAAAAGTGTTTGGTAACGTTTTTGTAATTATATCTTTTTAATTATTATAATATAAAATAAAAATAAAAATAAATTATAATATAAAATTTTTAGTATTATAATAAATTTGTTTTAATTTTTAGTTTTAATTATGTTGTAAAATACACTCGATATTGTCCAAGAAAGATTTGATTGTAGCTTGCGAGAAGCTCCACTACTTTTTAAAATGAACTAGATGTAACTCACGTGCTTCTTACGTGTGAAATAACTTGTGCAGACAAGTTAGAACTTTAATTGCATGTTCTACAACTTATTAATTGAAAAATTATTTTTGCTTGGATTATAATAAATTGAAATTTGGAAAAAAAAAACCAAAATAATAAAAATAACCTCGAAGAAAGTTTTCTCCATTTTTTGAGAATCTTTATAGCAGAGAGACAATTTTACCACATCAATGGAGAAAAGTGTTTTAGCTGTTTTGATCTACGACTATTCACGTTAAAAATTTATAACTCACAATATAAAATTATTTTTAGTCGTAAATCATACCGCTAAAAAGCTAATTCAATGACTAAAATAACCATGCTCTATTAGTGTTGTAAAATTACCTTCTTCACCGTAAAAATTTCCTTTTTTTGTTGAAAACAAACCCTATAAAATCAATTTCATGTATGAATTCTTCATTTTTTTAAATACTGTTTACGTTTTCCTTTTAAGTGGTTTATGTTTGAATTATAATGCAACAAGGTAGAAATTTTCAAGATCTTTTCTATGGGAAAAAAAAAGGAAATAAACTGCGGACAATTTCAAAATTTTCCAGTATTGGTTTCCAGTATTGGAAAGGAAGCTAATTTGCTGTGTTTTTTTCCCAACAAAAACAAAGGAAAAGGAGAAATCAAGAAGCAAGACAAAATGTTAACAGGATGTAACTACAGATATTTCTGACTGACGGTAAAGTTTTCGATTATAGGAGAAGTGCTAGAAAATAAAAAAAAGTGGGAAATATGAGCGTTGCAGGAACAAAAGTTGAGATAAAATCATTAAAAAAATAAGAAGAAAACTAAGGGAGTGTTTGGCAGTGGTGGAAACCACTTAGTTCCTACCACAATCTTAGTTATAAACAATATAAAGCTCTCACATGCTACAACAATAATAAAAAAATATACTACAATATAAAACTCTTACATGCTACAATAAAAGTGGTTCCCATTATCCTTTTAAATACCCTATAAAGCAATCAATTTTGGCTTCATGTTGCTGTGGAACGGCAAAAACAATTAAACACTTAAAACCGACAAAACGATGGAGTGAGGGGCCAGTCATCGAAAGAAGTGGAGTGCAACAAAAGCCCAAAGTCTGCTTGAATCCAAAAACTTTTTGTTTTTTTTTTTTCAATTGGATATCGCAACATGTGTATACAATTACACATGACTTCCTCTTTACTTTCCCAATGTGAAATGCTGAAGTCGTCAAAACAGCGTAGAACTACCACAATAGCGAAGATCGTCGACCGAGAAATAAAAAACCAAGAATGTTTAAATTGCGTGTACTCTTGCTTTTTGCTTTTAAACAGCAAAAGTAAATAAGCATAAGTCAAGACTTTTAGTTACTGTCAATGAATGAAAAAGTAATTTTTTTTTTAATTTTAGAAGATTTTTAAACGTATTTAGTTAAATAAGGTAAAAAGTCTTATTAATATAAAAAATATTGTAATTGACAAATACGTATGAACTTTTTAATGTTTTATTCTTAAGGAAGATAAAAAATATAAGTTAAAAAACTTTTCATAAACACTAAATAATTAACTTTTTTTTTTTAAAGAATGCTTAAAAAAGTCAAAAGCATTTTTTTAAGATCTATTTGAATTTGTCAAAAAGCAGCATTTGAAGTAGGCAAGTCAAAAGCAGCTTTCTTAAGCTATTCTAAATCAAGAGGCTGGTAAATCATAAAAAGAAAAGCTACATATTGTAAGAGAAAACTTGTATAATGTTTAGGTAATCCCCACAGGTGAAAAAGGTTGTTTTAGTTGTTGAATTAAAATTTTAACAGTCTGACTTGTGATTATTCGCGTTAAAAATTTACAACGACACGATATAGAATTGTTTCTATTTGTAGATCAAATTGTTAAAAAATTAATCCACCAATTAAAACACCTATGCTTCACTAATGGTGTAAAATAACTTTCACCCCATTAGACTACCTAATGTTTAATGTACTTTAACAATTAGTGTACGACAACAGTGAAATAAGTCATAAGGATAAAGTATTGCGTACTCTTTCGTTACTTTGAACTTACAACTCGTTTGCCAGTCAAGACTGAAGAGATTGCTCATAGTCATTTTATCCGAGTTAGATAGGCGGAAAATTTAGAATTGAGCAATGAGATGTGGCCCTTCGAATTAGGACTCCCAAAGATGATAGTAGTATTAGAGTTCAATACTATATGCGTAAGTTTACTTACAAAACGTTGAATTAAAATGAACATACAAAAGAAAAAATATAACCACCAATATTTGATAATTAATTTACCTATGATCTTATTATAATAAACGTACAATCCTAATTCTTATTCATTACCATTTGGAATAATGTATTTTTTTTAAGAGGAATTTGGTATCTTGTCTTTTCATAAAACACCAAATTGATACACTACTGTTCAAAGAATATTAAAAAGGTATTTTCCTGCTTGTGAAAATATCATTTTAGTAATCCTAAGCCTATTTGTTGGAATGCGAAGCGCCCATTCATCCTTATATAGTTTTTGTTAAAATTTAATCTGCTTCAATTTTCTTGGGGAAAAAAATTGACATTTAACTTTAAACAAAACTTGTAACCAAATAAATTAAAGCTTTTTTTAAGTTTGCAAAAGGACAAAATAAACATTTTACATCGCAACAAATAGGTTCAGAGTACGAGAATTGGATAGGTTCAGAGTACGAGAATAAATATTTACAAGAAATCGCCATAAATTTTGAAATTTGATTCTTTATTTTAACGCTTTATTTATAATTTAATTTTTGGTTTACCTTTTTTTTAAATAGTTATTTTCCTTAAATTGATTATTTTATTTTCAAAATATTACAATAGCTATTTTAAAAGTAAATGGCACAATGGGTCCCTGAGGTTTTTAGTAGGGGTGGATTTGACGTGGAAGAGGGATACAATGAGATTGGTGCCATGAGGTTAGGTGCAACAGGGGAATGCCATGATGTTTAGTTTGTTGAAAAGATTATAATATGTCTCTCACAATCATCGGAGATGGAAGATCATACTTAACTGAACAAGAAAAAGACGTTTTAAACATGTTTGGAGTCAACTTAAAGCGTCATGGTGCTCATATTGAAGGCTACGATGCTAGAATATGCAAATTGTATGAAAAAAGTTTTGGAAAGACAATGCGCAACGGAGTTTTTAAAAAATATTTATATATCACAGTAATTTCTAAAACACAAGTTTACCATGCTATATGTATAAATTAGACAGATCTTACTAACCTTTGTGTGCCAAAGAACCTCCGCAACCTGTGAAGAGAAGTAACGTTCCAGAAGAGCCTCAACCAACTGGTATTCTTTGCTATTCTCTATCCACAACCGGAGTGAGTGTGGGCTCACATGTATAGCTCTTTCACAAGTGACTCTCCTTCCAACCAATAGAGAGAACCCAAAGCTAATGTTCGTGATTTGTGAACGAAAGCTCTCAGGGAATCTTTAGATGCTCACCAGAAGAGTATCACTCTTAATCTCTCAATTAATCTGAGTAGATCATGAGACTGACTCCTTTTATATAGCTATTGGTCCTGGGGTCAGTCCTTATCAGATTTGGTCTCAAAAACTCGAAACAGAATCAAGTTCGGATCAATATCTGATAAGATCCTCGTAAAAACGCGTAATCTTATCGCTCGCTGATCGGCAGGCCAAACAGGCCCCATCGACAGGCCGAACACGTCATCCGGTAGGCCGAACTCTCGCGTAAATATCTCCGTGAATCTTTTATTTTTCACCCAAGATTCTATAAGATAATCTCTAAGAAAATAAATCAATTCACAATAATTCTACAAGTTTATCTTGATTAAATTTATCCAATTAAATCAACCGATAAACAGACAAGAATTATCCGATCTCAATAATTCAACAAGTTTATCTTAAATTAATTTTATTATAAAATTAATTCAACCCAACCAATAAACAGACATGAATTACTTGATTCTTTCAAATTTTAAACCAATCCGATAAATCTGACATAAGTCACCAATTATTGAAAAAGCACGCCGTATCGTTACAGGATTTTTGTGAGCTAGCAAAGGGGACCAAAATGGACCTATAAAGTTCAAGCTCTCGATAATTATGAAACCCAATATCCCAGATATACATTTCATAATTATCAACTCCAACACTACTCCACTAAAAGCTTGGAGCTACACTCTCGAACTTTATAGAATTACGAAGCTGGTATAGCTAAGTCTCCATGACATATCATAGTGTATTGTCTCCCCATATGAAAATCCATAATCGGCTTAAGGACAAGTTCTGTCTTACCTTCTCGATTATTTTTATCTTATGTTCCATTGTCTCACCATCAGAAAACTTACTATCCAAAGATAGTATACCATTCGGTTACACCTATGTATCCAAATGGTTGAGCGCTTCTAGTTTTCTAATTATAGGACAACGCTATATAAGAGGATATCATTACTCCTAAAGAGGAGCTATAGATTCATATCTATGAATAACAAGTCTACGCTATCAAGAGTCATGCCTCCAACTGTACTGGCATGCATACCACTATTGAGATGTAGGGTGTCACCCATTGGTACATCCAAAGACACAAGTCGAGACAACGGGCCCACTATTCATATCAGGATTAAGATACAATACAAATGACTGTCTAAAGTGAATCGATTTGCCAAGACAGAATTATTAATCCAAATCAATTCACTTTATGTCCCGATCCAACACATCGTCACCTATGACAACATGCCAATGTTTCTACTCACGGAGTCCAACTCCGATGGTCAAGACAAACCATCTTCCAAAAGGGATATAGACAACATAACAATCTTTACATGAATAAAGCGCCTAACTTTATTACCTCGATTGCAAATCATAAGTTTTAGACCGTCACCTTAAGAATCGTGTCATCTGTATAATCAGTCCATCATATGCCCAATTCTTAAGGTTTAGACCGACAGTCTCAGACTACTGTTTGTTTAACATACATTCAACAAATATGAACGTAAAGAGGACAAGATTTGGTATATATAAATGAATAAATTCTTCATTGATAAAAATGTCTCTAAAAACGTATTACATTTTTACTCCTTAGGGCATACATGTCTAACAATCTCCCACTTGCACTAAGTGAGTAAATACAACAAATTTTGCATCCCCATAGCTTCTACATGCCTCTCAAAGACTCTCCCTGTAAGTGTCTTCGTAAATGGATCAGCTAAATTGTCCTCTGACACGATCTTGCACACCGTGACATACCCGCCCTCAACGAAGTCCTTTATCACATGATACTTCCGATCAATATGCTTACTCTTCTTGTGAAATCTTGGTTCTTTAGCATTAGCTACGGCCGCACTGTTATCACAGTACAGTGATACCGCTTTATTCATACAAGGAACTACTTCAAGATCCCCAAGGAACTTGCAGAGCCATATTGCTTCTTTTGAAGCATCACTAGCCGCCACATACTCAGCCTTCATCGTTGAATCCGAAGTGCAATCTTGCTTCGCACTTCTCCAATTGATGGCACCGCCACCCAAAGTAAACACAAACCCTGAAGTCGATTTCCTAGAATCCAGACAGGATTGAAAATCTGAGTCAGTGTATCTTAGAGGAGTTAAGTCCTCACCTGAATATACAAGCATATACCCTCGAGTCATTCTCAAGTACTTGAAAATATGCTTTACTGCAACGCAATGGTTCGATCCTGGATCCGCATGAAATCGACTTACAATCCCCACCGCATAGCTAATATCTGGTTGTGTGCAAAGCATGGCATACATGAGACTACCCACTGCCGAAGCATAAGGCACTTTCTTCATGTATTCTCTTTCTTCATAAGACTTTGGAGAGTCTTTCTTAGAAAGAGTAATTCCAGACCTAGATGGTTGCCCACCTTTCTTAAAATCCTGCATTGCAAACCTCTTGAGAATTTTATCTATGTAGCTGGCCTGAGACAAAGCTATCATTTTGTTCTTCCTATCCCTAAAGATTTGGATACTGAGAACAAAATTAGCCTCACCTAAGTCCTTCATGTCAAACTGCTTGGTCAACCATAATTTGACCGATGGTCAACCACAATTACCCTCTTGACCCGCAATCTTGAACCCGTCTGGTTGTTCTATATAAATGGACTCATCAAGATAGCCATTCAGAAAAGACGTCTTGACATCCATCTGCCAAATCTTGTAGTCGAGAGCAGCAGCTATGGACAAGAGAATTCGGATGGACTTAAGCATGGCTACAGGCGAAAAGGTTTCTTCATAATCGATTCCTTCCTTTTGCGTATAACCCTTAGTAACTAGTCTAGCCTTAAAGGTTTCGACCTTTCCATCCACTCCTTTTTTTCTCATGTAGATCCACTTACACCCTATGGGTTTTACCCCTTCGGGAAGATCCACAAGCTCCCAGACTTGATTAGTCTCCATAGACTTCATCTCTATGTTCATGGCCTCTGTCCAGAGTCTTGAATCAACATCCTCCATAGCTTCTACGTAAGTATAAGGATCCCTGTCATGTTCATCCGGTTCAGCCAAGAAGACCTCCCCATTGAACATATACCTCTCAGGTTGACGCCCGATCCTCCCACTACGTCGAAGCCCCTGAGATTGTTGTTCAGGTTTGTTTGGTTTTTCTACACCGATCGGAATGGTTTCGTTCGGAACCTCCAGAGTGAACAAATCACCCCTTAACTCCTCAAGCACCACTTTGCTTCGAGGTTTAAAGCCGTCCATGTAACTCTCCTCAAGGAAAGTTGCATTAGTTGAAACCACGACTTTATTTTCCTTTGGGTTATAAAAATAACCCCCTTTAGTCCCTTTTGGATATCCTACAAACACGCTACGCCATTCTAACAAAGTTCTATTTCTTCTCTCCACTACGCCATTCTGATGCGGAGTGCCCGGCGCAGTTAAATGAGATAAAATCCCATTCTCTAACAAGTGTCCCAAGAACTCATCAGAAAGGTATTCTCCATCTCGATCAGATCAAAGTGCCTTTATGGGTCTACCCAATTGCTTTTCCACTTCAGCCCGAAACTCCCTAAACTTGTCAAAAGTTTCACTTTTGTGGTGCATTAGGGCATGGGCTATCTGGCAAACATTGTAGACAAAAGTCAAGAAGAAAAGATAAGAGTTGAAGATGTGCCTGTAGTTCATGAATATGCAGATATGTTTCCTGATGATCTGACAAGTCTACCGCCATAAAGAGAAGTCGAATTCGAGATTGAGCTCGCTCTTAGCACCGATCCAATCTCGAAAGTGCCTTACAGAATGGCCCCAACAGAGTTAAAAGAGCTTTACATGCAATTAAAGGAGCTACTCGACAAAGGATTCACCAGGCCAAGTCACTCACCATGGGGAGCTCCAATCTTGTTTGTAAAGAAGAAGGATGGCACTATGAGACTCTGCGTTGATTACAGAGAGCTGAATAAGGTGACAATCAAGAATAAGTACCCATTGCCTCGAATCGATGATTTATTTGATTAGCTTAAGGGTACAACTGTGTTCTAAAAGATTGATCTACGATTGGGATATCATCAGTTGAAGGTTAAAGAAGGAGATATCCATAAGAATGCCTTCAGGTCGAGGTATGGTCACCATGAATTTGTTGTTATGCCTTTCGGTCTGATTAATGCACCTGTGGCATTTATGGATTTGATGAACAGCATATTCAAGGATTTCCTTGTTAAATTTGTTGTTGTATTTATCGATGATATTCTTGTCTATTCAAAGAATCAAGAAGAACATGAGGAGCATTTAAGGATTGTACTAGAGACTTTAAGAAGACACCAGCTATATGCAAAGTTTTCCAAATGCGAGTTTTGGCTTAATAAAGTGTCTTTCTTGGGGCATGTTATTTCAAAGGAAGGGATTATGGTTGACCCTGCTAAAGTAGAAGCCGTTCTCAACTGGAAGCAACCAACGAATGCAAGTGAAATAAGGAGCTTCTTGGGTTTAGCAGGATATTATCAGAGATTCGTAGAAGACTTCTCCAAGATAACAGCTCCACTTACAAATCTGACTCGCAAAGGAAAGAAGTATGAATGGACAGATGCATGTGAGAAGAGTTTTCAAGAATTGAAGAAGAGGCTAACGACGGCTCCAGTATTGGCTATTCCTGAAGGAAATGATGGGTTCGTAATTTATAGTGATGCATCCAAGATGGGCCTCGGAGCTGTATTAATGCAAAATGAAAGGGTGATTGCTTATGCGTCAAGACAACTGAAGGATTATGAAAAGAACAATCCTACTCATGATCTTGAGCTAGCAGCAGTTTTTTTTTGTGTTGAAGATATGGAGGCATTATTTATATGGGGTCCAATGCAAGATCTTCACTGATCATCAAAGTCGGAAGTACTTCTTCACGCAAAGAGACCTGAACATGAGACAACGAAGATACACATACCCATATCTTGAGTAATCGTCAATAAAGGTGATGAAGTACTCATACCCTCCTCGTGCCCGGATGTTCATTGGTCCACAAACATCACTATGCACAAGTTCTAGAACCCCTTCGGCCCTATTGCCCTTAGACCCCTATGGTCTTTTGGTCATTTTATCCTCCAAACAAGATTCACATTGCGGTATAGATTCTACCTTTAAGTGACTTAAAGGTCCATCCCTTACCAACCTTTGAATCCTATTCAAGTTAATATGACCAAGGCGCAAATGCCAAAGATAAGTCTTATTAGAGTGAGAAGTTTTAAGTCTTTTAGAGTCATTATCATTTATCTCAGCATTAAGCAATAAGTCCATCTTAGGTTTGATAAAATATAGATTATTTTGCATCCATCCAGAACAGATAAAAGATTTGTTTTTACGAATCACCACTTTTTCATTAAAAGATACCACATAGGAGTCTTTAAATAAACAAGACACAGAAATTAAATTCCTTTTAAATTTAGGAACATAAAAACAATCTTTCAAAAATAAATTCCTATAATTATCAAAGTAAAGATGGACGTCTCCCACTGCTTCCGCTGAGACCAAGGATCCATCGCCAATCCAAATTGTGAAGTCCTCATGTAGTAGACTTATCATTTTTTTGAACCCCTGTAGAGAAATACAAACATGATTAGTTGCATCGAAATCTATGACCCAGATGTCACTGGATTCTTCAACTAAACAAGTTTCTAAATATAGAAGATCACACCTACCCCATTTGGAAAGGAAGTCCTTGCAATGCTTCTTGATATGCCCAACCTTTCCACAGAAGAAGCACTTAAGCTTCTTTGGGTTCTTCTTCTTCTTCTTCTTGCTCTTGGTAGTAGCAGGAACAGAAGACTTCCTATTCTTGGCCTGTTGCTTCTTTCTACTCCCAAATTTAGGATTGGAACCAAAAGCAGCTACCATGTTGGCCTCACCACCAGCAGGAGACTCCCTGATCAGCAGTTCAAACTCCTGCAACTGTTTCATCAGTTCTGTCAAGGTCATATCCCGTCTATTGCTTAAATGAAAAGTAGCTCTAAACGAAATAAATTCCTTAGACAGAGTCTCAAAAACCATAGTCATCTGAGTTTCAGCATCGATGTCGGCTCCATTAGTTTGAGCCTCAGCGAGGTAACCCATGACCAACATCATGTGCTCCTTTACAGATGACCCCGACCTCTGTCTACAATTTAAGAGTTTTTGAAGCGCCCCTTGCCGCTTTGTTATGGCCTGGCCTCCAAACATATCCTCAAGATTATCCAAGATCTGGTTCATAGTCTCATAATCTTGATGTTGAGCCTGCAACACATTGTTCATGCTGGCCATTACATAGCAGCAGGCCTGATCATTAGCATCTTTCCAGCGATCGTACACTTGGAATTGCTCATTACTTGAGTCTCCCGTAGGCTCGGGAGGACAAGGGGTTGTCAGTACATATTTCAGTTTCTCAAAGGATAGGACAATATCCAGGTTCCATTTCCAATCATTATAATTCTCAAAGGGTAATTGGTTTTTGTCAAGTATCGATGATAAAGCATTTTTAGACATTTTCAATCTACAATAAAGAATCATATACCAAACATAAGCAAACATATAATAATAATTTAGTAAGATAACATAATCATGTAAAATCATACAAATGTGTTTATGTGTCAAAACCTTGAAAATATCATAACCTTACAACGATAATTCCCAACTCAGAATTCGACAAGCTTATAGGGGAGTCATGCCAAATTCAATCAGGAACACGGATCCCCTCCTGATTAATATATGCCATCCAGGACCAATATGATCCAGCATATATTAGTAATTGTTTCTTTGGCCATTAATTTTATTAACAGAGCTTCTAGGGGAGGTTAATAATAAAATTAACGTGAGTGTATAACCATCGTTTCAATATTTTATCCATGATTTATAATCACCACCTAGGGGTGTGCAACCATAAATCATACTAAAATACCTTATCCTTTTAGAGATCCAATCTGTTACATGATAGAAATCCCTTCCTAGGGGTCGGGACCACCGTGTTCTGCCTATGGACCAACGATGGAGGCCTTAAGTCCTCTCTTCGAAAACCTTCTCCCACTCAATCTTTTGAAATCAAGGTTTTATTTTAAGAATATGCATAAAAAATTTTAATATGAGCGGCACTCCCTATTCTATATGACATGTTATAAATATTCATGGTAAATCATATTATAATGCAAACAAGCAAAGCAATCAAGCAAAGCTACAAGCAAAATAATAATAGCCGAAATATTACGGTTCCACCCTAGAGAATAGAAAACTAAGATTACAAGACAATAATCGAGACATTTATTGATTCTTCATCCTTGAATCCTCAAGTTGTATCCTTCTTCATGTAATATCCATCTTCAAGTGTTTAATCTCATATGAATCAAATACTTCATATTTTCGGTCATATCCAAATTTAATATTTCTCAGAATCGTCCCAGAAATGAAATTAAAACTGCACCAAAAAATTACACCTTTTCTAGAAACTTTTTCCAGCTCTCAGTCGGCAGGCCGATCTTGATGATCGGCCTGCCGGTCATGTTTCATCGGCTTGCCGATCCATGAAGGTTCGGCCTGCCGAACTGAAAGTTTGGCCTGTCGACAGAGCTAGCCAATTTCTGCCCCACTAATGGCCTGCCGGACCACACGACTGGCCTGCCGATATGTGACCATCGGCCAGCTGAACTTTGCCGACCGAGCAGAAATTGCCATTCCAGAAAATACAATTTTAATGCAATTCATCAATTTTATTTTTAACAATTCAAAAACATAAAATTAGAGACTCAAGAAATACCTAGTGATGCCATCATCATTCTTCAGATCCGTCTTCTCCGGATAATTATTTAATTACAAAGTTTTATAAATTTAAAATTAAATAACAATTCCTAGACGGAGATGATAGTCTGCCATCTAATTACATGAAAAAATTAGATATACAATCTAACCTCTAAGGAACCATAACCGGTATAAATTAATTAATTAATAAATAATTAAATAATGATTTAATTAACAATAATTAATTAACAAACATTCACCACATATTCATGACAACATATAATTATATAGAAACCTAGAGTGCCAACTCTCTATAAAATTCAATTCAAGCATAGAAGAGATTAAGATCACAAAATTTATGCATATAACATGATCACAAACTCGTTAATTTATGTAAAAACCATGTCTCTGATACCAATTGTTGGAAAGACAATGCGCAACGAAATTTTTAAAAAAATTTTATATATCAGAGTAATTTTCAAAACACAAGTTTACCATGCTATATGTATAAATTAGACAGATCTTACTAACCTTTGTGTGCCAAAGAACCTCCGCAACCTGTGAAGAGAAGTAAAGTTCCAGAAGAGCCTCAACCAACTAGTCTTCTTTGCTATTCTCTATCCATAACCGGAGTGAGTGTGGACTCACACGTACAGCTCTTTCACCGGTGACTCTCCTTCCAACCAATAGAGAGAACCCAAAGCTAATGTTCGTGATTTGTGAGCAAAAGCTCTCAGGGAGTTTTTAGATGCTCACTAGAAGAGTATTACTCTTAATCTCTCAATTGATCTGAGTAAATCATGAGACTCACTCCCTTTATATAGCTATTGGTCCTGGGGTCAGTCCGCATCAGATTAGGTCTCAAAAACTCGAAACAGAATCAAGTTTGGATCAATATCAGATAAGATCCTCGTGAAAACGTGTAATCTTATCGCTCGCTAATCGGCAGGCCAAACACGTCATCCGACAGGCCAAACTCCCGCATAAATATCTCTGTGAATCTTTTTTTTCCACCCGAGATTCTATAAGATAATCTCTAAGAAAATAAATCAATTCACAATAGTTCTACAAGTTTATCTTGATTTAATTTATCTAATTACATCAACCGATAAACAGACAAGAATTATCCGATCCTAATAATTCAACAAGTTTATCTTAAATTAATTTTATTACAAAAATAATTCAACCAATAAACATAGATGAATTTTTTGATTCTTTCAAATTTTAAACCAATCCGATAAATCCGACATAAGTCACCAATTATTGAAAAAGCACGCCGTATCGTTAAAGGATTTTTGTGAGCTAGCAAAGGGGACCAAAATTGACCTATAAAGTTCAAGCTCTCGATAATTATGAAACCCAATATCCCAGATATACATTTCACAATTATCAATTCTAACACTACTCCACTAAAAGCTTGGAGCTACACTCTCGAACTTTATAGAATTTCAAAGCTCGTATAGCTAAGTCTCCATGACATATCATAGTGTATCGTATCCCCATATGAAAATTCATGATCGGCTTAAGGACAAGTTCTGTCTTACCTTCCCGATTATTTTTATCTTACTTTCCATTGTCTCACCATCAGAAAACTTACTATCCAAAGATAGTATACCATTCAGTTACACCTATGTATCCAAATGGTTGAGCGCTCTAGTTTTCTAAATACAGGACAACGCATATAAGAGGATATCATTACTCCTAAAGAGGAGCTATAGATTCCATATCTATGAATAACAAGTCTACACTATCAAGAGTCATGCCTCCAATGTACCGGCATGCATACCACTATTGAGATGTAGGTGTCACCCATTGGTACATCAAAAGACACAAGTCGATACAAAGGGCCCACTATTCATCTCAGGATTAAGATACAATACAAATGACTGTCTAAAGTGAATCGATTTTCCAAGACAGAATTATTAATCCAAATCAATTCACTTTATGTCCCGATCCAACACATCGTCACCTATGACAACGTGCCAATGTTTCTATTCACGGAGTCCAACTCTGATGGTCAAGACAAACCATCTCTCAAAAAGGATATAGACAACATAAAAATCTTTACATGAATAAAGCACCTAACTTTATTCCCTCGATTGTAGATCATATGTTTTATAATGTCACTTTAAGAATCGTGTCATCCGCATAATCAGTCCATCATATGCCCAATTCTTAAGGTTTAGACCGACAGTCTCATACTACTGTTTGCTTAACATACATTTAACAAATATGAACATAAAGAGGACAAGATTTGGTATATATAAATGAATAAATTCTTCATTGATAAAAATGTCTCTAAAAACGTATTACATTTTTACTCCTTAGGGCATACATGTCTAACAATCTCCCACTTGCACTAAGTGAGTAAATACAGCAAATTTTGCATCCCCATAGCTTCCACATGCCTCTCGAAGACTCTCCCTGTAAGTGTCTTTGTAAATAGATCAGCTAAATTGTCCTCTAACGCGATCTTGCACAGCGTGACATACCTGCCCTCAATGAAGTCCTTTGTCACATGATACTTTCGATCAATATGCTTACTCTTCTTGTGAAATCTTGGTTCCTTAGCATTAGTTACCGCCGCTCTGTTATCACAGTACAGTGATACCATTTTATTCATACAAGGAACTACTTTAAGATCCCCAAGGAACTTGCGGAGCCATACTGCTTCTTACGAAGCATCACTAGCCACCACATACTCGGCCTCCATCGTTGAATCCGAAGTGCAATCTTGCTTCGCACTTCTTCAACTGATGGCACCACCACCCAAAGTAAACACAAACCCCGAAGTCGATTTCCTAGAATCCAGACAGGATTGAAAATCCGAGTCAGTGTATCCTAGAGGAGTTAAGTCCTCACCTGAACACACAAGCATATATCCTCAAGTCCTTCTCAGGTGCTTGAAAATATGCTTTATTGCAACCCAATGGTTCGGTCCTAGATCTGCCTGAAATCGACTTACAATCCCGACCGCATAGCTAATATCCGGTCGTGTGCAAAGCATGGCATACATGAGACTACCTGACTACCGAAGCATAAGGCACCTTCTTCATGTATTCTCTTTCTTCATAAGACTTTGGAGAGTATTTCTTAGAAAGAGTAATTCCAGACCTAGATGGTTGCCCACCTTTCTTGGAATTTTGCATTGCAAACCTCCTGAGAATTTTATCTATGTAGCTGGCCTGAGACAAAGCTATCGTTTTGTTCTTCCTATCCTGAAAGATCTGGATACCGAGAACAAAATTAGCCTCACCTAAGTCCTTCATGTCAAACTGCTTGGTCAACCATAATTTGACCGATGACAACGCCCCAACGTCATTGTCAATCAGCATAATGTCATCTATATAGAGCAGTAGAAAAACCACCTTCCCATCCTTAATGTGTTTGTAAACACATGGTTCATCCACATTTTGTGAGAACCCATAAGTCTTGATCACTTGATCAAATCTTATGTTCCAAGAACGGGAAGCCTGCTTAAGTCCATAAATTGACTTTAGCAGTTTACAAACCTTACCCTCTTGACCCGCGACCTTGAACCCGTCTGGTTGTTTCATATAAATGGACTCATCAAGAGAGCCATTCAGAAAAGCCGTCTTGACATCCATCTACCAAATCTCGAAGTCGAGAGCGGCAGCTATGGACAAGAGAATCCAGATGGACTTAAGCATGGCTATAGGCGAAAAGGTTTCCTTATAATCTATTCTTTCCTTTTGCGTATAACCCTTAGCAACTAGTCTAGCCTTCAAGGTTTCGACCTTTCCATCCACTCCTCTTTTCCTCATGTTGATCCACTTACACCCTATGGGTTTTACCCCTTCTAGAAGATCCACAAGCTCCCAGACTTGATTAGTCTACATAGACTTCATCTCTATGTTCATGGCCTCTGTCCAGAGTCTTGAATCAACATCCTCTATAGCTTCTACGTAAGTATAAGGATCCCTGTCATGTTCATCCGGTTCAGCCAAGAAGACCTCCCCATTGAACATATACCTCTTAGGTTGACGCCTGAACCTCCCACTACGCCGAAGCCCCTAATATTGTTGTTTAGGTTTGTTTGGTTTTTCTACACTGATCGGAATGGTTTTGTTTGAAACCTCCAGAGTGAACAGATCACCTCTTAACTCCTCAAGCACCACTTTACTTCGAGGTTTAAAGTCGTCTATGTAACTCTCCTCAAGGAAAGTTGCATTAGTTGAAACCACAACTTTATTTTCCTTTGGGTTATAAAAATAACCCCCTTTAGTCCCGTTTGGATATCCTACAAACACGCAAACTTCCAAACGTGCTTCCAACTTATTCGGATCCTTAAACAGGACATGAGCCGGACATCCCTATATGTGAATATGGTTTAAGGATGTCTGCCTACTTGTCCATAACTCGTGAGGAGTTTTAGGGACCGATTTTGAAGGAACATTGTTCAAAAGATAACATGTTGTTTGTAGTGCATATCCCCAAAAGGATAAAGGCAATGATGAATAACTCATCATGGACCTAATCATGTCCAACAAAGTCCTATTTCTTCTCTCCGCTATGCCATTCTGCTACGAAGTGCCCGGCACAGTTAAATGGGATAAAATCCCATTCTCTAACAAGTGTCCCAAGAACTCATCAGAAAGGTATTCTCCACCTCGATCAGATCGAAGTGCCTTTATGGGTCTACCCAATTGCTTTTCCACTTCAGCCCGAAACTCCCTGGACTTGTCAAAAGTTTTGCTTTTGTGGTGCATTAGGTACACATACCCATATCTTGAGTAATCATCAATAAAGGTGACTTAGTACTCATACCCTCCTCGTGCCCAGATGTTCATTGGTCCGCAAACATCACTGTGCACAAGTTCTAGAACCCCTTCGGCCCTATTGCCCTTAGACCCGTATGGTCTTTTGATCTTTTTACCCTCCAAACAAGATTCACATTGCGGTATAGATTCTACCTTTAAGTGACTTAAAGGTCCATCCCTTACCAACCTTTGAATCCTATTCAGGTTAATATGACCAAGGCGCAAATGCCAAAGATAAGTCTTATTAGAGTGAGAAGTTTTAAGTCTTTTAGAGTCATTATCATTTATCTCTGCATTAAGCAACAAGTCCATCTTAGGTTTGATAAAATATAGATTATTTTGCATCCATCCAGAATAGATAAAAGATTTATTTTTACGAATCACCACTTTTTCATTAAAAGATACCATGTAGGAGTCTTTAAATAAACAAGACACAAAAATTGAATTGCTTTTAAATTTAGGAACATAAAAACAATCTTTCAAAAATAAATTCCTAAAATTATCAAAGTAAAGATGGACGTCTCCCACTGCTTCCTCTGAGACCAAGGATCCATCGCATCCTTGCCCATCCGAAGTGTGAAGTCCTCATGTAGCAGACTTCTCGTTTCTTTGAACCCCTGTAGAGAAACGCAAACATGATTAGTTGCACCAGAATCTATGACCCAGATGTCACTGGATTCCACAACTAAACAAGTTTCTAAATATAGAAGATCACACCTACCTCATTTGGAAAGGAAGTCCTTGCAATGCTTCTTGATATGCCCGACCTTTCCATAGAAGAATCACTTAAGCTTCTTTGGGTTCTTCTTCTTCTTCTTCTTGCTCTTGGTAGTAGCAGGAACAGAAGACTTCCCATTTTTGGCCCGTTGCTTCTTTCCACTCTTAGAGTTAGGATTGGAACCAGAAGCAGCTACTATGTTGGCCTCACCACCAGCAGGAGACTTCCTGATCAACAGTTCAAACTCCTCCAACTGTTTCATCAGTTCTGTCAAGGTCATATCCCGTCTATTGCTTAAATTAAAAGTAGCTCTAAACGAAATAAATTCCTTAGACAGAGTCTCAAAAACCATAGTCATCTGAGTTTCAGCATCGATGTCGGCTCCATTGGTTTAAGCCTCAGCGAGGTAACCCATGACCAACATCATGTGCTCCTTTACAGATGACCCCGACCTCTGTCTACAGTTTAAGAGTTTTCGAAGCGCCCCTTGCCGCTTTGTTATGGCCTGGCCTCCAAACATATCCTCAAGATTATCCAAGATCTAGTTCATAGCCTCATAATCCTAATGTTGAGCCTGCAGCACATTGTTCATCCTGGCCATTACATAGCAGCAGGCCTGATCATTAGCATCTATCCAGCGATGGTACGCTTGGAATTGCTCATTACTTGAGTCTCCTGTAGGCTCGAGAGGACAAGGGGTTGTCAGTACATATTTCGGTTTCTCAAAGGATAGGACAATATCCAGGTTCCTTTTCCAATCATTATAATTCTCAACGGGTAATTGGTTTTTGTCAAGTATCGATGATAAAGCGTTTTTAGACATTTTCAATCTACAATAAAGAATCATATACCAAACATAAGCAAACATATAATAATAATTTAGTAAGATAACACAATCATGTAAAATCATACAAATGTGTTTGTGTCAAAACCTTGAAAATATCACAACCTTACAATGATAATTCCCAACTCAGAATTCAACAAGCTCCTAGGGGAGTCATGCCAAATTCAATCAGGAACACGGATCCCCTCCTGATTAATATATGCCATCCAGGACCCATATGATCTAGCATATATTAATAATCGTTTCTTTGGCCAATAATTTTATTAACAGAGCTCCTAGGGGAGGTTAATAATAAAATTAACGTGAGTGTATAACCATCGTTTAAATATTTTATCCATGATTTATAATCACCACCTAGGGGTGTGCAACCATAAATCATACTAAAATACCTTATCCTTTTAGAGATCCAATCTGTTACATGATAGAAATCCCTTCCTAGGGGTCGGGACCACCGTGTTCTGCCTATGAACCAACGATGGAGGCCTTAGGTCCTCTCTTTGAAAACCTTCTCCCACTCAATCTTTTGAAATCAAGGTTTTATTTTAAGAATATGCATAAACAATTTTAATATGAGCGGCACTCCCTATTCTATATGACATGTTACCAATATTCATGGTAAATCATATTATAATGCAAACAAGCAAAGCAATCAAGCAAAGCTACAAGAAAAATAATAATAGTCGAAATATTATGGTTCCACCCTAGAGAATAGAAAACTAAGATTTCAAGACAATAATCGAGAGATTTATTGATTCTTCATCCTTGAATCCTCAACCTATATCCTTCTTCATGTGATATCCATCTTCAAGTGTTTAATCTCGTATGAATCAAATACTTCATATTTCCGGTCATATCCAAATTTAATGTTTCTCAGAATCGTCCCAAAAATAAAATTAAAACTACACCGAAAAATTGCACCTTTTTTGGAAACTTTTTGTAGCTCTCGATTGGCAGGCCGATCTTGGTGATCGGCCTGCCGGTCATGTTTCATCGGCCTGCCGATCTGATAGATCGGCCTACCAATCCATGAAGGTTCAGCCTGCCGAACTAAAAGTTTGGCCTGCTGGAAGAGCCAACCAATTTTTGCCCCATTAACGGCCTGCCGGACCACACGACCGGCCTGCTGATCTGTGGCCATCGGCCTGCCGAACTTTGCCGACCGAGCAGAAATTGCCATTCCAGAAAATACAATTTTAATGCAATTCATCAATTTTATTTTTAACAATTAAAAAACATAAAATTAAAGACTCAGGAAATACCTAGTGGCGCCATCATCATTCTTTAGTTCCGTCTTCTCTGGATAAATATTTAATTACAAAGTTTTACAAATTTAAAATTAAATAACAATTCCTAGACAGAGATGATAGTCCGCCATATAATTACATGGAAAAATTAGATATACAATCTAACTTCTAAGGAACCATTACCGGTATAAATTAAATAATTAATAATTAATTAAACAACAATTTAATCAACCATAATTAATTAACAAACATTCACCACATATTCATGACAACATATAATTATATAGAAACTTAGAGTGCCAACTTTCTATAAAATTCAATTCAAGCATAGGAGAGATTAAGATCACAAAATTTATGCATATAACATGATCACAAACTCGTTAATTTATGTAAAAATCATGTCTCTAATACCAATTGTTGGAAAGACAATGCGCAGCAGAATTTTTAAAAAATTTTTATATATCAGAGTAATTTCCAAAACACAAGTTTGCCATGCTATATGTATAAATTAGACAGATCTTACTAACCTTTGTGTGCCAAAGAATCTCCGCAACCTATGAAGAGAAGTAAAGTTCCAGAAGAGCCTCAACCAACTGGTCTTCTTTGCTATTCTCCATCCACAACCGGAGTGAGTGTGGGCTCACACGTACAGCTCTTTCACAGGTAACTCTCCTTCCAACCAATAGAGAGAACCCAAAGCTAATGTTTGTGATTTGTGAACTAAAGCTCTCAGGGAGTTTTTAGATGCTCACTAGAAGAGTATCACTCTTAATCTCTCAATTGATCTGAGTAAATCATGAGCTCACTCCCTTTATATAACTATTGGTCTGGGGGTCAGTCCTTATCAGATTAGGTCTCAAAAACTCCAAACAGAATCAAGTTCGGATCAATATCTGATAAGATCCTTGTGAAAACGTGTAATCTTATCGCTCGTTGATCGGCAGGCCGAACAGTCTGATCGACAGGCCGAACAGGCCCCATGACATTTCACAGTGTATCGTGTCCCCATATGAAAATCCATAATCGGTTTAAGGACAAGTTCTGTCTTACCTTCCTGATTATTTTTATCTTACGTTCCATTGTCTCACCATCAGAAAACTTACTATCCAAAGATAGTATACCATTTGGTTACACCTATGTATCCAAGTGGTTGAGCGCTCTAGTTTTTCAATTACAGGACAACGCATATAAGAGGATATCATTACTCCTAAAGAGGAGCTATGGATTCCATATCTATGAATAACAAGTCTACGCTATCAAGAGTCATGCCTCCAACGTACTGGCATGCATACCACTATTGAGATGTGGGTGTCACCCATTGGTACATCAAAAGACACAAGTCGAGACAACGGGCCCACTATTCATCTCAGGATTAAGATACAATACAAATGACTATCTAAAGTGAATCGATTTTCCAAGACAAAATTATTAATCCAAATCAATTCGCTTTATGTCCCAATCCAACACATTGTCACCTATGACAACGTGCCAATGTTTCTATTTACTGGAGTCCAACTCCGATGGTCAAAACAAACCATCTCCCAAAAAGGACATAGACAACATAACAATCTTTACATGAATAAAGTGCCTAACTTTATTCCCTCGATTGTGGATCATATGTTTTAGGCCGTCACCTTATGAATCGTGTCATCCGCATAATCAGTCCATCATATGCCCAATTCTTAAGGTTTAGACCGACAGTCTCATACTACTGTTTGCTTAACATACATCAACAAATATGAACGTAAATAGGACAAGATTTGGTATATATAAATGAATAAATTCTTTATTGATAAAAATGTCTCTAAAAATGTATTATATTTTTACTCCTTAGGGCATACATGTCTAACAAAAAGGTAGTGCACGTAGCGCCTCGGCCTTGAGTGGTGGCGCCTAGACACATGGCTGCCCAGGCACTAGCGCCATGACACCCATTTAAGAAAACAACAAAATGTTGTTTGTTAATCATGGTATTGGTGCGTAAGCTAGCGCCGTGGCTACCATTCGAGCTTGTTTGAGTTGAAAACATGTGTTCTTAAGTTGTTTTGAACCGGTGCTTTTGTTGATTTTATTCTTCTATACAAACCTAAACAACTGTTACCAATGGACATATCTCTTGTAATAGTTATATTGATACATGAATAGATACCTTTAGAATTTAAGAGATAGCTTTACAAATGAATAGGTACCTTTAAGCAAAGGTTGTATGGATTGAATGGGTTGTGTCCATCTATGAAATGGCAGCCTTGTCTATCCTTAAATCTCTAGAACTATATAGATTTCATATTTTGTTCTAGAACATCATATTGTTGCTAAATATAGTGTTCAAATGTTTGTCGTATCTAAGGGTAATTTGCCACAAAACCTCTTTAGCAAACTTGAATAAGTGAAGGAAAATAAAACATTTAAGGAAAGTGTTTTATACATGCCTCAAAAACATTCCATTTCCAGATATTCTTAGCCTCCTTTCTCTCTACTCTCGCAAAATTTATTAACAATCTTAAAGGTTTTAATCTACTATGATAGAGGCTGAAAAGAACATGGCATCCTTCGCCAACCAAAATGTCCAGCTTGTTCGTTTAATGGTGCCAACTTCATTCACTGGAAGGGGAAATTGTTCTTCTTACTCATGGTGCGCAAGATTGCTAATGTGCTTGATCTGAAGACGAAGCCACTCCCGAAGCCAAAAGAGGATGATTCTGATGCGATCAAAGCTGCTAGGAAAAAAAAAGAAGAGAGAAGATGATGAATTCATGTGTTGAGGTCACATTTTCAACACCCTTTTAGATCATCTCTATGATCTTTTGCCACAACATGGAGTCTTGGGTGGACATATGGGACGCTCTTGAATACAAGTACAAAACTGAGAAGGAAGGTACAAATAAATTCCTTGTTCTTAAATTTCTAGAATTTTCTATACTTGGCTCTAAATCTGTTTTAGACAAAATACATGAATTGCAAGTCATTTTTACAAAACTCAAATAGTTGGAAGTTGATATTTCTAAATCATTTCTAGTGGGGGCTATTATTGTGAAATTACCTTAATCATGTAATGGTTATAGAAAGAAACTCCTCTATAGGAGGGATAACATAACTCTAAAAGAGTTGCAAAAGCACTTGAGGATCAAAGAGGAGACCAAGTCTCATGATCCCAAGGAAAAACTTTTGGATCTTCTAAAGTTGATGTAGCTGAAACTAGCAAGTTTCAAAAGAACTTCAAGAATAACAATGACAAGAAATGCAAAAAGTCTAGTAATGACTTGAAAAAATTTACTAGAAATTTTGTCTTTTGTGGGTAAAAGGGGCTATCAAAGTGAGTGCGGATACAAGAAAAAAAAAGTGGAAAAAGTGAACTCCAACACAGCCAATGTTGTTAAAGAAAAATCTAAAGATATTTGTGCTATAGTCTCAGATATGCAAATTGGCAAGATTACCAAAACAAACATGGCTGCAACAAAGTCCTACAATTGGTGGCTTGATTCCGATGTCACCATTCATGTTTGCAGCGGTGGTTGCAGGGAATAGTAGAGATCAACTTAACTTCCATGAAGAAAGTAATCAAACAATGTCTTCCATGTTCTGGATATTAGGAAAAATCTTGTATATGCTAGTCTTATGTGTAAGAATAATCTTAAAATTATACTTGAGGGCAATACTTGTGTTATTTATAAGAATGGATCATTTGTGGGAAGGTATATTTTTGTGATGGCATGTACAAGCTTACTATCAATAATAATGTGATGAATTCCATTTATATTGTTGACTCTTTGATATTTGACACGCTCGTTCATAGCACACTTAAATTTTAGATCTTCAAAATATATGTCTAAACATGGATTGATTAATTACAAAGATAAAAAAAGCATGATAAGTGTAAGATTTGTATAAAAGCAAAATGACTAAGAAAACTTTTCCTAAAGCCAAAAGAAATACTCAAATATTGGATTTGATTCAAATTGATATTTATGAGTATTTTAATGAGATGAGAAAGAAGATACTTTATCACTTTTATTAATGATTATTCCAGATACACATATGTGTACCTAATTAGAACAAAAGATAAAGCCTTACATAAGGTCAAACTTTTCAAGGCTAAAGTTGAGAGCAAAAAAGATAAGAAAATTAAAATGGTTTATAATGATAGAGGTGGTGAATATTGTTATAATGATTCTGATGCTGTTTGTGAAGAGCATGATATTATTCACTAAAAGTCAGCCTCTTTTACTCCTCAACAAAATGGTTTGGTTGAAAGAAAGAATAGGAGATTTATCGATATGATTAACTCTATGCTTTTCAATTTATGGGGGGAGCTTTTCTTTTGGCATGTCTTGTTCATAATAGAATTACATCCATGAGAACACATGTCTCTTTATATGAAATATGGAAAGAAAGGAAACCAAACTTGATGTATTTAAGCTTGTAAGGCTGTTTAGCTTTCTATAGATTACATGACCCTAAATCATCAAAGTTAGGTACACAAGATATTAAAAGTGTTTTGGTTGGATTTGTAAAAATTTCATGGCATATAGATTGTTAAATCTAGATTCTAATATAATAGTGGAATCAAGAGATGTTGAATTTATCAAAAATAAATTTATTTTTAATTCCGCCATTGAATTAGTATCTAATATTGATCAATGATGAGACTATACTCTCGGTATCTCTACTAATAAAAGTAAAGAGTCTATGACATCTTTTGAACCAAGGAGAAGTCAATGTGAAAGAAAAGAAAAAAGGTTTAGCACTAGGTTTTATTTCATCTCAAGCTTTGGCCTTCTTGGTTGAAAAAGATAGAAATGGTATACTAAATGCAATACCATTGTTGTTAAATGTTGAGAATGATCCAAAGACATTTAGTGGGGCCATGTCATCTAGAGATGCTACCTTTGTTAGACGTGTATGCCTCAAGGAGAAAAAATGTAATATGTTTTTGAAGACATTTTTATCAATAAAGAATTTATTTATTATTTATATACCAAATCTTGTTCTCTCTACATTCATATTTGTTGAATGTATGTTAAGCAAACAAAATTCTGAAACTGTCGGTCTAAACCTTTAAGAATTGGGCATATGATGGATAGATTATGCGGAAGACATGATTCTTAAGGTGACGGTCTAAATCATAATATTTGCAATCGAGGGAAAAAAGTTGGGTGCTTTATTCATGTAAAGATTGTTATGTTGTCTATATCCCTATTGGGAGATGGTTTGTCTTGGCCGTCGGAGGTAGACTCCATGAATAGAAACATTGGCACATTGTCATAGGTGACGATGTGTTAGATCGACACATGAAGTGAATTGATTTAGATTAATAATTCTGTCTTGGCAAATCGATTCACTTTAGACAATCATTTATATTGTATCTTAATCCTGCGATGAATAATGACACGTTGTCTTGACTTATGTCTTTTGATGTACCAAATGGTGACATCTATATTTTAGTAGTGGTACACATGCCGGTGTGTTGGAGGCATGACTCTTAATAGCGTAGACCAGTTATTCATAGATATGAAATCCATAGCTCCTCTTTAGAAGTAGCTGATATCCTCTTATATGCGTTATCCTATAATTAGAAAAATAAAGCGCTCAATCATTTGGATACATAGGTGTAACCGAATGGTACACTATCTTATGGATGGTAAGTTTTCCAATGGAGAGATAATGAAACGTAAGATAAAAATAATTGAGAAGGTAAGACAGAATTTGTCCTTAAGCCGATTATGGATAATCCTATGGGGATACGATACATTATGATATGTCAAGGAAACTTAGCTATACGGGCTTCGTAATTCTATATAGTTCGAGAGTGTAACTCAAAGCTTTTAGTAGAGTAGCATTGGAATTGATAATTATGAAATGTATATCTAGGATATTGGGTTTCAAAATTATCAGGAGCTTGAACTATATAGGCCCATTTGGTCCCTTTTGCTAGCTCACTAAAATCTTGTAACGATACGGTGTGCTTTTCTAATAATTGGTGACTTGTGTAAGATTTATCAGATTGGTTGAAATTTGATAAAATCAGATAATTCGTGTCTGTTTATCGATTGAATTAATTTTGTGATAAATTAATTTAAGATAAACTTGTTGAATTATTAGGAACGGATAATTCATGTCTATTTATCGGTTTGATTAATTTTGAATTAATTCAAGATAAACTTGTTGAATTATGAGGAATATTTATTTTCCTAGAGATTATCTAGATATGACTATTTTAATCAGATAACTTTTCTATTGGGTTATTTGAATTAAAACTGAGGCTCTATCCCAAGAATCTCGGGTGGAAAATAAAGATTCATGGGGATAAAAAATTATAAGTTTGGCAAGCCGATCTTAAACTTCAGCCTATTGATGGGACATTTTTGACTAGCCGATCTGCTAGTTCAACCTGCCAACCGTGGGAGTCTTTATCAAGTGTTTTAGACACAAATTTTATTAGATATCGATTCTGGTTTGATTTTGATTCAAATTTTTGAGGCCTTATCTGATAAGGACTGACTCCTGGACCCAACCTCTATATAAAGGGGAGTGAGTCTCTTTATTATTTAGATTAATTAAGAGATTAAGAGTAAAACTTTGCTGGTGAGATTCTGAAAACTCCCTGAGAGCTATTGTTCACAAATCACAAACACTAGCTTTAGGTTCTCTCAATTGGTTAGAAGGAGAGTCGCCTAGCAGAAGAGTTGTACATGTGAGCCCACATTCACTCCGATCGTTGATAGAGAATTGTAAAGAAGGCCAGTTAGTTGAGGTCCTTCTGGAATGGTACTTTTCTTCACTGATTGAGGAAGCTTTTCGACATGTACAAAGTTAGTAAGAACTAGTTAATTTATGTATATAGCGTGTCAAACTTGTGTTTTAGAAAATACTCTGATATAAAATTTTTAAAATTCTGTTGCATACTATTTTTCCAACAACCTTTTGGAGTGAGGCCATTGTGGAATTTTAAGAATGAAATTGAGGAATTTTCATTATTTTCTAAATAGCAAATTACATGACTAAAAGAGAGGAAGAAGAAAATCTTTCTGCAAATCAAAGAAATAAAAATAACACTAATTTAGCAATGCCAAATTGGAAAGTAACAACTGAGAGGATTGGGTAAATTAGTACCTAATCCTTGTATTCTAGGAAACAAAATGAACTAAATATTTGCAAATAATTCATAGAAATAATGTAGTGAATCATGAATTTCCACACTCCCCCTCAAGCTTGGTTGTAGATGTTGAGTAAGCCCAGCTTGGAACTAAGATCCTTAAATGTCTTCCTTGGCAAGGCTTTAGTCATGACGTCTGTTGTTTGTTGGATTGTCTGGATATAGAAAATTGAAATGGTGTTGTTCTCTATCTTTTCTTTGACACATATCGATCAATCTCAACATGCTTCATTTTATCATAGTGTACTGGATTCTTAGCTATACTAATTGCTGACTGATTATCATAAAACACCTTCATGGACCTCGAGATAGGAACTCCTAGCTCATAAAGTACTCTTTTCAACCAAATTCCCTCATAAATGCCATGTGCAAGGGCCTTGAATTCTGCTTCTGTACTACTACATGATATTATTGATTGCTTTTTGCTCCGCCAAGTAACCAAATTACCCCAAACATAAGTGCAATATCCTGAGGTGGATTGCCTATTAGTTACATGTCCTGCCCAATTAGCATCATTATATATACCAACCTCCTTGTTTTCTATCTTTTGGTAGAATAGTCCTTGACCTGGTGTTATTTTCAAGTATCTCATAATCCTATACATTGCCTCCATGTGCCCTATTAGACTGTTCAAAAATTGACTCACCACATTTACTGTAAAACTAATATCCAGTCTGGTATGGGACAGATAAAGGAGTTTCCCGACTAGTCTTTGATATCTCCCTTTGTCAATCAGCGCAATCTTGTCTTTACTTCCCAATTTTGTATTGGAGCCTATAGGGATGTCAGTTGGCTTGCATGCAGGCATTCTTGTTACCTTCAAGAGATCTAGCACATACTTTCGCTAAAAAACTAAGATATCTTTCTTAGACAGAGCTACTTCCATGCCAAGGAAATAGTTTAGATTACCCAAATCTTTAATCTGAAACTCTTTAGCTAGAAAGCTTTTGAGTCTTAGAATTTCTTCATCACGATCTCCGGTCAGGATGATGTCATCAACCTACATAGTAAGTGTAGCTTTCTTTCCTGAAGGTGAGTGTTCGACAAACATGGTATGGTCTGTCTAACATTAATCATACCCAAACTTTTTTACTACCTTAGTGCACTTGTCAAACCATGCTCTTAATGACGATTTGAGTCCATACAAGGACTTCTTGAGTTTGTAGACTTCCAGTATAGACACATAACTTAATAATTTCCACAAGCTATGTGGGAATGGAACACTAAGAGGTTGCTATTTTATTGATGTGTCATATTTGGGTTGACATCTTTGTATGTATCTATGTGGGATGGTTGATCTGACTCGGTTAGAGGTGTATCATGACTATAAGACAAATCCAAGACATCAATGTCCCAAAGCTGATATTTTTAAGTGAAATTCTCCCCCTAAATAACAGTTTTGGGATAAAAGGGTTAATGTTCAAAGAATGAGTCGTCCATAGAATTATAGAATTTTTGAGTAATTAGAGAATAGCATTTATACCCTTCTAATTTAAGGAGTACCCTACAAATATGCATTTGAGAGCCTTAGGATCACGTTTGCTGTGGTGTTGGGCATGAATATGAACGAACACTGAACAACCAAATACCTTCAAGGGAAGAGTGGATAAGACATGAATATTGAGAAAAAAATTGAAGAAGAACATGGTAAGGTGTTTGAAACTTCAAGACTCAAGAAGGCATTCTGTTTATCAAATAAATAGCTGTTAAAACTGCCTCACCGTAGAAACATTTTGGAACATATGTGGTGAGCATAAGTAAACGGGCAACCTTAAGAATATGTCTATTTTTTTTCTACCACCCTATTTTGTTGATGTGTGTCGACACAAGAACATTAATCAACAATCACCTAGAATTGTCCTAATATATTCTCTTGCATTATCAGTTTTCAACACTTGTATTTTAGTTTGGAATTGTGTTTGAACCATAGTGTTGAACTTTTTAAAAATTTGACTAACCTCAAATTTTTCTTTCAAGAGAAACAACCATGTAATTCTAGTGTGATCATCAACAAAAGATGCAAACCACCTAGTCCTAGTGACATTTTTTTATTTTAAATGATCCCCACACATCACTATGAATCATAGAAAAAGGATGAGATGCTTTGTATGGTTGAATATGACAAGCATTACAAACATGTTTTGAAAATTGACATAGCTCGCACGGTAACAATCTCGAATTTTTATTCAAAAATAAAGATGGAAACAATTTTTAAAGATACAAAAAATTAGGATGACCTAGACAATAGTGCCATAACATGACTACATTATCCTTATTGGAATTTTCAACAGAAGTTAAGCTTTTATTGGATAACTCTTAGACTCAACACATAATGTATTGTGAGTTTGTCTTCTAGGAGGTTCGTCAACTTTGAAAAGATAAAGGTTCGAGCACATCTTAGACTATAAATCATCCTCCTCAAATCCAAAACATAAAATTCACACAAATCCAAGAAGAATTTAGCAACACAGTTAAGTCCTTGAGAGAATTTACTCACTGACAAAAGGTTATAGTCCAGGTTGGGACTATAAAGTACCAAATTTAATGTCAGGTCCTTTGTGAGAATAATAGAACCTGTTCCAACCACTTTGGAAAGAGACCCATCAGCTATTTTTATAGTAAGACCTTCTTTGCACGGATTGCAATGGTGGAAAAGTAAGGCATCTTTAGTCATGTGATCAGACGCACCAGAGTCAACAATCCACAGGCCTCTGTTTTTAAAATTAACAATGAGAGCACTCAAGTAATTACCTTTTATGCTACAGATCTTATTCTAATGATACTTTAAGTGAATATTTATTATGATAACATCTTTTGTAGTGCTTCAAGTTGTTCCGTGCTGAAAGGATAGGATTTTGTGGAGGCAGGTGTTCCTTCTTTGGGAGCAAGATGATTTCCATGAATTTCATTTTAAGGAGCAAGTCTTGAAGACTTAAAATCTGCATGTTTGTCGTGTATTTTCCAGCATGTCTGATGGCTATAGCCTATTTTTTGGCAGTGATCGCATCGTGTTCTCCCTTTCTTTGATCAATTATCACTGCTGGTGTTTTGGACTCCTTGGGCTGCTAAGGAAGATGAAATATCCTTGGCAGGAGCGGTAGCCGATTCTCCCGACATCCTTTTCTTCTTGCTTTCTTTTTTGCTCACCTTAGAGAAGATTTCTCGAAAGCTTGGTAAGGGTGATATAAGTCACCAATTGGTGGAAAAGCACGCCATATCGTTACAGGATGTTATGAGCTAGCAAAGGAGACCAAATGGACCTATATAGTTCAAGCTCCTGATAATTATGAAATCCAATATCCTAGATATACATTTCATAATTATCAACTCCAATGTTACTCCACTAAAAGCTTGGAGCTGCACTTTCGACTACATAGAATTACCAAGCCCGTATAGCTAAGTTTCCATGACATATCATAGTGTATCGTATCCCCATATGATTATCCATAATCGGGAGGCTTAAGGAAAAGTTCTGTCTTATCTTCCCGATTATTTTTATCTTATGTTCCATTATCTCACCATCGAAAAACTTACCATCCAAAGACAGTATACCATTCAGTTACACCTATGTATCCAAATGGTTGAGCGCTCCAGTTTTCCAATTACAGGATAACGCATATAAGAGGATATCACTACTCCTAAAGAGGAGTTATGGATTCCATATCTATGAATAATAGGTCTACGCTATCAAGAGTTATGCCTCGACGTACTAGCATGCATACCACTATTAAGATGTGGGTGTCACCCTTTGGTACATTAAAAGACACAAGTCAAGACAACAGGTCCACTATTCATCTTAGGATTAAGATACAATAGAAATGATTATCTAAAGTGAATTGATTTACCAAGATAGAATTATTAATCCAAATCAATTCACTTTATGTCCCGATCCAACGCATCGTCACCTATAACAACGTGCCAATATTTTTATTCACGGAGTCCACCTCCGATGTCAAGACAAACTATCTCCCAATAGAGATATAGACAACATAACAATCTTTACATGAATAAATTGCCTAACTTTATTCCCTCAATTGCAGATCTTATGATTTAGACCATTACCTTAAGAATTGTGTCTTCCGTATAATCTATCCATCATATGCCCAATTCTTAAGGTTTAGACCAACAGTCTCAGACTATTGTTTGCTTAACATACATTCAACAAATATGAACGTAAAGAGGACAAGATTTGGTATATAAACAATAAATAAATTCTTTATTGATAAAAATGTCTCCAAAAACTTATTATATTTTTACTCCTTAGGGTATACATGTCTAACACAAGGTCTCGACTGGCAAGTTCTAGAGCTATACACCCTTGGTCGCTAGCATTGACAAGGTGTTAAACTAGGTAAGTGGTAGGAATCTATTGGTGGATCCACCTCGATCAAAAGGAAGAGGAGCCAAGAGGGATCAGAACAAGTACTACAACTTGCACAAGGATGTCAGACATAATACCTATGATTATATCCAACTCAAAGACCAGATCGAAAGACTTGCCTGAGATAGGCATCTAAGAGAGTTCGTGGAGTGAGTCCCAACTCCTAGTACGAATGCCGGGAGGAACGATTAGCCGGCCTGAGATGGGCAACCCCAGCCATGTAATGATGGTGGGAATGCCCTGAAACCCTTGAACATCATTCATACGATATTTGATGGGCCTGTTACCAGGGACACGTCAAGTGGCCAGCAGATATATTCCTGAGAGGCTCAGCTAGTTGAAAGGGGCAATCTCATGAATATGTCTAAGCACATAAACAAGATCTGTAGACAGGAGGACATCCCCATCACCTTTATAGAGGAAGAGGCAGACAAGCTCATTCACTTGCACAATAATGCTCTAGTGTGCAAACTCCAAATCGTCAACAACATAGTTCAGTGCTTGTTGATTGACAACGATTGCTCACTTATATATTGTTCAAACAAGCTTATGAAAAATTAAAGATCAACAACGCCACGCTAACCCCAGTCTGGACACCCCTGTAAGGCTTCACAGAGGAATGCATCTGAGTAGTAGGAAAGATCGGCTTGTTGGTCACTTTTGGAGAGGGTGTTGTTCGGGTAACATGCCTGGTCGACTTCCTCATCATCGACAAACCTTCCCAATATAACATTATCATAGGGTAGCCTACTTTGAATGCCCCCAAAGCCATGGTCTCCACCTATCACCTTGCAATGATGTTTCCAACAGAGAATGGTCGGAGTCATTAGGTCAAGGCAAAAGGATTCTCACGAATGTTATGCCAAGGTCGTGAAAAAAGCTGCACCTCGACAACTAACCATCTCGGCTGTATTTAAGGTCGATGAGATGGCCTTCTCCACTAAGTAGGAGCCAAAAATGTTATCCGATCTCGATCCCTATATGCTAGAAGAAGAAGTGAGAGCCACACCATTAGAAGACTTGGTGCCATACCATATGGACCCTAAATACCCTAACCAAATGGTCTAACTTGGCTCTCAACTAGAGCCTAAGATCTAGACCAACCTAAAGAATTTCCTATCAGAATATCAGGTCATGTTTGCTTGGTCACATGAAGATATGTCCAACATCGACCCAAGCATCATCTGCCACCACCTCGACATCCGCCCAAAACATAAACCGGTCATCCAGAAGAGAAGGGCATTCAATCCAAAGAGATACATTGCCATCAACAAAGAAGTGCAAAAGCACTTGAAGGCTGGCTTTGTCTGGGAGGTCACATACTTAGAGTTGTTAGCAAATATGGTCCTGGTCAAAAAGGCCAACAGGAAGTGGTGGGCCTACATTGACTACATCGACCTTAACAAAACATGCCCAAAGGACTGCTTCCCACTACCCACATAGACCAACTAGTGGACGCAATGGCTGGACATGAGCATGATAAGCTTCATGGATGCCTACTTCAGTTATAACCAGATTAAGATGGCCGAGGAAGACCAGATAAAAACTGCATTTACCATAGACTAGGGACTGTTCTGCTACGTGGTCATGCCATTCGAATTAAAGAACATTAGAGCTACCTACCAGTGCCTTGTGAACCAAATGTTTGCTCGACGGATCAAGAAGACCATAGAGGTTTACGTTGATGACATGTTCGTCAAATCTATCAGAGTAACGACCATATTGCCGATCTCTGAGCAAGCTTTAACATTCTTTGGGAATACAAGATGAAGCTCAACCCAGCCAAATTTGCGTTCAGAGTTGAATCCAAAAAGCTCCTCGGGTTCATGGTTAACCATCACAATATCGAAGTCTATCCAGCCATGACCCAGGCATTGATAGATATGCTTTCTCCGTGCATTGTCAAAGAAATACAAAATCTGACTGGCATGGTAGCAATCTTCTCTAAGTTTCTCTCTCGATCTACTGATAAGTGCCAACCTTTTTTCCAAGCACTCAAGGGGAGGTTTAAGTGGAGCAGGAAGTGTAAGGAAGTATTCCAAAGCCTTAAGAAATACTTGGCCATGCCCCCGCTCCTATTGAAACCTTTACTAGGAGAGACATTCTATGCCTACTTGGCTGTTTCTAGGAAAGCTGTAAACTCGGTCCTCTTCCGAGAAGAAGACAGTGTCTAGAAGCTAGTCTACTAACAAACAAAGCATTTCAGGGTGCCAAGGAGCGATACCCTCCATTGGAAAAGCTTGCGCTTGCCCTCATTATCTCTACCCAAAAGCTCCAAACTTACTTCCAAGGGTACACCATTCAAGTCCCAACCAAATACCCTTGCGCCAAGTCCTCCAAAGTCCTAAAATATCTTGTTGGATGGCTAAGTGGTCAGTTGAGCTTAGGTAATATGACATATAGTTTATGCCTCGGACTGCCATCAAGGTGCAAGCCTTGGCCGACTTCGTTGTAGAATTTACGAACGTCGGACAATGCACCCCTTCTGCCAAAAAGACTCCCATTAAAGAACAAGATGCCCCCAGTAGCAGCACTGTAGAGCCTGAGTCCAAATGGAAGCTCTTCGTTGATGGATTATCAAATGTGAACGGCTCAGGAGCCAGCCTTATCCTTACCAGTCCAAACAGCTACAAGGCATGCTACGCACTCCGTTTCGACTTCAAGGCGTCCAACAACAAAGCTGAATATGAAGCCTTGATAGCTGGGCTTAGAATCGCGCATGACCTTGGGGTGGACTGCATCCTTATCCATAACGATTTAATGCTCATTGTCCAACAGGTCACTGGTGGGTTCCAAGCCTGAACGGAATCTATAAACACATATTTGATAGAGGTCAAAGCCTTGCTTGGGTAGTTCAGAGCCTATTATTTCATTTAGATCCCGAGGTCCAAGAACGCAGAAGCCAATGCACTCGCTCAGCTAGCCTTGGGCCTAGAAGATAGCAACTTGATCTCGGTTCCAATAGAGAGGCTGGCCAAGCCAAGCATCAGCAAAGAAGTAGTGAACGTAGCCGAAGAGCAAATAAGCACCTAGATGGACCTAATCATCCGATACCTGACCACAATAGAGTTGCCCGGCGACCGAGAGGAAGCCTAACGGATTTCCAATAGCTCGACCTAGTCTTCAATGATTGGGGGAAAACTCTATCGACGAGGCTACACTATGCCCTATCAAAGATGTGTTAGGCTTCAAGAGGCTCAATACATCATGTAGGAACTACACAGAGGGGCACTCCTTATCCTTCAAGTGCCTTCATCAGGTGTACTACTTGTTGAACATGGATCAAGACTACAAAGAATATGCACGAAAGTACCTCAAGTTCTAGAAGTTTGCCTGGGCTATTGGACAACATGTCGAGTCGTTCAAATCTGTTACTTTTACTTAGCCATTTGTCAAGTGGGCTATCGACCTGATCGGACCTCTGCCTCCAGCCTGATCATAATTCAAATATTGCATAGTGGCCATTGACTACCCCACCAAGTGGGTAGAGGTCAAGCCCTGCACCGACATGACCAAAGCTAAATGCACCAACTTCTTTTGAAAGAACATTATTTATAGATATGGCATCTTGCACACCAGAGTCATAGACAATGCCAAGCAGTTCGAAGCAGCCAGTCTCCTTCGCTTGCATGAACAGCTCGGCATCAAGAAGGTTTTTTACTTGCCATGTATCCTTAGAGCAACAAACAGGTTAAAGCAGTCAACAAAACTATCAAGGACAACTTGAAGAAGAAACTAGAAGGGCTTAAAAGTGCATGGATCAATGAGCTCCTGAAGGTACTCTGGGTTTACCGTATTACTGCCCAGACTAACACAAGAAAAACTCCATTCTCCTTATCCTACAAAGCCGAAGCCGTTATCCTAGCTGAGGTTGGCCTGCCGAACTTTAGAGTTGAACACTATGATGAGTTGCAAAATGCTAAACTTATGATGTCTGAGATTGACCTACTAGAAGAGAAGAGAGACAGAGCCCTAATTCATACTATAGCTAGGAATCAAGCTGTTGCCTGGTACTATAACAAGCGAGCCCATTTGAGGAGTTTTAAAGTTGGTGATTTTGTCTTGAAGAAAGTCATTGTCTAGCAGCCAAGGCTCGATTCTTTTGGACCTAAATGGGACTACCTATTCAAGGTGGTTAGCATTATCTAGCCAAGCACATACAAAATAGCCGATATAAAGGGAAACATGCTTGGCCACCCCTAGAACGTTGAGCACCTAAAGAAATTTTATTGCTAACAAAAGCCAAAATGCCTTTTTGACCTCTGGCCTCATTATTCTTTTTTTAATTAAAAGATCTGCCAGGTAGAACAAAAATGTGTACAAAAAAGAAAACATTAATGAAAGATACACGTTCAAAGAATAACTGTAAGCAATTCACACTTGAAAAAGGCCGCAACTCCTGAAGAGGGGGGGCCGCCCTAAAAGGCCACAACTCCTAAAGAGGGGGGACCACCCTAACTCCTGACTAGGGGGCTGGTCGACACATATTACGGCCACAAGTGGACTTGAAACAACAGTCCACTAGTCCAACACCATATGGATGACCTAACAAACAATCATACCAATATGGTGATGACCCCGAGGATTTTAACTACCGACCATAACTAGACTTGTAAAAGTCCTAAAGAATTTAAACGAGTCTACGGGGGGCACGAGGCACTATGCACCATCATAGCTAGCCCATATTGGGCAAGCTAGACAAGCATATCCCAAACATAAGAGTCTAAGAAGTGGATATTCTTCTTACTCGACCAAATGCAAAATAACCCAAGGAACATTGAACTTGGGAACAATAGAATAATTCAAGAAATATTGAACTTGGAAAAAATTAAAATAATCCGAGAAGCATCAAACTTGGAAAAATGAAAAATTTATTAACATCTATGGGAGGTATAAATAACCTGACACTTTCTAAACCCAGACAGAGAATAAAAAGTATAAAAAAAAGGAAGAGTACAAGGCCATTAGCTCTGGGCCTCGGTGCCACCATCCCTAGTGTCACCATCCTTGGCGTCAAGGTCGACCATCGTGTCCTGGACTCGTGGAGCTTGGACTTCCTCGACCTGCTCCCCTTCATCACTGGCTTCAGGCTCAACTATGATCGAGTAGTCCAAGGTGGTAGCCTCAGGATACTTTTCTAGATTGTGCTCCTGCATGACTTTCATCCCAAGGTATTAATTGTCCACGTAGTTGGTGGAGCCCTTGAACTCATCCACTACCTGGGTTAGCTTGCTAGGCAGCTTCTCCCTCAAAAACTGCTCGTATTCATCCCAAGCAGCCTAGACCTCGCATGTTTCCTCACAGAGAGCCACTCGAGCCTATTTTGCTTTAGCCCGTGCCTGGTTGGCCTCTTCCCGAGCCTTCCTGGCCTCATTATTTGCCTGGATAAGCTTGGCCTCCTTTTGTTCAAATATTTTCTCCATTCGATCCTTTTCCTCAACAGCTCTATTGGCTTTTCTTTTCTCAGTGTGGAAAGTACGTTCGGCTAAGAGGTCGGTAACCTTGAAGTACGCATAGGCCTACAAAAGCACATATTAGGAATTGAAAAAAAATAATAACACTATGTAATAAAGAGCTCAAGACATAAAACTAGGCATATCTTGATGGTGAGCTTGAAGGTAAATAGAAGCAGTCTGCGAACGTTTGCTCTCGAGCCACCTTAAAAGATTCCCGTTAGGCATGGCTTCCCCAATGGTCTCAACCATTAAGGGGTGCAAAGGACAGCACCTCCTCGGTGGATTGACTGGAGACGGTGAGACAACTACGATGGCAGCTGGAGGGTTTCCTTCCCCATGTTTTGACAAGCCCTTCAATCTCATCGGCGATGGTGGGGTGTTTGGTAAGTCGGCAGCAACGGGGCGCTTGGGCTCCTTGGTCCTTTTTCTTTTGGACCTGACAACCTCCTTGCCTTTAGATCAGTGAAGATTCTCCATCAACCGCTGCCTCTCCTACTAGGACATCCCTCTTAAAGACATTTCTACAAGAAGAAAATCACCAAGTTAAGACAGGCTCAACAACATCACAAAAAAAAAAAAAAAAATCAGGGCATACCTCTGATCCGAAGCCTGCCTGGTAGGTAGAGCAGCCTTATTACATCCCCGACCTCTTCGTCAACAATAGGCAGCCCTAAACTAAAGGAACCACCAGAAGAGTTCTCAAAGCTGCATGATGATGGCTCCTATGCTGGCCGCCCAAATCAAAAAATGCTTAGCCTCCAGACGTCAACAATGTTGCGCTTTGCCTGTCACTTGCTCGACGGGCCGAGCAAGTGGAACATCATCATCTCAGGGGTTAGTTGAGTTGGGCCCCCTAAACTAGCCATAGTGGACAAGGTTCGTCTTCTGCAACAAGAAGGTCTATTGTCGAGAAGCTTCAGGCTTCAAGTACAACTACTCCATGACTACAATGACTCTGCTCGATGCACACGGTCTCTTTGACCATATACATCCCTGTTCGAACCACCTCACAACTTCCTAATTTTTAGGCACCACCTCACCAGCCCGAGACATCCAATTTCCCTGACATAGAACTACTTGAATTTTCAAAGCTTATTCGAGTCGTGGTTCCCAAGGATGAAATTCTTCTTAAAGCCGGTGAAGTAATACCAACAGTTCTGTCGAGGAAGCCTTTACATCTTGTAGACCTACTTGAAGGCCTCCCATGACATCTAGTCACATGAGAGGACCTCCATAGGATGTACATGCCGATCAGGGATCGATAGTAGTTTGGATTGAGCTGAGCAGGGCATATATTCAAATCGTTAACTGCTTGCTGAAAAAAGGGATGAAATGGAAATCGGAGTCTTGCTCGAAAAAACTCCACATACTATTGGAAAAACAGTACGCAATGGAATTTTTTAAAAAAATTTATACTAGTGTATTTTCTAAAACATAAGTTTGACACATTATAAGCATAAATTAACCAGATCTTACTAACCTTGTAAATGCCAAAATGGTCCTGTAATCTATGAAGAGATGTGTACTCCTGAAGGACCTTAACCAATTGGCCTTCTTTGTTATTCTCTATCCACGATCAATGTGTACGTGGGCACACTCTTATAACTCTTCTACTAGGTAGCTCTCCTTCCAACCAATTGAGAAATACCTAAAGCTATAGTTCATGATTTGTGAATAACAGCTTTCTAGGGAATTGTAGAGTCTTGCTGGCAGAGTCTCACTCTAGATTTCTCAGTTGATCTAAATAACAATAAGTCTCACTTCGCTTTATATAGAGCTTGGGCCTAAGAGCCAGTCCTTATCAAATAAGGACTCAAAAATTCGAATCAAAATCAAATCCAGATCAATATCTGATAAAATCCACGTGGAAACGCATGATTTATTTAACACTCGGTCGGCAGGCCGAACTTCTAGATCGGCCTACCCATCTTGCTCCATTGGCAGGCCGAACTTTCAATAAATGATCCATACGAATCTTTATTTCCCACCTGAGATTCTTGGGATAAAACCTCAATTTTAATTCAAATAACATAATAAAGAAGTTATCTGATTAAAATAATCATATCTAGATAATCTCTAGAAAAATAAATATTCCTGATAATTTAACAAGTTTATCTTGAATTAATTTATTCAAAATTAATCCAACTGATAAACAATCATAATTTAACAAGTTTATATTAAATTAATTTTCACAAAATTAATTCAACCAATAAACAGACATGAATTATCCGATTCTATCAAATTTTTAGCGAATCTGATAATTTGACACAAGTCATCAATAATTGGAAAAGCACGCCGTATCGTTATAGGATTTTTATGAGCTATCCAAAGGTACCTAAGGGACCTATATAGTTCAAACTCTTGATAATTATGAAACCCAATATGCCATATATGCATTTCATAATTATCAGCTCTAACACTATTCCACTAAAAGCTTAAAGCTGCATTCTCAAACTATATAGAATTACAAATCCCGTATAGCTAAGACTCCATGACATATCATAATGTATCGTATCCCTATATGATTATCCATAATCGGCTTAAGCACAAGCTCTGTCTTACCTTCCTAATTATTTTTCTCTTACATTCCATTATCTCACCATCAAAAAACTTACCATCCAAAGATAGTATACCATTCGGTTACACCTATGTATCTAAATGGTTGAGCACTCTAGTTTTTCAATTATAGGATAACGCATATAAGAGGATATCAACTACTCCTAAAGAGGAGCAATGGATTCCATATCTATGAATAACAGGCCTACGCTATCAAGAGTCATGCCTCCAATGTACCAACATGTGTACTACTTTTAAAATATGGATGTCACCCTTTGGTACATCAAAAGACACAAATCAAGACAATGGGTCCACTATTCATCTCAGGATTAAGATACAATATATATGATTGTCTAAAGTTAATTGATTTACTGAGACAGAATTATTAATCTAAATCAAATCACTTTATGTTCCGATCCAACACATCATCACCTATGACAATGTGCCAATGTTTCTATTCGTAGAGTCCACCTCCGATGGCCAAGAAAAACCATCTTCTATTGGGATATAGACAACATAAAATCTTTGTATGAATAAAGTGCCCAACTTTGTTCCCTCAATTGTGGATCTTATGATTTAGACTATCACCTTAAGAATTATGTCTTTCGCATAATCTGTCCATCATATGTCCAATCTTTAAAGGTTTAGACTGACAGTCTCAGACTTTTGTTTGCTTAACATACATTCAACTAATATTAACATAAAGAGGACAAGATTTGGTATATAAATAATAAATATAAATTCTTTATTAATAAAAATGTCTCCAAAAACATATTACATTTTTACTCCTAAGGGTATACACATCTAACAATCTCCCACTTGCACTAAGTGAGTATATATGATAAATTTCGCATCCCCATAGCTTCCACATGCTTTTCAAAAATTTTCGCAGTTAGTGTCTTTGTGAATGGATCAACTAAATTGTCCTTAGATGTGATTTTGCAAACATCGACATGCCCGCCCTCTACGAAGTCCTTTATGACATGATACTTTCGATCAATATGCTTATTCTTCTTGTGAAATCTTAGTCCTTAGCATTAGCTACCGCCACACTGTTATCATAGTACAGTGCTACTGCCTTATGCATACCAAGAACTACCTCAAGATCTCGAAGGAACTTACGGAGTCACACTGCTTCTTTCGAAGCATCACTAGCTGCCACATACTCGACCTCCATTGTTGAATCTGAAGTGCAATCTTGCTTCACACTTCTCCAACTAATGGCACCGCCGCCTAGAGTAAACATAACCTAGAAGTCGATCTCCTCGAATCCAGACAAGATTGGAAATTCGAATCAATGTATCCTAAAAGAGTTAAGTCTTCGCTCAAATACACAAGCATATACCTCAAGTCCTTCTTAGGTACTTGAAAATATGCTTGACCGTAACCCAATGGTTTGGTCCTGGATCCGCCTGAAATCGACTTACAATCCTGACCGCATAATAAATATCGGGTCGTGTGCAAAGCATGGCATACATGAGACTACTCACTACAGAAGCATAAGGCACCTTCTTCATGTATTCTCCTTCTTCCTCAGACTTTGGAGAGTCTTTCTTAAAAAGAGTAATTCCAAAGCTAGATGGTTGCCCACCTTTCTTAGAATCTTGCATTGCAAACCTCTTAAGAATCTTATCTATGTAGCCGGCCTAAGACAAAGCTATTATTTTGTTCATCCTGTCTTGAAAAATCTGGATACCGAGAACAAAATTAGCCTCACCTAAGTCTTTCATGTCAAACTGCTTGGTCAATCATAATTTGACTAATGATAACGTCCCAACATCATTGCCAATTAATAGAATGTCATCTACATAGAGCAGTAGAAAAACAACCTTCCCATCCTTAATGTGTTTGTACACACATGGTTCGTCCACATTTTGTGTGAACCCATAAGTCTTGATTACTTGATCAAATCTTATGTTCCAAGAATGGGAAGCCTGCTTAAGTCCATATATTGACTTTAGTAGCTTACAAACCTTACCATCTTGACCCTTGACCTTGAACTCTTCTGGTTGCTCCATATAAATGGACTCATCAAGATAGCCATTTAAAAAAGCCGTCTTAACATCCATCTGCCAAATCTCGTAGTCGAGAGCGACAGCTATGGACAAAAGAATGCGTATGGATTTAAGCATGGCTACAGGCGAAAAGGTTTCCTCATAATCGATTCCTTCCTTTTACGTGTATCCCTTAGCTATAGTCTAGCCTTAAAGGTTTCAACCTTTCAATCCACTCCACTTTTACTATTGTATATCCACTTACACCCTATGGGTTTTACCCTTTCGAGAAGATCCACAAGCTCCTAGACCCGATTAGTCTCTGTAACACCCACCAATTTTGATGTAACGGACCATGTTAAGTTAGTAACGATGTTAAGTAAATTTTCTTAACAATTTATGTTATATGTTATGATTTATGATCTTAATGTTACTAACTATTTATTTCAAGTGTTATGACAGGTGACAACCGCATGGAATCGATGTGCTCAAGTGTTCATGTTAATTTTAATGTATGTTTATTTATGATGAAATGATGAATTGAATGTTATAATGTATGGTATTTTAAGGACAGTTCAGCAGGCCGAAAAGTCTGCCAAGAATCAGCAGGTCGATGAAAACCATCGGCAGGCCAAACATCATGAAATCAACAGGCTGATGACAGCTGACGAGCAATCAGTAGAAATCTCTCCAAATTTATGGATGAGATAATTAAGTTGATTGGGTGTTTTAATATGATTAATTGGTATAATTATGGATTAATTTCCTCATTTAAGGAAATAAAACCTTTGACTTGGCATTGATTGAATGTAATTGTTAAAGGTTTCCTATTTTTAGAGGGCAAATTATAGTAAGATGAGATGATTTGTCTAACTTTCCCTCTTTTCTCTTCATTCTCCACGTGAATTAACCCAAGATTAGTCAGAAATTTCTGACATAATTGAGAGCATTGAAACGCTCACTCTCTCTCTTTAATCTTCTGAGATGTTTCTTTCCTCTTCTCTCTTCTTCTTCACATTTTCTCCTCTCCTTCTTCTCCTCGTTTTCCTGAGAATATTTGAAAGAAAAATTGATAATTTCGTTGGTTGAATTGAAGGAGTTTTGTGAAGAAATTTGTTTAAGGTAAGAATTTCTTTTGGTGTTTCAGAAATGTATTTCTTCTCCTTAATCCGACTGCTATATCTTTCTCTACAAAATTCAGTTTACTCTGAATTTTTAATATGTTATTCATGTATGTGTTATGTGATGTTCCTCCAAATTTCAAGTTATTTGGATTTCTCTATGATAAATTATGAATTTTCTATCCTCTATCACTCACAGTAAAATATTGTTGTTTGGCTATGATGTATGAAATTGTGATGTTCGTTCAAGGGGTAAATGTACTTTGTTTGTTACGAAATTTAGTAACAATGTTCATGTATATGTTATGTTATGGACTGAAAATTTTGGTAATGTTTTGATGAGTGAATTATATGTTATGAAATTTCTATGAGATTAGGTCAAGAAAACTATTTTAACAATGTTAATTTTGGACTTTCATTTTATGTAATATTTTATATGTTTAAACGATTTTATTAATAATGAAATAATTTTATAATATTGAAATATACGTTAGTAAGATGTCAGTATGAATTTTAAAATTAAAATATATGAGTTTTAATTGTTAGAAAATGTTTTCAAAAGATTACTCATTACCTTATTATTTTTGGTAGATTTCATGTTTGAAATGCATGGTTTGTTTTTAGATACTTAATGTAAATTCTATGACAAAAGAAAAATCATGGTAGAATGTTTATGTATTAGCTATACCTTGGTTAAGTATGGTGTCTAAAGTATGTGTGAATGTTAAGTTTTTAAGTCTTGAATCCATGTAGGTCAATGAAGTATATGTGATGTTATATGAATGAATGTTTATTTTATGATGATAAGTATTAATTTTATTTTGTATCTCTAAATGAATAAATGGCATGAACACACAAAGGAAAGAGCACACCGAGACCGCGGCGACGTCACCAATTCTTATAAAGTTAAGTAAGCTAGCTTCTAAGGTAAGTACATTCTCACCTGCAACATGATATGTTATAAAGGTTTGAAAATATGTTCTTGATGATATCTATGATAGATTTTATGATGGTTTTATTTAAAGTTTTCCTATGAAATATTTTGATGTTCATAAAGTTATGCATGTATGATGATGACGAATTTTCAAAGCATGAAAAATTATGTATATATGTATCACCTAATAAGTGTTGCACACCAATGTTATAATATGATATGTTATGATGTCATGTTTGGTTTAGGATTAGCTACCATTCTCCTCTCATGACGTCGCACCTACAATGATGTTATGGTGCAACACTTGGGCCCTTAAGATAAAATGGAATAAGTTTGAATATGGTCAAGTAATAAAAGATATGTTTCTATGAAAATGTGCTTAATGCACTATTAAGATATGATGATGACGATGATGTTTATGAAATGTTTTTAAATTGTGAGAATTATATGTACTTACTAAGCTTTAGCTTATTCAAGTTTATGTCATGTTGCAGATAGGGGTATAAAAGTCATGGACTAGGCAGAGAATATGGAAGGGCGTGTGGGCATATGGAAGATGAATTGTAAACCGAAAGAACGCCAATGAAGCAAGTTTTTATGATTTAGATTATGGTTAAATTATTGAATCTATTTTTATGATGTGTTTTAAAGAATCCAAGAACTATGTTTCATTATTCTATTTTATCATTTTAAGAATTTGATCTTCCGTATTTTGAAAGTTGAAGTTGTTTTACAAATTAAGTTTTCTAAAGGATTTTGGCTCTGTCGGCCTGCCGAACATCATTGGTCGGCATGCCGATGTAAGAATGTTCGGCCTGCCGATCACATTTTTGGCCTGTCGAACTTTGAAAGTTTTTAAACTCAGTTTTACAGAGCCTCTGCCGGCCTGTCGGTTGATGACTTCCGGCCTGCCGACCATGTTCGGTCTGTCAAAGTCCCAAGTTTGGCCTGCCGAACTGTAGGAGTAAATAGCCTTTAAATGAAGTGATGTTTTACAAATTATGATTTTTCAATTTGGTATATTTACTTTATTAAAGCAAGTTTATGATCAATATTAATGTGAAATTAAATTTGGATTAAGTTAATGAATGTTGTTGTTTTAAAAAAAAAAGATGTATGTATGGATCCTAGTTATGATTTCCTTAACTACGTTTTCATTTAAAGTTCAAATAAGTATGCAATGTATGAATGTAACGACATCTATGACGTCTGTAAGGGGGGTGCTACAGGCTTTGGTATCAGTGCGAATTTTCATTTACAATTCATATCGCCACACGTCAGTCCAAGTCCTCCAAGTAAGTATGTTTTAAAGTTAGATGTTTTGATGTAAGTATAAAGATAAGAATGAGGTTTAGATGTTTAACGATTAATCTTCTAGTAGTGAAAGCTTGTCTCATATTAGAAGATTATTTCTAAGTTCCTAACTCTTTTAGGAGAATTAACGATGGACGGCCACAGAAGAATGCAAACGCGCACCCAGACCAACAAAAGGCTTATGACAATGATTACTGACTGCAAAGGCAGTTGGAGGATCAAAGAAGTGAGATAGCCGAATTAAGGGCCAATGGCCAGAACGGTGAACGATGAGGCAATGACGTGCCTCCTCCTCCTCCCCAGCCACAAGTCAACGAAGTCCCAGCGCCTGCTGCTGAACCAAGAGCGGCGTATCAAGAACCTCTTCTAGTCAGATGGAAGAAGGTTAAGCCAGCAGACTTCGAGGGTTCAAAGGACCCGTTAGTTGCACAAGGATGGTTAAAGACGATTGAAGCCACCTTAAGACTCATGGATTTCACAGATAATGAAAAGGTCCTCTGTGCCTCATACTGTCTCACCATGGAGGCTAGAATTTGGTGGGATGGCATTGAACAGAGCAGGAATGTTAAAGAGATGTCATGGGAAGACTTTGTTCATGAGTTCAACACAAAGTTCTTCCATATGAACATCACAAGGAAGCATTATGAGGAGTTCGAGAGCTTGCGCCAGGGGGATATGTCAGTTACTGATGTGGTGACGAAGTTTGACTAGCTTGCTCACCTATGCCCAGGAATGGTTATGGATGAAAATGAAAAGGTCAGAAGGCTGATCAAGGTCCTCAGGCCTGAAATTGTTGCTATCGTTGATGGGGCAAGTCCACCTAGGACTCAAGAGCAGGTTGTCATGAGGGCACAACGTGCGAAATTCCACTTGTCCAAACTAAGAAGGAACCAGCCTCAGTCGGGCCAACAAGCCAATAATGCAACAATCAGAACCGCCCTCCACATAGGAACAACAACAACAACAACAATAACCAGAACTGGAGGAATAACAAGATGAAGGGCAATCCTCAAAATTAGCAGGGCCAAGACAATAAGAGGCATAATGGTGGTCAGCACAACAACAATAGCAGGTGGTTTCAACCATGTGCCAAATGTGGAAAGAAACATCCAGGGGAATGTCGCTTGGGAACAAATCCATGTTTTATTTGTGGGCGTGAAGACCACTTTGTCAAGAACTACCCCAAACTGATGAATGCCAATGCCCCTCAGAGAGCTCCTCCTCAAGCCCAGCTCCATCAAATGCAAGCTTCTCTTGAAGGGCCACTTATCAGTCAAGGGAGAATTGAAGCCCCGCCTACGAATGCCCGCATCTATGCTATGACAAAAGAACAAGTGGCTACTGAAGCCTCCAATGTGGTCACAGGTCAGATAACAAGTTTATCTAATGATGCTTATGTTCTCTTTGATACGGGTGCCACGCATTCTTTTATATCCACATCATTTGTTAAAAAGTTAGAGGTTCATTTAGAGCCTATGAGACAGGGATTCACTACGACACTACCCTCCGGGGAAGTGATATTATCTACGCACTGTCTGCGTATAGTACCCCTATGGATTTCTGATAGGGAACTTTTCATCGACCTCATTGTGATCGACATGCATGATTATGATATGATTCTTGGGATGGATTTCCTAAGCATGTATAATGCTTCTATTGAATGCCAGAAACGAAAGGTGATCTTCCATCTAGAAGGTGATCAGAAATTCGTTTATGTTGGCGAGTCCAGAAAGAAATCCAACATGTTTTTATCTGCAATGAAAGTAGGGAAGTTATTAGCAAGTGGCTGCATGGGCTATCTGGCAAACATTGTAGACAAAAGCCAAGAAGAAAAGATAAGAATTGAAGATGTGCTTGTAGTTCATGAATATGCAGAAGTGTTTCCTGATGATCTGACAAGTCTACAGCCAGAAAGAGAAGTCGAATTCGAGATTGAGCTCGCTCCAGGCACCGAACCGATCTCTAAGGCACCATACAGAATGGCTTCGACAGAGTTAAAAGAACTTTACACGCAATTAAAGGAGCTACTAGACAAAGGCTTCATCAAGCCGAGCTACTCACCATAGGGAGCTCCAGTTCTATTTGTTAAGAAGAAAGATGGCTCTATGAGACTCTGCATTGACTACAGAGAGCTGAACAAGGTGACAATCAAGAACAAGTACCCATTGCCTCGAATCGATGATTTGTTTGATCAGCTCAAGGGTGCATCTGTGTTTTCAAAGATTGATCTACGGTCAAGTTATCACCAGTCGAAGATTAAAGAAGAAGATATCCCCAAACTGCCTTCAGGTCGAGGTATGGTCACTATGAATTTGTGGTTATGCCTTTCGGTTTAACGAATGCACTGGCGGCTTTTATGGATTTGATGAATAGGGTATTCAAGGATTTCCTCGATAAATTTGTTGTTGTATTTATCGATGATATTCTTGTCTATTCAAAGAATCAAGAAGAACACGAGGAGCATTTAATGATTGTGCTGGAGACTTTAAGAAGACACCAGCTATATGCAAAGTTCTCCAAGTGTGAGTTTTGGCTTGATAAAGTGTCTTTCTTGGGGCATGTTATATCAAAGGAAGGGATTATGGTTGACCCTGCTAAAGTAGAGGCTGTTCTCAACTGGAAGCAACCGACGAATGCAAGTGAAATAAAGAGCTTCTTGGGATTAGTAGGATATTATCGGAGATTCGTAGAAGATTTCTCCAAGATAGCAGCTCCACTCACAAATCTGACTCGCAAAGGAAAGAAGTACCAATGGATAGAAGCATGCGAGAAGAGTTTCCAATAACTGAAGAAGAGGCTAATGACAGCTCCAGTATTGGCTATTCCGGAAGGTAATGATGGATTCGTAATTTATAGTGATGCATCCAAGATGGGCCTCGATGCTGTTTTAATGCAAAATGAAAGGGTGATTGCTTATGCGTCAAGACAACTGAAGGATTACGAAAAGAACTATCCTACTCATGACCTCGAGTTAGCAGCAGTCATTTTTGCGTTGAAGATATGGAGACACTATTTATATGGGGTCCAATATAAGATATTCACTGATCATCAAAGTCTAAAGTACTTCTTCACGCAAAGAGACCTGAACATGAGACAACAAAGATGGCTAGAGTTGGTAAAGGATTACGATTGTGAAATCCTTTATCATCCTGGAAAAGCTAACCGAGTGGCTGATGCTTTAAGTAGGAAGTCAGTTGCCACGTTGATGTCAATGCAAGCAATGTCTCCAGCTTTAAGAAAGGAAATTCTAGACTTTGGTTTGGAACTTATAGTAGGTCAGCTCTCAGCACTCTCTCTTGTTCCGACGATGTATGATGAAATTCGGAGAAAACAAGATGAAGATGTAAGTCTTGTAAGGATTAAGCAGGAAATGAAAGAAGGAAAATGTCAAGAGTTTCATATTGTGGATGATGAAACTTTGTATCTCAAGGACTGCTTATGTGTTCCCAATGTTGATGACTAAAGGGAAAGATCTTAGCGGAAATTCATGACATTCCTTACTCTATTTATCCAAGTACAACAAAGATGTATAATGATCTAAAGGGTAACTTCTAGTGGTTTGGAATGAAACATGATGTTGCTTTGTATACGAAGAAATGTTTGACATGTCAACAAGTAAAGGCTGAACACCAGAGACCTGATGGTGAACTACAGTCTATCCAAATACCGAAATGGAAATGGGAGGATATAGCAATGGATTTCATCACCAGTTTGCCCAGAACTATGAACGGTTATGATGCAATTTGGGTAGTTGTGGATCGACTGACTAAAACGGTGCATTTCATTCCCATCAAGATCACTTACTCTATGGAACGGTTAGCGAAACTCTATGTCAAGGAGATTGTATGACTTCACAGAATTCCCAAGTCAATCATCTCAGATCGTGATGGTAGGTTCACATCTAAGTTTTTGAAGAGTGTACAGACTGCTATGGGAACCAAGCTGCATTTCAGTACAGCTTTTCATCCTCAGACAGACGGCCAAACGATGAGGATGAACCTGATTTTAGAGGATATGCTACGGGCTTGTTCTCTCGATTTTAAGACCAGCTGGTGTACAATGTTGCCATTAGTAGAGTTTGCTTACAACAACAGCTTCCAGGCGACAACTGGGATGGCACCTTATGAAGCTTTGTATGGGCGAAAATACAGGTCGCCTATATGTTGGCACGAAGCTGGTGAGAAGAAGTTGATGGAAAGTGTCGATGTTGAAAGAACTAATTTTGTTATCCAAACTTCTGAGATGACAAAGTTGATAAGAAGAAAAATAGAGATCGCTCAAAGCCATCAGAAGAATTATGCTGACAAGAGAAAAAGACCCTTAGAATTCGCCGTAGGCGAATTTGTGTTTTTAAAAGTTGCACCGATGATAGGAGTTATGAGGTTTGGGAAAAAGGGCAAGTTAAGCCCAAGATTCATTGGTGCTTACGAAATCATGAAAAGGATAGGCAAGGTGGCTTATCAACTAAAGTTGCCTTTTGAAATGTCGACAATGCACGATGTGTTTCATGTCTCTACGCTTAAGAAATATGTCCCGAACCCTATGCATGTGATTGAGCCATAAGTGATCGAGATACGAGAAGACTTGAGTTATGAAGAAAAGCCAATAGAAATACTCGATCAGAAAACCAAGACCTTGAGGAATAAAGAAATTCGAGTGGTCAAGGTGTTATGGCGAAATCATCAAGTTGAAGAAGCTACGTGGGAACGTGAAGATGACATGAGATCTAAGTATCCGCAATTATTTTGAGTTTCGAGGACGAAACTTTTATAAGGTGGGGAGAATTGTAACACCCACCAATTTTGATGTAACGGATCATGTTAAGTTAGTGACGACGTTAAGTAAATTTTATTAACAATTTATGTTATATGTTATGATTTATGATCTTAATGTTACTAACTATTTATTTCAAGTGTTGTGACAGGTGACAACCGCATGAAATCGATGTGCTCAAGTGTTCATGTTAATTTTAATGTATGTTTATTTATGATGAAATGATGACTTGAATGTTATAATGTATGGTATTTTAAGGACAGTTCGGCAAGCTGAAAAGTCTGCCAAGAATCGACAGGCCAATGGAAACCATCGGCAGGCCGAACTTCATGGAATCAGTAGGTCAAACTGTGTAGTCGGCAGGCCAATGACAGCTGACAAGTAGTCAGCAGAAATCTCTCCAAATTTATGGATGAGATAATTACGTTGATTGGGTGTTTTAATGTGATTAATTGGTATAATTATGGATTAATTTCCTCATTTAAGGAAATAAAACGTTTGACTTGGCATTGATTGAATGTAATTGTTAAAGGTTTCCTATTTTTAGAGGGCAAATTATGGTAAGATGAGATGATTTGTCTAACTTTTCCTCTTTTCTCTTCATTCTCCACGCGAATTAACCCAAGATTAGTCAGAAATTTCTGACATAATTGAGAGCATTGAAATGCTCGCTCTCTCTCTTTAATCTTTTGAGACGTTTCTTTCCTCTTCTCTCTTCTTCTTCATGTTTTCTCCTCTCCTTCTTCTCCTTGTTTTCCTGAAAATATTTGAAAGAAAAATTGATAATTTCGTTGGTTGAATTGAAGGAGTTTTGTGAAGAAATTTGTTTAAGGTAAGAATTTCTTTTGGTGTTTCATAAATGTATTTCTTCTCCTTAATCCGACTGCCATATCTTTCTCTACAAAATTCTGTTTGCTCTGAATTTTTAATATGTTATTCATGTATGTGTTATGTGATGTTTCTATAAATTTCAAGTTATTTGGATTTTTCTATGATAAATTATGAATTTTCTATCATCTACCACTCACAGTAAAATATTCTTGTTTGGCTATGATGCATGAAAATGTGACGTTCGTTCAAGGGGTAAATGTCCTTTGTTTGTTACGAAATTTAGTAAGAATATTCATATATATGTTATGTTATGGACTGCAAAGTTTGGTAATGTTTTGATGAGTGAATTATATGTTATGAAATTTCTATGAGATTTGGTCAAGAAAATTGTTTTAAGAATGTTAATTTTAGACTTTCGTTTTATGTAATATTTTATATGTTTAAATGATTTTATTAATAATGAAATAATTTTATAATATTGAAATATACGTTAGTAAGATGCTAGTATGAATTTTAAAATTAAAATATATGAGTTTTAATTGTTAGAAAATGTTTTCAAAAGATTACTCATTACCTTATTATTGTTGGTAGATTTCATGTTTGAAATGCATGGTTTGTTTTTAGATACTTAATGTAAATTCTATGACAAAAGGAAAATCATGGTAATATGTTTATGTATTAGCTTTACCTTGGTTAAGTATGGTGTCTAAAGTATGTGTGAATGTTAAGTTTTTAAGTCTTGAATCCATGTAGGTCGGTGAAGTATATGTGATGTTACATGAATGAATTTTTATTTTATGATGATAAGTATTAATTTTATTTTGTATCTCTAAATGAATAAATGGCATGAACACACAAAGGAACGAGCACACCGAGACCGCGGTGATGTCACCAATTCTTATAAGGTTAAGTAAGCTAGCTTCTAAGGTAAGTACATTCTCACCTGCAACATGATATGTTATAAAGGTTTGAAAATATGTTCTTGATGATATCTATGATGGATTTTATGATGGTTTCATTTAAAGTTTTCTTATGAAATATTTTGATGTTCATAAAGTTATGCATGTATGATGATGACGAATTTTCAAAGCATGAAAAATTATGTATATATGTATCACCTAATAAGTGTTGCACACCAATGTTATGATATGATATGTTATGATGTCATATTTGGTTTAGGATTAGCTACCATTCTCCTATCATGACGGCACGCCTACAATGATGTTATGGTGCAACACTTGGGCCCTTAAGATAAAATGGAATAAGTTTGAATATGGTCAAGTAATGAAAGATATGTTTCTATGAAAATGTGCTTAATGCACTATTAAGATATGATGATGATGATGATGTTTATGAAATGTTTTTAAATTGTGAGAATTATATGTACTTACTAAGCTTTAGCTTATTCAAGTTTATGTCATGTTGCAGATAAGGGTAAGAAAGCCATGGACTAGGTGGAGGATATGGAAAGGCGTGTGAGCATATGGAAGATGAATTGTAAATCGAAAGAACGCCAATGAAGCAAGTTTTTACGATTGAAATTATGGTTAAATTATTGAACATATTTTTATGATGTGTTTTAAAGAATCCAAGAACTATGTTTCATTATTCTATTTTATCATTTTAAGAATTTGATCTTCCGCATTTTGAAAGTTGAAGTTGTTTTACAAATTAAGTTTTCTAAAGGATTTTGGCTCTGTTGGCCTGCTGAACATCATTGGTCGGCATGCTGATGTAAGAATGTTCGGCCTGCCGATCCAATTTTCGGCCTGCCAAACTTTGAAAGTTTTTAAACTCAGTTTTGCAGAGCCTCTATCGGCCTATCGGTTGACGACTTCCGGCCTGCCGACTATGTTCGGTCTACTGAAGTCCCAAGTTCGGCCTGCCGAACTGTGGGAGTAAATATCCTTTAAATGAAGTGATGTCTTACAAATTATGATTTTTCAATTTGGTATATTTACTTTATTAAAGCAAGTTTATGATCAATATTAATGTGAAATTAAATCTGGATTAAGTTAATGAATGTTGTTGTTTTTTTTTTTTAAAAAAAAGGATGTATGTATGGATCCTGGTTATGATTTCCTTAACTACGTTTTCATTTAAAGTTCAAATAAGTATGCAATGTATGAATGTAACGACATCTGTGACGTCTGTAAGGGGGGCGCTACAGTCTCCATTGACTTCATCTTTGTATTCATAGCCCTAAAAACTCATTTTGAGACATGGAAAGGAAAAAAACCTAGTATAAGGTACTTACATGTTTGGGGTTGCTTAACAAAAGTGAAAATTGACAATCTACATGAAATGAAATTCGATTTTAGACTACTAGCAGATATTTCATTGGTTGTTCTAAAAAATCTAAGGGGTATAATTTTAATTATCCTACCCATAGTGTGAGAATAGTAGAATCTGGAAATGCTAGGTTCACCGAGAATGGAGAAATTAATGGGAGTGAAGAACCACGTAATGTGGTCATTAAAGATGTTAGGTAGAAGTACCTCTACCTGTAAATTCCAAGGTTATTCCTAACATTGTTGTTGTTGGAAAACAAGTACGCAGCGAAATTTTAAAAATTTTAAATAAGAGTATTTTCTAAAACACAAGTTTGGCATGCTAACATAAGTTTGACATGCTATATACATAAATTAATAAGATCTTACTAACCATTGTATGTCGAAGAGCTCCTGTTATCAATGATGAGAATAACGTTCTAGAAGGGCCTAAACTAACTGGCCTTCTTTGCTATTCTTTATCCACGATCGGAGTGTGTGTGGGCACACATCATACGGCTCTTACCTAGAGATTGTCCTTCCAATCAATTGAGAAGACCTAGAGCCAAGGTTCGTGATTGAGAATGATAACCCTCAGGGAGTTTCAGTGTTTCTCACACTAGAGTACTCACTCTTGATTTCTCAATTGATCTAAATAACTGAGAAAACTCACTCCATCTTTATAGAGGTTGGACCCAGGGTTAATCATTACTAGATAGGGCCTCAAAAATTTGAATCTAGATCAACATCTAATAAAATTGCATCAAAAACATGTAATTAGATTATCATTAGATCGGCAGGCCGAACTATCAGATTGTCTTGTCGAATTTACTACATCGATAGGCCAAACTAACTAATTGGCCTATCAAACTTGCGATAATATGATCCCTGACAATCTTTTATTTCCCACTCAAGATTCTTTGGATAGAGCCTTAGGTTACAAAGAAGTTATCTAATTAAAACAGTCATATCTAATCTCAAGGAAAATAAATATTCCCGATAATTCAACAAGTTTATCTTAAATTAATTTACAAAATTAATTCAACCGATAAGCAGACATGAATTATCTGATCCTATTAAATTTTAGTCAATTTAATAATTAAACATAAGTCACTAATTTATTGGAAAAGCACGCCGTATTGTTACAAAATTTATTATGAGCTAGCTAAGGGGACCTATGGACCTATATATTTGAAGCTCTAATAATTATAAAATATAATATCCCATATACATATTTTATAATTATCAACTCTAACGAAACTCTACTAAAAGCTTAGAGCTACACTCTCAAACTATATAAAATTACAAAGCTCCAAATTAGCTAAGTGTCCATAGCATATCATGATGTGTCGTATCCCCATAGGATATTCTTAATCAGCTTAAGGAAAAATTCTATCTTATCTTCCCAATTATTCTTATCTTGTGTTTCGTTATCTCACCATTGGAAATCTTACTATCTAAAGACAATATACCATTCGATTATACCTACGTATCTAAATGGTTGAGCGCTCTAGTTTTTTAATTGCAGGATAACGTATATAAAAAAAAATCACTGACTCCACCAATGGAGCTATGGATTCCATATCTATAAATGACAGGTCTATGCTATCAAGAGTCATGTCTCCAACATACCGATATACACACCATCACAAAGTTAAGATGAACCCTTTGGTACATCAAAAGACATAAGTCAAAATAACGGCCCTATTAGTCATTTCAGGATTAAGATACAACACATATGATTCTCTAAAGTAAATTGATTTGCATAGATAGAAGAAATCAATTGTATTTTATATCCCAATTCAATACATTGTCACCTATGACAATGTACCAATGTTTCTACTAATGGAGTCTAATTTCAATGGCCAAGACAAGCCATCTCTCATCAGGGATGTAGACAACATAACAATCATAGCATGAATAAAGTGCCCAACTTTATTCTCTCGATTGTGGATCTTATGATTTAGACCATCACCTTTCGTGTCTTTCGCATAATCTATCCATTATGTGCTTCATTCTTAGAGATTTAGACTCACAGTTTTAGACTTTTGTTTGCTTAACATATATTTAATGAATATGAACGTAAATCAGACAACATTTGGTATAAAATAGTAAATAAATTATTTATTGATAAAATGTCTCCAAAAACATATTACAACATTTTATTCCTTTGGACATACATGTCTAACAATCTCCCACTTGCACTAAGTGAGTTAATATGACATATCATGCATCCCCATAGCTTTCACATGCCTCTCGAAAATCCTCGCAGTTAGTGTCTTCGTGAATGGATCAACTAAATTATCCTTAGATGTGATTTTGCAAACATTAACTTGCCCACCCTCAAAGAAGTCCATTATCACATGATTCTTTTGATGAATATGCTTACTCTTCTTGTGAAATCTTGGTTTCTTAGCATTAGATATCACTGCAGTGTTATCACAATGTAGCGATACTGCCTTATCCATGTTAGGAACTACCTCAAGATCCCCAAGGAACTGGCGGGGCTACACTGCTTCTTTCAAAGCATCACTTTCTGCCACATACTCGGCTTCTATCATTAAATCCAAAATGCAATCTTGCTTGACATTCTCCAAATAATGGCACGGTTGCCCAGAGTAAGCACAAAACCAGAAGTTGATCTCCTCGAGTCTAGATAGGATTGAAAATCTAAGTTAGTGTATCCTCGAGGCGTTAAATCCTCACCTAAATACACAAGCATATACCCTCGAGTCCTTCTTAGGTACTTGAAAATATGTTTGACTACAACCTAGTCGTTTGGTCCGTGACCTGACTGAAACCGACTTACTAACCCAACTGTATAACTAATATTCGGTCATGTGCAAAACATAGCATACATGAGACCACCCACTACCGAAGCCTAAGGCACCTTCTTCATGTATTCTCTTTCTTCATCAGACTTTGGCAACTCTTTCTTAGAAAGACTAATTCCAGACCAAGATGGTTGCCCACCTCTCTTGGAATCCTTGTTGCAAACCTCTTGAGAATTTTATCTACGTAAACCGCTTAGGACAAAGCCATTATTTTGTTCTTCTTATCCTAAAAGATCTGGATACCAAGAACATAATTACTTCACCCAAGTCTTTCATATCAAACTGCTTGGTCAACCATAATTTGACCAATGACAATGCCCCAATGTCATTGCCAATTAACAGAATGTCATCTACATAGAGCAGTAGAAAACCACCTTTCTATCCTTAATGTGTTTGTAAACACATGGTTCATCCATATTTTGTTCAAACCCATAAATCTTGATCACCTGATCAAATCTAATGTTCCTTGAACGAGAAGCCTACTAAAGTCCATAAATCAACTTCAGTAGCTTGTAGACCTTACCCTCCTAACTCTTAGCCTTGAACCCATTTTGTTGAACCATATATATGGACTCATCAAGATAGCCATTAAAAAGGGCCGTCTTGACATCCACCTATCAAATCTCGTAGTCGAGAGCAACAGCTATGAATAAGAGAGTGTGGATGGACTTAAGCATGGCTATAGGTGAAAATGTTTCCTCGTAATTGATTCCTTCCTTTTACGTGCATTTTTTAGCTACCAGTCTAACCTTATAGGTTTCGACTCTTCCATCTGCTCCTCTCTTTCCCTTATAAATGTACTTACACTCTATGGGTTTTACCCTTTTGGGAAGATCTATAAGTTCCCAAATCTCATTAGTCTCCATAGACTTTATCTTAGTGTTCATGGATTCTGTCCAAAGTTTTGAATCAACATCCTCTAAGGCCTCTTCGTAAGTGTAAGGATCCCTATCATGTCATCTGGTTCAGCCAAAAAGGTCTCATGATTGAACATATACCTCTCAAGGTTGACGCCTAATTCTCCCACTACGCTGAAGCCCCTTAGGTTATTGTTCGGTTGGTTTTTCTACATTGATTGGATTGGTTTCTACTAGAATCCCTAGAGTAATCGAATCACTCCCCAACTCCTCATGTACCACTTTACTTTGAGGCTTAAAGTCATTCATGTAACTTTTCTTAAGGAAAGTTGCATTTGTAGAAATCATGACTTTATATTCCTTTGGGTTATGGAAATAACCCTCTTTAGTCCCTATTGGATATCCTACAAACACATAAACTTCCAAATGTGCCTTCAACTTATTCGCTTCCTTATACAGAACATGAGTTGGACATCCCCATATATATGGTTTAAAGATGTCTTTTTCCCCGTCCACAACTCGTAGGGAGTTTTAGGAATCGATTTTGAAGGCACATTGTTTAAAAGATGACATGTGGTTTGTAGTGCATATCCCCAAAAGGATAAAGACAATGATGAGTAACTCATCATGGACCTGACCATGTCCAACAAAGTCCTATTTATTTTCTCAGCTATGCTATTTTGCTACAAAGTGCTCAGCTCAGTCAAATGAGATAAGATTCCATTCTCTAATAAGTGTTCCAAGAACTCATTGAAGAGGTATTCACTACCTCGATTGGATCAAAGTGTCTTTATGGGTTTACTTAATTGCTTTTCCGCTTTAGCCCAAAACTCTTTGAACTTGTCAAAAGTTTCGCTTTTATGATGCATTAGGTAGATATACCTATATCTTGAGTAATGATCAATAAAAGTGACAAAGTACTCATACCCTCCTCATGCTCGAATGTTCATGGGACTACAAACATCACTATGCACAAGTTCTAAAACCTCTTCAGCCCTATTGCCTTTAGACCCGAATGGTTTTTGGTCATTTTTTCCTCCAAACATGATTCACATTATGGTATAGTTTTCACCTTTAAGTGACTTAAAGGTCCATCCCTTGCTAACCTTTGAATCCTATTCAGGCTAATATGACTTAATTACAAACGCCAAAGATAGATCTTATTAGAGTAATAAGTCTTAAGTCATTTAGAGTTATTATCATTAAGCCCAGTGTTAAGCAGTAAGTCCATCATAGGTTTGATAAAATATAGATTGTTTTACATCCATCCATCATAGATAAAAGATTTGTTTTTACGAATCACTACTTTATTATTAAAAGAAACTAAATAAGAATCTTTAAATAAACAAGCTATAAATATTAAATTCCTTTTAAGTCTAGCAACATAAAAACAATCTTGAAAAACTAAAATCCTATAATTATCCAAATAAAGATTGATGTCTCCCACTGCTTCATCCAACACCAAGGATCCATCGTCCATCCAAAGCATGAAGTCTTCATGCAGCAGACTTCTCGTTTCTTTAAAACCCTGTAGAGAAACACAAACATGATTAGTTGCTCCAGAATCAATGACCCAAGTGTCACTTGATTCCTCAACCAAACAAGTTTCAATAACCAAAAGATCAATCTACCTTCTCGAGAAAGGAAGTCCTTGTAATTCTTATTAATGTGTCTGACCTTCCCACAGTAAAAGCACTTGAGCTTCTTTGGATTCTTCTTTTTCTTCTTCTTATTCTTACCATTTGTAGAAATAAAAGACTTCCGTGACTATCTTTATGCTTCCTTCCATTCCCAAGGTTAGGATTAGAACTGGATGCAGCTGCTAAGTTGGCCTCACTAGCCACATAAGTTTCCTTTATCAGATTTTTGAACTCCTGTGACTACTTCATCAGCTTCGTTAAGGTCACATCTTGTTTATTCTCAAATTGTATGAAGCTCTAAATGGGATCAACTCCTTTGACAGAGTCTCAAAAACCATAGTCATCTATGATTCAGCATCGATGTCAACTCCATGGGCTTGAGCGTTAGCGAGGTAACCCATGACTAACATCATATGCTCCTTCATAGGAGTCCCTGGTTCTTGTTCGTAGTTCAAAAGTTTTTGAAGTACCCCTTGTCATTTTGTTATGGCTTGGTCTCCAAACATTTCTTCAAGATTATCCATGATTTGCTGGCAGTCTCATAATCTTCATATTGAGCCTGCAGTATATTATTCATGCTAGCCATAACATAGCAGCCGGCCTAATCTTTAGATTCTTTCCAGCTATCATACGCTTAGATTTGCTCATTAGTAGATTCCTTGGTACGTTCGGGAGGACACGGTGTTGTCAGCACGAATTTTAGTTTCTTAAAGGACAGGATGGTATTCAAGTTCCTCTTCCAATCATTGTAATTCTCACTAGTTAATTGGTTTTTGTCAAGTATCAAAGATTAAAAGTTTTTAGACATTTTAATCTACAATAAAGATTATATACCAAATATAAGCAAACATTCCATAACAGTTTGGTAAGATAATACAATCAAGTAAACAAACAATTGTGTTTATATGTCAAGACCTTAAAAATATCACAATCTTACAACGATAATTTCTAACTTAGAATTTAACAAGCCACTTAGGGGAGACTTGCCAAATTCAATTAGGAACACGGATCCCCTCCGATTAATATATGCCATCCAAGACCTGTTTGATCCCACATACATTAACAATCATTTTCTTTTGCCATTAATTTTATTAACAGAGCTCCTAGGGGAGGTTAATAATAAAATTAACTTAAGTGTACAACCATCATTTCAACCATTTTATCCAAGACCTATAATCGCCACCTAGGGATGTGCAACGATAGATCATGCTAAAACAAATTATCCTTTCGGAAATCCAACCTGGGACATGATGAAATCCCTTCCTAGGGGTCGAGATCACCATGTGCTACCATGAACCAACAATGGAGGCCATAGGTCCTCTCCTCGAAAACCTTCTCCTACTCAATCTTTTGAAAAACCAAGATTTTATGTTAAAAACATGCATGAACAATTTTTTATGAGCGGTACACCCTATTCTATATGGCATGTTATCAACATACATGGCAAATCATATTATAATGCAAACAAGCAAAGTAATCATGCAAAGCCACAAGCAAAATAATAATAAAAATCGTCATATTATAGTTCTACCCTAGAGAAAAGAAATTAAAGATTAAAAGAAATCAATCGAAACATATTATCAATTCTTTATCCTTGTATCTTCAAGTTGTATCCATCTTCATATGATATCCATCTTCAAGTCTTCAATCCCACATAGATCAAATACTTCACTTTTCTAGTCATCACAAAATTCCATGTTTCTCAGAATTGTCTTAAAAATAAAATCAAAAACTACACCAAAAAACACACCTTTTTTAAAAACCTATAGCTCTCTATCGGCCTATCGATTTGTGTGATCGGCTTACCGGTCATAACCCATCGGCCTATCAAACTTGACAGTTTAGCTTGTTGCTAGAGCTAGCTAAATCTTGCCCCATAAACGGCCTACCGAGCCAGTCTATGACCATCAGCCTATCAAACCTAAGGGTTTCAACTTACCGACCAAGTAGATCTCACATTTTCTCAAAAAATAGATTTTACGTAGGTTTTAAATCTTGTTTTCAGTAATTCAAAAACATAAAAAATTTAGAGACCCAAGAAAAAACAGTGGAACTGTTATCATCCTTCTTCTAGATATGTCTTCACTCTAAATGATTATTTACTTACAAATTTAAAATTAAATAATAATTCTTAGATGGTAATGATAAACCGCTTTTTAATTACATAAAAACCTAGATACGCATTTTAATTTCTAAGGAACCATAACCAGTATAAATTAATTAATTAATTAATTAATAATTAAATAATAATTTAATCAACCATAATCAATTAATAAACATTCACTATATAATTTCCTAACAACATTTAAATATATAAAAACCCTAGAGTGCCAACTCTATAAAATATTAAATTTAAGCATAGGAGAGATCAAAATGACATAATTTATATATATAGCATGGCCACAAACTCGTAAATTTATGTAAAAACTATGGCTCTAATACCAATTGTTGAAAAACGAGTACGTAGCAGAATTTTAAAAATTTAAATTAGAGTATTTTCTAAAACATAAGTTTGACATACTGTATACATAAATTAATAAGATCTTACTAACCTTTGTATGTAGAAGAGCTCCTGCAATTAGTGGTGAGAAGAACATTCCAAAAAGGGCTTAATCAACTGGCCTTCTTTGCTATTCTTTATCCACGATCGGAGTGTGTGTGGGCACATATCATACAGCTCTTCCCCAATGACTCTCTTTCCAACCAATAGAGAAGACCTAAAGCCCAGGTTCTGGATCATGAACGATAGCCCTTAGGGAGTTTTAGAGTTTCTCACACTAGCATACTTACTCTTAACTTCCAGACCCAGGGTTATTCATGATTAGATAAGGCCTCAAAAATTCAAATCTGAATCAATATTTGATAAAATCGCGTTAATAACTCGTAATTAGATTATCGTTAGATCTGCAGGACAAACTATCATATCGTCCTACCAAACTTACTCCATCGATAGGCCAATCAGTTGAACTTGTGATAATATGATCCTTGAGAATCTTTGGATAGAGCCTTAGTTTCAATTCGAATAACTCAATAAAGAAGTTATCTAATTAAAATAGTCATATTTGGATAATCTCAAGGAAAATAAATATTCCCAATAATTCAACAAGTTTATCTTGAATTAATTTATAAAATTAATTCAACTGATAAGCAGACATGAATTATCTAATCCTATCAAATTTTAGCCAATTTAATAATTTAACATAAGTCTCTAATAAAGTATGTCGTATTGTTACAAGATTAATTATGAGCTAGCAAAGGGGACTTGATGAACCTATATAGTTCAAGCTCCGATAATTATAAAATATAATATCCCAGATACATATTTATAACTATCAACTCTAACGCTACTCCATTAAAAGCTTAGACATGCACTCTCAAAGTATATAAAATTACAAAGCTCCAAATTAGATAAATGTCCATGACATATCATGATGTGTCATTGTTAGACATGTATGCCCTAAGGAGTAAAAATGTAATACGTTTTTGGAGACATTTTTATCAATAAAGAATTTATTCTTTTATATATACCAGATCTTGTCCTCTTACGTTCATATTTGTTGAATGTATGATAAGTAAACAGTAGTCTGAGACTGTCAGTCTAAACCTTAAGAATTGGGCATATGATGGGATGATTATGCGGTAGACACGATTCTTAAGGTGACGGTCTAAAACATATGATCCGCAATTGAGGGCATAAAGTTGGGCGCTTTATTCATGTAAAGATTATTATGTTGTCTATATCCCTTTTGCGAGATGGTTTGTCTTGACCATCGGAGTTGGACTCCGTGAATAGAAACATTGGCACGTTGTCATAGGTGACAATGTTTTGGATCGGGACATAAAGTGAATTGGTTTGGATTAATAATTCTGTCTTGGCAAATTGATTCACTTTAGACAGTCATTTGTATTGTATCTTAATCCTGAGATGAATAGTGGGCCTGTTGTCTCGACTTGTGTCTTTTGATGTACCAATGGGTGACTCCCACATCTCTATAGTGGTATGCATGCCGGTACGTTGGAGGCATGACTCTTGATAGCGTAGACTTGTTATTCATAGATATGGAATCCATAGCTCCTCTTTAGGAGTAATGATATCCTCTTATATGCGTTGTCTTGTAATTGGAAAACTAGAGCGCTCAACCATTTGGATACATAGGTGTAACCAAATGGTATACTATCTTTGGATGGTAAGTTTTCTAATGGTGAGACAATGGAACGTAAGATAAAAATAACCGGGAAGGTAAGACAGAACTTGTCCTTAAGCTGATTATGGATTATCATATGGGGATACGATACACTTTGATATGTCATGGAGACTTAGCGACACGAGCTTCGTAATTTTATAAAGTTCGAGAGTGCAGCTCCAAGCTTTTAGTGGAGTAGCGTTGGAGTTGATAATTGTGAAATGTATATCTGGGATATTGGGTTTCATAATTATCATGAGCTTGAACTTTATAGGTCCATTTTGGTCCCCTTTGCTAGCTCACAAAATCTTGTAACGACACAGCGTGCTTTTCCAATAATTGGTGGCTTATGTCGGATTTATCATATTGGTTTAAAATTTGTAAGAATCAAATAATTCATGTCTGTTTATCGGTTAAATTAATTTTGTAAGAAATTAGTTCAAGATAAACTTGTTGAATTATTGGATCAGATAATTCTTGTCTGTTTATCGGTTGATTTAATTTTGGACAAATTAGATCAAGATAAACTTGTAGAATTATTGTGAATTGATTTATTTTCTTAGAGATTATCTTGATAAAGTTTGTTTTGATCAGATAACTTCTCTATTGGGTTATTTGAATCAAAATTGAGACTTTATCCTTTAGAATCTCGGGTGGAAAATAAAAGATTCGTGAAGATTTTTTCTCGGGAGTTTGGCCTGCCGAATGACGTGGTCGGCCTGCCGAACTGGCCTGTTTGGCCTGCTGATCAGAATGTTAGGCCTGACGATCAACAGAAGATAAGATTACGCATTTTCACGCGAATCTTATCAGATATTGATCCGAACTTGATTCTGTTTCGAGTTTTTGAGACCTAATATGATACGGACTGACCCCAGGACCAATAGTTATATAAAGGGAGTGAGTCTCATGATTTACTCAGATCAATTTGAGAGATTGAGAGTGATACTCTTCTAGTGAGCATCTGAAAACTCCCTGAGAGCTTTTGTTCACAAATCATGAACACTAGCTTTGGGTTCTCTCTATTGGTTGGAAGGAGAGTCACCGGTGGAAGAGCTGTACGTGTGAGCCCACACTCACTCCGGTTGTGGATAGAGAATAGCAAAGAAGACCAATTGGTTGAGGCTCTTCCGAAACGTTACTTCTCTACACAGGTTGCGGAGGTTCTTCGGCACACTGAGGTCAGTAAGATCTGTTTAATTTATACATATTGTAACGCCCCTTAGATCGGACGTCACAGATGTCGTTACATTCATACGTTCATACTTGCATAAACTCAAAACAATTAATAATATCATACTTAAACTTACATAACCAGGATCCATTCATACATTTTTTAAAAAAAAAAAAAACCTAACATTGATTAGAATAACATCATTTAATTTTATTCCATATCATAATTTACTCAATTACACTTAAATTAATCATAAGCTTGTTTAATAATATAGGTTTGTCAAGTTGTAAAAATCAGAACGTAACAAAACATCACAACACATCTCATTAAACATCAAATCGTTTAAAACTTACTTACTCCCACAGTTCGGCAGGCTGAACATAATCGGCAGGCCAGAGTTCCTTCAACCGGCAGGCCGACAGAGGCTTTGCAATTCGGACTAAAAGTTCATCCATGTTCGGCAGGCCGAAAATCATGATCGACAGGTTGAACTTCTGGACTTCGGCAGACCGGCCACAGAGTTCGGCAGGCCGTCCGAGACCAAGTTCCTTTGGAAAACCAAATTTAAAACATACCAACTTTACGTAAAACATAGCGGAAGTTCATAATTCATAATAAAAATGATAAAATAACTTATAAAACCATAATATAAGTAGTCTTAAAACTTAACATGAAAATATACTAAAAAATTATATAACTTGTTAAAATCATAAAATCATTTTTCTTGGCGTGCTTCCGGTTACAATTCATCGTTCATGTTGCTCACACGCCTTCCCATGTCCTCCTCCTAGTCCATGATTTTCTTACCCTTATCTGCAACATGACATAAAACATTATTAAGCTAGGGCTTAGTAAGTACATACATTCTCACAATTTAAAACATTTCATAAACATCATCGTCCCCATCATCATTGTCATCATATCATAAAAGTGCCTTAAGCACAATTTCATAGAACATATCTTTCATAACGTTGTCCATTTTAAAACTTAATCCATTTTATCTTAAAGGCCCAAGTGTTGCACCATAAACATCATCATAGCGCGCCGTCATGAGAGGAGAAGGGTAGCTAATCCCAAACCAAACATGACATCATAACATAACATTTCATAACATTGGGTGTGCAACACTTATTAGGTGATACATACATACATACTTTTCATACTTTGAAACATGTCGTCATCATACATGAATATCTTTAAAATCATGAAAATCTTTCATAAGAAATCCTTTAAGAAAAAATCATCATAACATCATCTTGAATATCCTTGTAAACATATCATCAAACTTTGTAAAAACATGTGTCATGTTGCAGGTGAGAATGTACTTACTTTATCGTTAGCTTACTTAACCTTAACGTGATTTGGTGACGGCGCCGTGGTCTCGTAGTGCCCGTTCCTTGAGTGTTCATGCCATTTTCCATTTAAAGATGCAATACATTAATACGTATTATAAAACATCCATGCATATAACATTTATTCATAATCCATAACCATCATCGAAAAAACATGAAATTATCATCACATATATATTTTCATCTCATCCATTCTCACAACATTCATACATATAATACTCGATTACATTATCACATTTTACAAACATATCTCATAATCAACATCATAATATATAAACGCTATTAACATGCTCCCTTAAAAATCAAAACATTTCATACAAACATCTTATTTTCATGCATAAAATCATTTCATTATCTTAAAATCATTTAAATATATATATATATATATATATTGCATATAACATTTCATAAACAATTTTCTCATAAAAATTTCATAACATATAAATAAAACACATTCATCTTACATACTCATACATATGCATAATATAACAACTTTTCATGAAAACATCATATTTTCCCCTTGAATAATCATTACATTTTTCATACTTTCAAAATTATACAGTAACATAACAACATATTACTGTGAGAGGTAGAAGACAGAAATATCATTTTTCATTAAGACATTGAAATGACATGAAACTTAGAAAAACATCACATAACATATACATAACATCATATATAAAAAAAAAACGTCGAGACAAAATACAATACCTAACGAGGAGAAGAATTTCTTTTCAAAAACACCAAAAAACCAAATTCATACATGGAAATATCTTCTCAAAACCCCTTGATATCAATTAACGAAACAAGACCTTTCTTTTAATATACTCAGAAAATTTTCATGGAAGATAGAGAAATTTCGTGAGAAGAGAAGAGGATTAGGGAAACAAATGTGAGAATGTCTTAGAATTTTTTTTGAGAGAGAAAACGTGAGAAGGAGAGAAAATAAAAAAAAAAAAAAAGAGAAACGTTAAAATTTTTAACGACTTAAACACAATTGATGGAATTCATCCATCATTAAGTCAGAATTTTCTGACTGTTGAGGGACTGAATGGCGTGGAGAAAAGGAGAGAAAGAAGGAAAGTCAAATCTCCCATTCATTACTTACTGTTTGTTTGCCCATTTAAAATTGGAAACCATTTAAATTGACACAAATCATGTAAGTCAAACCCCTTTTATTTCCTTAACTGATAAAATCCTTCCATTAATATGCCAATTAATCACAATTAAATCACCCAATTAACATAATTGTCTTAGCCATAAATTGGGAGAGATTCCTGTTGACCGTTTGTCAGCCGTGTTCGGCCTGCCGATTTTCTCCTTCGGCCTGCCGGTTCCAGCAAGTTCGGCCTGCCGACGGGTTTCTTCAACCTGCCGATCTCGGGCAAGATGTTCGGCCTGCCGATCTTAAAAATTTGGCCTACCGATCAGTCATTTATTGACATACAATAAAACATTCATACATCATTGCATCATAAATAATCATATATTGCATCATAAATAAACATATACTTAAAATTTCACATGAACACTAGAGCACAACGATCCCATGCGATCGTCACCTGTCACAAAACTTGACAAAAAAGTTAGTAACATGCACATCACATATCATATCATATAACTAAATTTATTAATAAAATTCCTTAGCAACGTTACTAACTTAACGTGGTCCGTTACATAAAGTAGGCGGGTGTTACACATATATCATGTCAAACTTGTGTTTTGGAAATTACTCTGATGAAAAAATTTTAAAATTCTGCTGCGCACTTTGTTTCCAACAATTGGTATCAGAACTGAGGTTTTTTACATAAATTTGCAAGTTTGTGATTATGTTATATGCATAAATTTTATGATCTTAATCTCTCCTATGCTTAAATTGAATTTTATAGAGAGATGGCACTCTAGGTTTCTATATAATATATATGTTGTCATGGATTATATGGTGAATGTTTATTAATTAATTATGGTTGATTAAATCGTTGTTTAATTATTTATTAATTAATTAATACCGGTTATGGTTCCTTAGAGGTTAGAATGTGTATCTAGGTTTTTCATGTAATTAGATGGCGGACTATCATCTCCATCTAGGAATTGTTATTTAATTTTTAATTTGTAAGAATTTTGTAATTAAATAATGGTTCGGAGAAGACGGTACGAGAAGTCGGATCTTGAAGATTGATGATGGCGCCTCCAGGTATTTCCTAAGTCTCTAATTTTTATGTTTTTGAATTGATGAAAATAAAATTGATGAATTGCATTAAAATTGTATTTTCTGGATTGAGGGTTTTCTACTCGGTTGGCATGCCAGACCTCACAGTTCGGTAGGCCGAAGGTCACGGATCGGCAGGCCGATAGTGGGGCAGAAAATTTGGTGCTCTGCCGGCAGGCCCAACTTTCAGTTCGGCAGGCCGAACCTGCATGGATCGACAGGCCGATGTATTAGATCGGCAGGCCGATGAAGCAAGACCGGCAGGCCGATAACCCAGATCGGCCAGCCGACCAAGAGCTGCCGAGTGTCCAGAAAAGGTGCAATTTTTTAGGTACAGTTTTAATTTTATTTTTGGGACGATTCTGAGAAACATTAAATTTGGATATGACCGGAAATATGAAGTATTCGATTCATACAGGATTCAAGACTTAAAGATGGATATTACATGAAGAAGGATACAGCTTGAGGATTCAAGGATGAAGAATCGAAAAATGTCTCTATTATTCTCGTGTAATCTCAGTTTTCTATTCTCTAGGGTGGAACCATAATATTACGGTTATTATTATTTTGCTTGTAGCTTTGCTTGATTGCTTTACTTGTCTGCATTATAATATGATTTACCATGTATATTGATAACATGTCATATAGGATAGGGAGTGCCGCTCATATTAAAATTGTTCATGCATGATTTTAAAATAAAACCTTGACTTCAAAAGATTGAGTGGGAGAAGGTTTTCGAAGAGAGGACCTAAGGCCTCCATCATTGGTCCATAGGAAGAACATGGTGGTCCCGACCCCTAGGAAGGGATTTCTATCATGTACCAGATTGGATCTCTGAAAGGATAAGGTATTTTAGTATGATTTATGGTTGCACACCCCTAGGTGGTGATTATAAATCATAGATAAAATATTGAAACGGTGGTTATACACTCAAGTTAATTTTATTATTAACCTCCCCTAGGAGCTCTGTTAATAAAATTAATGGCCAAAGAAACGATTATTAGTATATGCTGGATCATACGGGTCCTGGATGACATATATTAATCAGGAGGGGATCCATGTTCTTGATTGAATTTGGCATGACTCCCCTAGGAGCTTGTTAAATTCTGAGTTGGGAATTATCGTTGTAAGGTTGTGATATTTTCAAGGTTTTGACACATAAACACATTTGTATGATTTTATATGATTGTATTATCTTACTAAATTATTATATATGCTTTCTTATGTTTGGTATATGATTCTTTGTTGTAGATTGAAAATGTCTAAAAATGCATTATCATCGATACTTGACAAAAACCCATTAACCGGTGAGAACTATAACGATTGGAAACGAAACCTGGACATCGTCCTATCCTTTGAGAAACTGAAATATGTACTGACAACTCCTTGTCCTCCTGAGCCTTCGGGAGACTCAAGTAATGAGCAATTCCAAGTGTACGATCGCTGGAAAGATGCTAATGATCAGGCCCGCTGCTATGTTATGGCTAGCATGAACAACGTGCTGCAGGCTCAACATCAGGATTATGAGACTGCGAAGCAGATCTTGGATAATCTTGAGGACATGTTTGGAGGCCAGGCCATAACAAAGCGGCAAGGGGCGCTTCAGAAACTCTTAAACTGTAGACAGAGACCGGGGACATCTGTAAAGGAGCACATGATGTTGGTCAAGGATTACCTCGCTGAGGCTCAAACCAATGGAGCCGACATCGATGCTGAAACTCAGATGACTATGGTCTTTGAGACTCTGTCTAAGGAATTTATTCCGTTTAGAGCTACTTTTAATTTAAGCAATAGACGGGATATGACCTTGACAGAACTGATGAAACAGTTACAGGAGTTTGAACTGCTGATCAGGGAGTCTCCTGCTGGTGGTGAGGCCAACATGGTAGCTGCTTCTGGTTCCAATCCTAACTCTGGGATTGGAAAGAAGCAACGGACCAAGAGTGGGAAGTCTTTTATTTCTGCTGCTACTAAGAGCAGGAAGAAGAAGAAGAAGAACCCAAAGAAGCTTAAGTGCTTCTTCTGTGGTAAGGTCGGGCATATAAAGAAGCATTGCAAGGACTTCCTTTCCAAGGGAGGTAGGTGTGATCTTCTATATTTAGAAACTTGTTTGGTTGAGAAATCCAGTGACATCTGGGTCATAGATTCTGGTGCAATTAATCATGTTTGTGTTTCTCTGCAGGGATTCAAAGAAACGAGAAGTCTGCTATGTGAAGACTTAACGCTTCAGATGGGCGATGGATCCTTGGTCTCAGTGGAAGCAGTGGAAGATGTCCATCTTTACTTTGATAATTATAGGAATTTAATTTTGCGAGATTGTTTTTATATTCCTAAATTTAAAAGGAATTTAATTTCTGTATCTTCTTTATTTAAAGACTTCTACGTGGCATCTTTCAATGAAAAAGTGGTGATTCGTAAAAACAAATCTTTTATCTGTTCTGGATGGATGTAAAATAATCTATATTTTATCAAACCTAAGATGGACTTATTGCTTAATGCTGAGATAAATGATAATAACTCAAAAAGACTTAAAACTTCTCACTCTAATAAGACTTATCTTTGGCATTTGCGCCTTGGCCATATTAACATGAATAGGATTCAAAGGTTGGTAAGGGATGAACCTTTAAGTCACTTAAAAGTGGAATCTATACCTCAATGTGAGTCTTGTTTGGAGGATAAAATGACCAAAAGACCATACGGGTCTAAGGGCAATAGGGCCAAAGGGGTTCTAGAACTTGTGCATAGTGATGTTTGCAGACCAATGAACATCCAGGCATGAGGAGGGTATGAGTACTTCGTCACTTTTATTGATGATTACTCAAGATATGGGTATGTGTACCTAATGCACCACAAAAGCGAAACTTATGATAAGTTCAGGGAGTTTCGGGCTGAAGTGGCAAAGCAAATAGGTAAACCCATAAAGGCACTTCGATCTGATTGAGGTGGGGAATACCTTTCTGATGAGTTCTTGGGACACTTGTTAGAGAATGGGATTTTATCCCATTTGACTGCGCCGGGCACTCCGCAGCAGAATGGCATAGCAGAGAGAAGGAATAGGACTTTGTTGGACATGATTCGGTCCATGATGAGTTATTCATCATTGCCTTTATCCTTTTGGGGATATGCACTACAAACCGCATGTTATCTTTTGAACAATGTGCCTTCAAAATCGGTCCCTAAAACTCCTCACGAGTTGTGGACAAGACGGAAGACATCCTTAAACCATATTCGCATATGGGGATGTCCAGCTCATGTCCTGTTTAAGGATCTGAATAAGTTGGAAGCACGTTCAGAAGTTTGCGTGTTTGTAGGATATCCAAAAGGGACTAAAGGGGGTTATTTTTATAACCCAAAGGAAAATAAAGTCGTGGTTTCAACTAATGCAACTTTCCTTGAGGAGAGTTACATGGACGACTTTAAACCTCAAAGCAAAGTGGTGCTTGAGGAGTTAAGGGGTGATCCGTTCACTCCGGAGGTTCTGAATGAAACCATTCCGATCGGTGTAGAAAAACCAAACAAACCTGAACAACAACCTCAAGGGCTTCGGCGTAGTGGGAGGATCGGGCGTCAACCTGAGAGGTATATGTTCAATAGGGAGGTCTTTTTGGCTGAACCGGATGAACATGACAGGGATCCTTATACTTACACAAAAGCCATGGAGGATGTTGATTCAAGACTCTGGACAGAGGCCATGAACATAGAGATGAAGTCTATGGAGACTAATCGGGTCTAGGAGCTTGTGGATCTTCCCGAAGGGGTAAAACCCATAGGGTGTAAGTGGATCTACAAGAGGAAAAGAGGAGTGGATGGAAAGGTCGAAACCTTTAAGGCTAGACTGGTAGCTAAGGGTTATACGCAAAAGGAAGGAATCGATTATGAGGAAACCTTTTCGCCTGTAGCCATGCTTAAGTCCATCCGGATTCTCTTGTCCATAGCTACCGATCTCGACTACGAGATTTGGCAGATGGATGTCAAGACGGGTTTTCTGAATGGCTATCTTGATGAGTCCATTTATATGGAACAACCAGACTGGTTCAAGGTCGCGGGTCAAGAGGGTAAGGTTTGTAAGCTGCTAAAGTCTATTTATAGACTTTAGCAGGCTTCTCGTTCTTGGAACATAAGATTTGATCAAGTGATCAAGACTTCTGGGTTCTCACAAAATGTGGATGAACCATGTGTATACAAACACATTAAGGATGGGAAGGTGGTTTTTCTACTGCTCTATGTAGATGACATTCTGCTAATTGGCAATGACGTTGGGGCATTGTCATCGGTCAAATTATGGTTGACCAAGCAGTTTGACATGAAGGACTTAGGTGAGGCTAATTTTGTTCTCGGTATCCAGATCTTTCGGGATAGGAAGAACAAAATGATAGCTTTGTCTCAGGCCGACTACGTAGATAATATTCTCAGGAGGTTTGCAATGCAGGATTCCAAGAAAGGTGGGCAACCATCTAGGTCTGGAATTACTCTTTCTAAGAAAGACTCTCCAAAGTCTTATGAAGAAAGAGAATACATGAAGACGGTGCCTTATGCTTCGACAGTGGGTAGTCTCATGTATGCCATGCTTTGCACTCGACCGGATATTAGCTATGCGGTTGGGATTGTAAGTCGATTTCAGGCGGATCCAGGACCGAACCATTGGGTTGCGGTAAAGCATATTTTCAAGTACCTGAGAAGGACTCGAGGGTATATGCTTGTGTACTCGGGTGAGGACTTGACTCCTCTAGGATACACTGATTTGGATTTTCAATCCTGTCTGGATTCTAGGAAATCGACTTCGGGGTTTGTGTTTACTCTGGGTGGCGGTGCCATAAGTTGGAGAAGTGCGAAGCAAGATTGCACTTCGGATTCAACGATGGAGGCCGAGTATGTGGCGGCTAGTGATGCTTCGAAAGAAGCAGTCTGGCTTCGCAAGTTCCTTGGGGATCTTGAGGTAGTTCCTGATATGGATAAGGCGGTATCACTGTACTGTGATAACAGTGCGGCGATAGCTAATGCTAAGGAACCAAGATTTCACAAGAAGAGTAAGCATATTGATCGAAAGTATCATGTGATAAAGGACTTCGTTGAGGGCGGGCATGTCATGGTGTGCAAGATCGCGTCAGAGGACAATTTACCTGATCCATTTACGAAGACACTTACTGGGAGAGTCTTCGAGAGGCATGTGGAAGCTATGGGGATGCGAAATTTGCAGTATTTACTCACTTAGTGCAAGTGGGAGATTGTTAGACATGTATGCCCTAAGGAGTAAATATGTAATACGTTTTTGGAGACATTTTTATCAATAAAGAATTTATTCTTTTATATATACCAAATCTTGTCCTCTTTACGTTCATATTTGTTGAATGTATGATAAGCAAACAGTAGTCTGAGACTGTCAGTCTAAACCTTAAGAATTGGGCATATGATGGGATGATTATGCGGTAGACACGATTCTTAAGGTGACGGTCTAAAACATATGATCCGCAATCGAGGGAATAAAGTTGGGCGCTTTATTCATGTAAAGATTGTTATGTTGTCTATATCCCTTTTAGGAGATGGTTTGTCTTGACCATCGGAGTTGGACTCCGTGAATAGAAACATTGGCACGTTGTCATAGGCGACGATGTGTTGGATCGGGACATAAAGTGAATTGGTTTGGATTAATAATTCTTTCTTGGCAAATCCATTCACTTTAGACAGTCATTTGTTTTGTATCTTAATCCTGAGATGAATAGTGGGCCCGTTGTCTCGACTTGTGTCTTTTGATGTACCAATGGGTGACTCCCACATCTCTATAGTGGTATGCATGCCGGTACGTTGGAGGCATTAGGCATGACTTGTTATTCATAGATATGGAATCCATAGCTCGTCTTTAGGAGTAATGATATCCTCTTATATGCGTTGTCCTGTAATTGAAAAACTGGAGCGCTCAACCATTTGGATACATAGGTGTAACCAAATGGTATACTATCTTTGGATGGTAAGTTTTCTAATGGTGAGACAATGGAACGTAAGATAAAAATAATCGGGAATGTAAGACAGAACTTGTCCTTAAGCTGATTATGGATTATCATATGGGGATACGATACACTTTGATATGTCATGGGGACTTAGCTACACAAGCTTCGTAATTCTTTAAAGTTCGAGAGCGCAGCTCCAAGCTTTTAGTGGAGTAGTGTTGGAGTTGATAATTGTGAAATGTATATCTGGGATATTGAGTTTCATAATTATCATGAGCTTGAACTTTATAGGTCCATTTTGGTCCCCTTTGTTAGCTCACAAAATCCTGTAACGACACGGTGTGCTTTTCCAATAATTGATGACTTGTGTCGGATTTATCAGATTGGTTTAAAATTTGTAAGAATTAAATAATTCATGTTTGTTTATCAGTTGAATTAATTTTGTAAGAAATTAGTTCAAGATAAACTTGTTGAATTATTGGATCAGATAATTCTTGTCTGTTTATCGGTTGATTTAATTTTGGACAAATTAGATCAAGATAAACTTGTAGAATTATTGTGAATTGATTTATTTTCTTAGAGATTATCTTGATAAAGTTTGTTTTGATCAGATAACTTCTCTATTGGGTTATTTGAATCAAAATTGAGACTTTATCCTTTAGAATCTCGGGTGGAAAATAAAAGATTAGTGGAGATTTTTTCTTAGGAGTTCGGCCTGCCGAATGACGTGGTCGGCCTGCCGAACTGGCCTGTTCAGCCTGCCGATCAGAATGTTCGACCTGCCGATCAGCGGAAGATAAGATTACACGTTTTCACGCGAATCTTATCAGATATTGATCCGAACTTGATTCTGTTTCGAGTTTTTGAAACCTAATCTAATACGGACTGACCCCAGGACCAATAGTTATATAAAGGGAGTGAGTCTCATGATTTACTCAGATCAATTTGAGAGATTAAGAGTGATACTCTTCTAGTGAGCATCTGAAAACTCCCTGAGAGCTTTTGTTCACAAATCACGAACATTAGCTTTGGGTTCTCTCTATTGGTTGGAAGGAGAGTCACCGGTGGAAGAGCTGTATGTGTGAGCCCACACTCACTCCGGTTGTGGATAGAGAATAGCAAAGAAGACCAGTTGGTTGAGGCTCTTCTAGAACGTTACTTCTCTACACAAGTTGCGAAGGTTCTTTGGCACACTGAGGTCAGTAAGATCTATTTAATTTATACATATATCATGTCAAACTTGTGTTTTGGAAATTACTCTGATGAAAATTTTTTAAAATTCCGCTGCGCACTTTGTTTCCAACAGTCATATCCCCATAGGATATTCTTAATCGGCTTAAGGATAAATTTCATCTTACCTTCCCAATTATTTTTATCTTACATTCCATTATCTCACCATTAAAAAACTTACTATGCAACCATTCAGTTAAACCTATGCATCCAAATGGTTAAGCGTTCCAGTTTGACAGGTCTACGCTATCAAGAGTCATGTCTCTAATATACCGGTATGCACACCATCACAAAGTTAGGATGTCACTTTTGGTACATCAAAAGACATAAGTGTCAAAATAACAGCCTATTAGTTATTTTAGGATTAAGAAACAACATATATGATTGTCCAAAGTGAACTGACTTGCACAGATGGAATTATTAATCCAAATTAATTCCATTTTATGTCCATGTCCAAAACATCATCACCTATGACAATATACCAATGTTTCTACTTGTAGAGTCTAACTCCAATAGCCAAGACAAGTTATTTTCCATCAGGGATATAGACAACATAACAATCGTAGCATGAATAAAGTGTCCAAATTTATTTCTTCAATTGCGGATCTTATGATTTAGACCATCACCTTTAGAATCATATCTTCTACATAATTTGTCTATCGTATTCCTAATTCTTAAAGGTTTAGACTAACAGCCTCAAACTTTTGTTTGCTTAACATACATTCAAAAAATATGAATGTAAAGAGGACAACATTTGGGATGTAAACAATAAATAAATTCTTTATTGATAAAATGTCTCAAAAAACATATTACAAAATTTTACTCCTTATGGCATACATGTCTAATAGTTGTACTGCCTAACAACATTCAAGAACAACAAGTGAATGACCAACCACTCCATGATAAAATTATACTTGAGGAACATATAGTAGCTGAACCACAAGAAGCAGTATTAAGAAGATCTCAAAGAGAAATGCGATCTGTTATTCCTGATGACTATGTGGTTTATCTATAAGAGTTAGAAATTGATTTAAAAATCAATAATGATCTGATTTTAGATCCAGTTTCGTTGTCACAAAGTATTGATTTTGAAAGGTAGTTTAACGCTATGAAAAATAAGTTAAAATCTATGGATTAAAATCAAGTTTGGGACCTTGTTGAGTTTCCTGAAGGTTGTAAGAGAGTCAGCTGTAAATGGGTCTTTAAGAGGCATGACTCTAAAGGCAATATTGAACAGTCCAAGGCCAAACTTGTTGCTAAAGGTTTTACTTAGAAAGAAGGCATTGACTACAAATAGACTTTTTCAACAATCTCCAAGAAAGATTCACTTAGAATTGTTATGCTATTAATGGCTCATTTGATTTAGAGTTACACCAAATAGATGTGAAACCCGTCTTTCTTAATGGAATTTTGGAGAAAGACGTCTATATGGACCAAACTGAAGGCTTTTTAAGTAAAGGAAAGATGCACACAGTGTGTAATTTAAAGAAGTCAATATATGAACTTAAACAAGCTTCCCGACAATGGTAACTTAACTTTAAAGATATCATTACTTTGTTTGAATTTGAGAAAAACACCGTTGATCGGTGTATATATGTAAAGGTCAGTAGGAGCAAGTTTATTTTCTTAGTCTTATATGTTGATGATATTTTACTTGTTGCTAACAATCTTGGTTTATTACATGAAATTAAGAAATTCCTCCCTAAGAACTTTGAAATGAAAAACACGGGTTAGGCAACTTGTATGATAGGAATTAAAATATTCCATTATAGATCATAAAGATTGTTGTGGTTGTCTCAGAAAGGCTATATTAACAAAGTTTTAGAAAATTTTAAGATGGATAGATGTTCAGTAGGTATAATTTTAATTTAGAAAGGAAACAAATTTAGTTATATGCAACCAAAGGATGAATTGGAATGAGCACAAATAAAAAAATTCCTTAAGCATATGTTATTGGTAGCTTGTTTATGCTCAAACTTGCACCAATCCCGACATTAGTTTTGTTGTTGGGATGTTGGGAAGATGTCAAAGTAATCTAGGAATAGATCATTGCAAAGCTACAAAGAAAAATTCTTAGGTATTTGCAAGAAACAAAGGGCCACCTGCTCACTTATTGAAGATGTGATCATCTTGAAGTGGTCGGTTACTCAAATTCAGACTTTGCCGGATGTGCTAACACTAGAAAATCTACATTCGGTTACAGTGTTCCTTTTGGCCAGAGGAGCAAGTTCATGGAAAATTACAAAGCATTCTATCATTGTTGCATCCACTATGGAGGCCGAGTTCATGGCATGCTTTGAGGCCACAAGTCATGGCTTATAGTTGCAGAATTTCATTTTGGGGCATGGAGTTGTGAAGAGTATAGCCAAACCATTGAAAACTTGTTGTGATAATGTTGCGGCTGTCTTCTTTGCCAAGAACGACAAATATTCCGACGGTGCATAACCTATGGATATTAAGTACTTAGTCATTAAGTAAGAAGTTTGGGAACGTAAAGTGTCAATTAACACCAATCTTATGATTGCAGGTCCTTTGACAAAAGGATTATCACTCAAAACATTTATTGAACATGTTGAAAGTATGGGTGTTATTGGATATCATTAGTGGTTATATATTGTGTTTTATTTCATTTTTAATGATATGACCCTTTGAGCTCACTCATATTATGTTCCCAATATATCTTGTTTTTCTATTTTGTATACGTGATTGTTATAGATTAATGTTTAATAGGATAGTCTCACCGAAGATATTAAAGTGGACTATTTTTATACCTCTCAATTATAAATCATGTTAAATAGATGTCTAATGTTGTAGTACATGAAAAAGACTGCATTAAATTAGTTATAGACAACCGTTATGACTCGCGTTAGATTTTTTGCTTAATTATGATGCAATATATTTGCCAATTTTAAGGAGAATTTAGCATAATATTGTTGTGGACATTATAATCTTATTAAATTAATAAAAGAATATTATATGGGCCAAGTGAGAGAATGTTAAAATTGTAGCTCATATAATTAATTAAAGGCCTATTAAAATATTAGATTTATTATTTATTTATTTAGTTTAATAATTATTTAAATGTTAAAATCCTATTGGCTATAAGGGGATACAATACTTATCGAAAGATGTGTCTACATCTGAGAGGATGTGTGTTTTGATGGAAAGCACCTATTGAGGATCTATAAATAAAAGTAGTCTTCTCTCTACCTAATTAATTATAATCTTTCTTTTCATTAAAAAATAAGTTAAAATAACAGTGGATCTAAAGAAAGAAAATAAGCTTTTTTTCTCTTACAAACTTTTTAGATAAATAATTCTCTACAATTAAAAATATAAACAAAGATACGTCTTAAATTTTTTAACGTGAAAATTATTAAGTTCTAACATTATTGGTCTAACATGCACGGCATGTTCTCCAGCTAATAAAATTAAAAATCGACTAGAATATGGTCGTTCAATATTCTTCACCTACTCATGACTTTCAAAAGTGGCACCGCAAAATAAGGCTTAACCCAGATTCAATAAAGTTGTTCCGCTAATGAGCAAAAAAGGGGTCAAGATTTTTGCCTCACCAACTTTTTTTTTTTTTTCAAATAGAGAAAAAGGTTTTGGACCTATGCAGAAAAAGGCAGATGAAAGTGGCTTTTGCGTATTTAAAGACGGGAAACTTTGTTTGATTTTTGCTAGCTGCACAAATGGCGTGGCACACTGTAAGCATTATCATTCAATAATTTGAGTCAAAACCTAAGCTTTTGATCAAAATATTAGACAACAAAAACCGGTCATGATATTGGTTCAGATTCTTAGACGACATCTAATCAAACCCCTTAACTTTTAATGTTTTAATTTTAAATTCAATTTGTAGTATAGAATTTGTGGGGAGAAGTAACGCCTAGCACCTTGCAGCTTTTTCAAAAAAAAAAAAAAAGAGCACTTTAGTTTAAGCTCCGCACTTCACAAATACACAATCCTTCGGGTTAAATTTATTAGACTGTATGTTGCTTGTCACGAATAAAAATAGGAAGAGAAAAGCGAAAGTAGACAAGTAATGATAACTTAATTGATTATAAGTCTCTTCATCTTAACCATAAGTTAAAGGTTCAAGTCACATTTAGCCCTACTCAAAAGTAGGTGGTATCTCTTTTTTCTTATATAAAAAAAATAACAAAATTAGGTGAGAAATCTTAATACAAATTACAAATTTTAATTTTGTTGGGGCCTGCGCATCACATTATTTGAAAGAATGGAAAAAAAAAAAAAAAAAAAAAAAAAGAAAGAAAAAACCTTAATTAGAGATCATGCTATTATTTCCCTTCCAATTTATATTATATATTCACTTAATAGATTCTTATTGATAGAATTAAACACACAACAATTTCTCTTCCCTATTCCCATCCCCCAAAATAGTCCCCATCCCCTCTGAAACAAATTACAAGTGGAAAAAAAAAAACTTTATAAACAAACCCCAAGGGCTTAAATTTAATGAAATATGGCCTAAAAAATTATAATTTTGTAAAACAATCCAAAAGAGAATATAAGTGTTGCCGCACTAAGAACGAACCTTTAGATAATTGGTAGATGAAACCTTTAAGTAAAATTAAAATGTAGAAAGAGCCAATAACATTTTCAGGTAAATAATATACTTTTAAAATATTTACGATAAATAACAAATGTACTGTATATCTACGAATTATATTTTCAGTTTATTGACAGAATACACATATGAAGTTTTAGGAAAATTAAAAAGTTCAAAAAATAAAAGTTTTCATTGACTTGGTCATTGTTTGTTCATTGTTTTATCCTGTCGTTTTTTCCTCTAATTTTGTTTTGTTTTGTTGAAATGCACCATTACTATCTTAAATTATCCAGAAGGAATAAATACAACAGTAATCCATTTTTATTTCTTTTTTCTTTTTCCATAGAAAAGATCTTGAAAATTTCTATCTTGTTGATTTCTAATTCGAACATCAAGCACTTGAAAAGAAAAACGTCAACAATATTTGAAAAAAAAATGAAGGATTCATATATGAAATTAATTTTATAGAATTTATTTTCAATTAAAAAAAGGAAATTTTTATAGTGGAGAAGGTATTTTGCAACACTGGTAGAGCATAGGTGTTTTAGTAATGGATCAACTATTTAACGATATGATCTACGACTAAAAATAATTTTGTATTGCGTGTTGTAAATTTTTAATATCAATAGTCGTAGATTAGAGCAGCTAAAACACCTGTCTCCATTGATGGTACGAAATTGCCTTCTTCACTACAAGGATTCTCAAAAGATGGGGAAAACTTTCTTAGAGGTTACTTTTGTTATTTTGGGTTTTTTTTTTTTTCAAATTTCAATTTATTATAATCCAAGTAAAAATAATTTTTTAATTGATTAAGTGGTTGAACATGCAATTAAAGTTATAACGTGTCTGCGCAATTTGTTTCACACGTAAGAAGCCCGTTAGACACATTTAGTTCATTTTAAAGAGTAGTGGAGCTTCTCGCAAGCTACAATCAAATCTTTCGTAGACAATATCGAGTGTATTTTGTAACACAATTAGAACTAAAAGTTAGAACTAATTTATTATAGTACTAAGAGCTTTATATTGTAGCTTTATTTTAATTTATATTATAACATACAAGAATTTTAGACTATAACAATTAAAACGACATAGTTGAAACAACGCTATCAAATGCTCTCATCTACTATTGCTGTATGTGAGTTTCAAAGTCAAAATAGTGCTCATGCATTTTTAATGGTGCATGCGCAAATCTAGTAATCAATTTGTCAACCAATTAACAGTTTTCAGCACTTAAATATTGTTATATTTTAATAGTTTTCAGCATGGATTAGAGGGAACTTAAATATTGGTTCATGCTCATCTCTTCCCATGCATTTGTATATACCAATAATTAATAGCTTTTCGATCCTGCAGGGCTTTCGGAAACAGCTAGATCAGTCCACTTTTGTACTGAAAAGAAACATGGTGATAAGCATAATTAGGACTAGGATTTTTTCTTTTTTTCTTTTTTTCTTTTTAAGAGAATGAGAGAGATTTGTGATTAAAAACCAGGTGTCTCTTAAGTATTATCTATGCGTTAATAAAATATTAAAAAAATCCTTCTATAATTTTATTATTTATAAAATTATAGTCTTTAATTTAATATATAGTATGCTTTTTAGATCGAGACCTATTGTTATGTTAGTAACAGAGTTAATAACCCCATAAAATTAAGTAGATTGCTTATCCTCGGAAAACATTATATTATGGTTCCAGTATGAAGTAGCAAGCACAAGTTGAAAACATTATCCTCGGAAATTATCGTCTTCTTAGGTTTAATATATATTCATGTAAGTTGAAAGAAAAAGTTACACGCACTGGCACGAATGTCGCCAACACACAATGGTACCCAATTCAAGACATGGATTAGCTCAAACAGTAATTTTAATTGAAATTGTTTTAGGGGGAGAAACATGTACCAAGGTCCTATAATAAACATACCAAATTTTGTATGTACAATTAGCTCCTTTAACACTATCTCTGAACCTATAGTCGGTTGAGGCATTTGATAGTTCGAGATTAAAACAACAAAAACACCAAGGCCACACGCAAAAAAAAAAAAAAAAAAAGCCGTCTAGACGCATTAGCAACCTTTGGCCCCATCGTAGTTGCTACATTGCAAAAATCCCAAGTAACAAGGCTCTTAATAATATGCATGATTGATATATTTGAGATATCCGTATAAATAAATAAAATAGATTCTACCATATATTTTAATCCCTTAAATACATATTGAACTATATGGCATTATCTTTTGATGCGTGGACCCAAAGCCGAAAAACATGGAAGCAAAATTTGGAGTCGGCAAGCGGCCCAGGCGTATCATGACTGCAAAAATTTGAATGATTCGCCTTCTGAAGCTGAAAGCGAGTTATGTAGGTGTAGCTAAGTAGAGTGCATGAACTGTTGACAACTTTATATATCCAAGTCAAAGATATGCTTTGCATCTATTGTTGCTTTCATAATTGACACTTCAACCACTCTATGGGAAGAGAATTCTATCCTCATTAGACCTCAATAAGATGAAATCCGACGAAAGAGCTTACACGTTCTAATCATGGATTCAGTTAATTTGGAAGCCTCCTTTCATCTTGCTATTCACATATTAATTATAAGCGAGCGACCAATCTTTGTCATGCTCCCAATTATATAACTTTGCCAATAATATTGATCACATTGTAGTTAACCTTGAACTCATTGAAAGCATCTTGCAAAAATCGAGTGCCGTTTAGACTTTGGTACCTGCATCGATTTGGGCTCCATTCTAAAGCCCTATTCAAAATGGACCATCTTCAATAAATCATCTTGAACTCTGGTGTCTTGAAATTTTCGTTTTTTTGTTATCTCTGCGCGACATTTGTTCAAGGCAAAATCTCAATATTTGTCTACGCAATAAAGTTACTTGTGTTTGGAGAAAATTTAGAAATTGTGCCCAATATGAACTCTTTATACATATGCCATAAAAATAAATGTTAGATTGATTTATACCATTAAGAAAAAATAATTGCGAAAAATATCATCTCATATTATAATTTTTAACATTCTTAAATTAAATGCTTATAATTGTCAGAATATTTTTTTTTAGTCAACTATCCACTTTAATATAATCTTTAGACTATCTTTAATGCAAATGTCAATGCCAATGATGTATTTGATATCAAAAATGCAAAAAAAAAAAAACATATTTAGTGTGTTATTTTATTTTATGTTTAATTTATTATGCCATTTAAAATGCCATATTTGTCTTTTTTCATAATTATTAAACCTTAAAATTTGTAAAAATAAATTTTAATATTAAGATAATTAAAAAAAATAAAAATGATGTAATTATTAAAGCAAGAAGTCAATATACAACTAATAAGAATCAAATATCAAATTTGTTATATGCTAAATTTTGTGGCTTGCCACAAAGTTTAGCATTAAAAATAACATGACATTGAAAAGTGTTTTTGCACTCAAATGCTAGATTTGTCATTGACACATCAATTTAATATTTCATTAGAAATGATCTTAAATTCATATCAAATAGCTAATGTAATAGTAACTATTCAAGGTGTAACCATTAAAACTACATCCATTTGTACATGTGTGTAGATGAATTATACCAATTGCTTTAGCACGTATGCACTTGTTAGAACATCTGTGATGTTTTTAACAAAAATATTTGTTAGAACACCCATTTATTTATACGTGTACAATGCAGCAATATTAATTTGATGTACAGCACTTGGTATTAGAACCCACTATATTAAAAGCCAATCCCATATCTTTTTAACAATTGATTGCTATGAATGACATATTCACCCCTATATTTAATATTATGGTATGGACGGTTTCCAAAAAAATTAAAATTAAAGTTTATTAATACAATTTTAAGGCTAATAATTATAAGAAAAGATAAATATAAGATTCAAAATTGCATCATACCTTTAATAGAAATTAAAATAATATATTTAGTATGTTACACGACTTTTGTACTGGAGATAGTTCTTTAGGCCTTTTGTCCCTTGAGCTTTAAAAGGGGTCCTTTTTCCCTTAAAATTAACTTAGACTACAAGCTGTATTAGTTGGAAAGTTTGGAGCCTGAAACCAACGACCCCTAAATAACCTGTGCAATTGTTTTAATAGTTTAGTTAGTTCGTAGCTAGCGTTTGATAAAATAATAATTAAAAAAAAGTCCATTTTTAACTGTTTATTAGACATTTTGAACCAAAAAGCAACATAAATCTGGAAACAAATCCTTCTAGTTTTCAAAATTTTAAACCCACTTTTCAAACCACACATTTTAAACCATTTGAAGTTAGACCTATACTTGTTGCAATAGGAACTATACTCAGGAGGGCTGGAGGAAATAAACTATAGTCTCACAAAAATATACTAGAGAAAATTGCATGTTATGCCACACTTCGTTAAAAAAAATTTACTCATGCTACATTTAAAAAAAGTTACATACTCCTACCACTTATGGTGTATGTTTAAGTTGTTTGATATTTAAAACTGATAACATTTGTAAAAAGTAAAGTTCAAAAACATCATTTATGAAAATTCTCCGTGGACTACGGCAGCATGGCATGTAGGCTTTGGTTTACACTTTAAGCTGTGATATATCACTATTGTTTTATAACATTTGACTGAGGTAAATTGGAGTCTAATAAAATTCATTCGAAAAACACGTGAATTTACGTACCATTACGTTTTTTTATATGAGATATGACATACCATTACTTGTTTCTTCAAATGACATACCAAATCCTTTCTCTCTCACACACACACACAAGGAACGAGTTGAAAGTAATTCTTGCCTGGGATCAAAAGTCTCCGCACAGCCGCCACAAAACGATGAAAAAAGAAGTATGCAACGCATCTCAAGAAACTAGACAAAAAATCCTGTTAGGGAGTGTGTAGGGGAATATTGAGAAATTTGATCTCTCTAATTTTGGTGAATGGAGATTACGAGCTTTTCTTTTACAACAATATGTTTATTAATGAGCCAAGAGCATCGAGATAAAAGAAAAGAGATGGCAGCATAACCACCCCCAAAGCAGACCATTTTTCAGTAAATTCTCTTGATCAAACTACAGCAACTAAAACAGAAAACTGAATGTTTTTATGAAATTTTACAGCCCTTGGCAACAATAAACTACAACTTCAGACGAACATCATCAACTCGGGCCTGCTATACACGTTGTTCTGCTCATCTTCCAACGTTGGATATGCCGCCACAAGGGCATCTTGAGCCCCAATATACAGCGAGTTGTAAATCTTCCAATAAACCTCTCTAACCTTCCTTGCAGGATGGAACAGGCCTTGAAGGCAATAGTTCAGGACAATGGCAGCACCCAAAGCCACTCTCATCCCCTCAATGGCTTCCATCACTGCATTTATGACATGCGGGGAAGTCTCGAATATGTTTGGCCAGACATAGTTCAGCAGATGGATCAGCGCATCCTCACAACCCAATCCCGCCACTCCCAAAGCCATGTGCTTCACAGCGGAAGCTGCGGTTTGTCTGTGCACCAAATCTCTGTCCATTAGTGCATCCTCAAGCAACGGAGTCACTGCATAAATGTAGTCCTTCCCCATTTCACCAATGTACTCGAACAAGAACGAGAGCGACTTCAGGACACCATTCTGAACATTGAGCTCTGGAACACGGTACTCATTCATCAGGGCAGGCAGAACTGTAAAAGGCGAACACGTTTCAGCGACAATTGCAATAGCTACGGTTGTGCATACACGATTTTGCCGTTCCTGGACTTTCAGATTGTTTAATAGGGTAGCCAGGACATCTTGTGGTCCTATAGCTTTTGCGATGTAACCAAATGTGTTCACAGTGGCTCGACGGATGCCCTTTTTGTGGGCCTTAAGCATCTCAAGAAGTTCAAAACATATTCTCATCCACTCCCTAGCAGGAACAAACTCAGCACCACGGTCAGCAATGCGACCCACAAGGTCGATACAGTTTTCTTGCACTTTCTCGTGCCTGTTTTTTAGAATTGGAGTCAATCTTGGAAGCAAATCCTTTATAGGTGGTGTCATCTTCGTCATACCAATAACGTTAACAATTGCCTTCAGTGCCCCAAGAATAGATCCAAGAACTTCAGGGTATTCTTCTCCCAAATACTCGTATAACACAACACCAAGATGACCCATCAGTTGCTCTTCTTGACACTGCTTCATGACAACAGCAATCCTTGAAATAAGATCAGCTGCCTGCTGTCTAACCTTTGCACTCTTGTTATTCAAACGCCACTTGATGGTACCACAAATCTGTGGTAAATACGGCTTTACCCTCTGTCCAAGGGAATTTACCACTGCTCCAAACCCATTAAGCATCACGTTAGCATCATCACTGGTCTGCTCTTGGAAAGCATATAGAATTCCATCGATCAGAAGTTCTTCCAACCGAGCATCAATGTCGGATGAACCCAAGTTTGCTACAACCTTTTCGATCGTCTCCATAACCATTCTCCTATATGGTTCACTCTCGTCCTTGAGATCCTCAACAACTCGTCCAACAATATCAGCAACACCAACTTTGTTTGCCATCTCCACAGTTGTTTCCACTAGTTGCTTATAGTTTCTCCTATCCAATGCCATCCTCCTAACCCAGAAGTTCTTGAAGAACTCAGGAAGAATATCATTTCTTATATAATCAGCCTCCACACCCTCTGTACTCACACATTGCTTCACTACTTTCAGCACAATTTTTTTCATTTCTTCGTCAGGTGACTGAAACTCTCGAATCAATATGACCATCACTTCCTTGGTATAGTAACTGGCATATATTGCATCCATCAAAGGAATGATAAAACCAATGGCCTTCAAAAATGCAGCCAAGACCTTACCACGGTGCGACCTAATACCCTTCCACAGTGGCTTCAAAACAGAGTCAAAGCTCTCAATACCATATGGAGCAGCAGCCTCAGCAAGTGCAGCAAGTGAGAGGGCAGTAATTGTCCTCACCTTTTGATTCTCATCATTTAGACCATGCTCTATAATTTCCACAAGAGACCTTAAGTGGGGAAGAACAGCACAACCAATCAAGATGGCAATCTGCTGAACAATCTTGATACCAGTGTGCCGAGCTTGCCAAGATTTCTTACTTTGACAAACGGCTTTCAAGAATGGCAAGAGCGCAGGGATACCAAGGGCAGAAGCAACAACACTGAAGGCTCTAGCAGTTGTGTTTCTAACGTACTCATCGATGTTGTCGATATCAGGACGCATTGCAGCAATCATAGTCGCCAACCCAGCTGCTTTACTAAGATTGGAGATAATCTCTCTTCCTTCCACTCGAGCATAATAATCTTCATCAATCAACAAAGGCTCAATAACAACGAGAATTTTGTGAACGTACGGCCTTACCAATTCATCCAATTTGTAAAGCACCCTATCAATGACCTTAACCAAAAGATGCCTCTCTTGGTCCTCCAAAGTGGGTTGCATAAGCAACGGCAAAATGCGATTAAACAATGGACCAGCCCCAAATTCTCGAGCTTTATCAGTAAGCTGTCTCAATGCCGTTTTCCTCTGCGGAGGTGTGCCGTTCTTAACCTTGAGCAAGAGCTTCATAATCTTCCTCTCTTTTTGTTCCTCAGGGGACAATTCTTCCTCATCCTCTTCGTTCAATAACGCCCCAAAATACTGGTAATCCTCTGGTTTCATAAACGGCAAACCACCCGGGGCTTCCTTTGGAACATCAAACTGCTGTCCACGGTTTTCTTCCGGGATGGCGTAAAGAGGAGTTCCTAACGGTGTTGGTGTCGCAAGCAGCTTCCTTGCCGGAGTTCTAATAGGCACATACGAAGCTGGAGGCTCCAAAATCTTGTAACCCTCTTGTGGGAACATGGCATCAAGCTCTTCATCAGTCAATGGACGGTTCCTCTCTTCAATATCCTTCTCCCACCTCAACAAGTTATACTGCTCCGGCGTAATTGCACCACGCAGATTAATAGCCCCCGGTGTCGGAGTAGCAAGCTCAACCCCTCCAACAGGAGTCACACCAGGAGTATAAGCAGCTGCGGGTGTCGCTCCTGCCATTGGAGTCGCACTACCCATTGTGGCCGGTGTCTCATCCCATCTAGACCTCTGCCTTTTCGGAGTCGGAGTAGCCATTCCTGCAAGCTTCGGAGTGGCATCCCAAGTCATCCCAGCAGGGGTAGCACCAGGGGTGACGGCACCAGCCGGGGTGGCATCCGAATCCACCATCCGGCCCGGTGTTGGCGTCTCATCCCACCGGTTCCTCCTTGCAAGCGAAGGCGTCGCATCCCCCAGTCTCCCGGGCGTTGGGGTCGCGTCCCATCGCCCTGGTGTCGTATCAGGCAAGTCCCAATCGGATGTCGTCTTTGCCTTCTTCGCAGCGCCATCATCCTGAGACTGGTCCCACCTGTTCCTCCTCTTCTGCGGCTGGGCAGCAGCAGCAGCAGCAGCAGGCGGCACGCCCTTTTCCGCAGCCTCCTTGGCGGCCTCCTCTTCTTCTTTCTTCTTCTTGGCAATGAGTCTTAGGGTTTCTTCCTTCTCCCTCTTCAACGCCTCTTCCCTCATAACATCCGCATAAGTCCTCACCGACGGGTCCGGCGTCTTCTCCCCAGACGCGAACGGATCGTTTCGATCAGGCGAAATCACCCGATTCAGCCTCCGCAATCTGTACGGATCCTCTCGATCGACAATCTTCTGCGACTTCTTATACCCTAGATCCCCATCATCTTCAATTCCTCTCGGCACCTCCTTCATCAACGACTTCGGGGCGGTGTACGACGCGAGCTTGCGAGCGACCTCGTTGTCCATGGCGTCGAGGTTCTCTTCGTCGTCCGTTACTGGAATAGAGGAGACATAGGAGTCCTTGTCATTGCCGCCATAGAGCTCGGTATCAAAGGTGAGAGAATTCATCGAAGCTAGCTTCTGCTCCATTTTTCTTCTCTCTTCCTGAGTCTTCGCAATCTCCGGGTCTGCGGACGCCATAGTTAACCCTTCCAAAACCCTAGAAATTGGGAAATTTGTTGGAACTAAAAAAATTAAGGTTCAAGTGAAAGACTAAGATTGAAAAGAATATAAAAAATTGAAATGAGAGAAAACAGAGAGATTGTGAATTTGACTTTGGTACTTACCTGAAGGTGATGTGTAGAGCTAGTCTTGGCTATGATGTTCGTCGTTCTTCTTGGTTCTCTCTCAGAAACGAGTTAGGGTTAGAAAGAACATAGAACAGTTTTGAGGATTTGGGTCCCAAAATGGTCCTGATAACCGACATCCACTGGTCATAAAGGCGGTTTGCACTTTTGGGCTCGGGTTCGGCCCACTGAACATTTTGTATGGAAAAGCACAAAAATGCCTCAAAAGAGTTACTTTTTCATGTTTGCCACCCCAAACCGTCTGAAAACATGGTTTAAAATATTACAACATATAAGAGCTTTATATTATAATTTATTTTTATTTTATATTTTAACTTTTAAGAGTTTTATATTATTTAAGTTTAAATTATTACTTTAAATCAAAGTTTTTCAAACACCCTATGGTCTTTCAAAACTTTCCCTTCTAAGATGTTGTTCAAATGTGTCGCAAAATATATGATACCTAAACTGCCCTAATCATTCAAAAAAAGTAATTTATCATATTATAACAAGTAATTTACTAGATCAGAGAGATCTAGTAGATTATTTTCCATAATCTATCAGAATATTTTTATTCCAATCGTCGAGGTGGGTCACCCAACCAATTCATAATCCATCAGTTTACAACCAGTAATCTACCATATTATTTCTTTTATCAGTTTATGTGGGCCGTTGTACTGTTGCTAATCTATCGAATTACCATTAGCAATCCACCAGATGCAAGAGAAGAATTCGGTAGGTTAATTTTTTTTTCTTTTTTTTACTCTACTAGATTATTTCCAATTTATCATAGAAATCAAACTAACAAAATAATAACAAAAAATTATAGATCAAAAACACAAAAAGGAAAACATTTTCACAAAATCTTTAAGGACTAAACAAAACTCAGATTAAAAATCTTGAAACAAAAATCAAATATGAGATAAAAAAAATCTTTAAAACATAGATCTGTAGCGCCGAATCAATGGATAAGAGATTGCGCAAAGGAGATCACAACTATGGCAGCACCATTAAACTCAAGCAAACTCGCCACCGATGAAGTGCACATATTCTTCGTGCAATAGTGACTCTGGATTCGAGCGACGTCCTCAGATTTGCAATGTTGAATTGACAAAGAAGAAATTATGCAAAAGAGATCAAGTTGATGGCGGTGCTGTCTAACTCAGATGAAATTGGGGCCGATGAAGTGCACTTACTCTTCGGACAATAGTTTCAAATATGAGAATCTTGCAATTAAGGAAGACAGAATAGACAATAGCAAACCATGTACTCGCGATCTCAATCTCGCGATGGTAACAAAGGGCCTCAACAAGTTTGGTCTCCATTGTTGGTTTCGAAGAAAAGTGGAGAGAGAGGGGGTGGAGAAGATAAGAGAGATAGAGGGCGAGTAAATAGGTCAAGGATTAGGGCAAGTAGAGAGAAAGGATGCGAAAAGGGAGAGAGAAGAAAGAAAATAAGGTGTAAAGAGGGAGGAAAAATAGCTATTTGCTAGAGAGACTGTAACGCCCTAGAACGAGGGTTAGTAGTTAAATATAATTGAAAACAAATAAAATACAATAATTAATTTAAACCAGAAAATGTGGACATTATCAATGTTGGAAAACAGTACACAGCGGAATTTTAAAAATTTTAAATCAGAGTATTTTTGAAAACACAAGTTTGACATACTAAATGCATAAACTCATGACAGATCTTACTAAACTCTTTTGCATACCAAAAGCAGCAGGAATTCGTGAAGAGAAAAACATTCTAAAAGAGTCTCAAGTAACTAGTCTTCTTTGTTATTCTCTATCCACGATCAGAGTGTAGGTGGTCATACATCGTACGGCTTTTCTTCCGATAACTCTCCTTCCAACCACTTGAGAAAACTTAGAGCTAAGTTTCATGATATTGAACAATAGCTTTCAAGGAGTTTCAGAGTTTCTCTCATTAGAGTACTCACTCTATGTTCTCAAATGATCTAAATAACCAAGAAAACTCAATCCCTATTTATAGTGGTCGAATTGGGGTCAAACCTTATCAGAGTAGGTTTCAAAATTCGAGTCTGGATCAAGTTCTGATGAAAAACACATCAAAAACATATATACTGATTATCACATATGTAGCATGTCGATCTTGGATATCGGCTTATCGAACTTACTTCATTGGCCTGCCGAAGTTTTCCATTGTCTTGCGAACTTACATTAATCTGGAATCTTTATAATATCTTATTTTCATCTAGGAATTTTAGATAAAGCCTCAATTTTAATTCAAATAACTCAACAGAGAAGTTATCTGATTAAAACGGTCATATACAGATAATCCCATTGTAAATAAAATATTATCCAAATAATTCAACATGTTTATCTTGAATTAATTTACAAAATTAATTCAATCGATAAACAAACATGAATTATTAAATCCACTCTTATTGAATTTTAGTCAATCTAATAATTTAATATAAGTCACCAATATGTAGTAAAAACACGCCGTATTGTTATGGAATTTATTATGAGCTAGCAAAGGGGACCCAATGGATGTATATAGATCGAGCTTCTATAATTATAAAATACAATATCCCAGATAAATATTTTATAATTATCAACTATAGCGCTACTCCACTAAAAGCTTAGAGTTATGCTCTTGAACTATATAAACTTATAAAGCTCTAATAAGCTAACCGTCCATAACATATCATAATGTGCCACATACTCATAAGATATTCATAATTTGGCTTTAAGGATAAATTTTGTTGTACCTTCCTGATTATTTTTATCTTATGTTCTATTATCTCACCATTGGAATACTTACTTTTCATAAATAGCATACCATTCAGTTACACCTATGTATCCAAATGGTTGAGCACTCCAATCTTCTAATTACAGGATAATGCATATAAGAAAATATTATTAACTCTATAAAAGAGCTATGGTTTTCATATATATGAATAACGAGTCTAAGTGAATCAAGAGTCATACCTCCAACGTGCCAGTATGCGTACTATCATTAAATCAGGATGTCACCTTTATTACATCAAAAGACATAAGTCAAGAATACGGGCTCATTAGTCATTTCAGGATTACTACATAGTACATATGATTGTCTAAAGTGAATTGATTTAAACAAACGAAATTATTAACCAAATTAATTCAAATTTTTGTCCCAATCCAACATTTTGTCACTTATGATAGTCTATTAATGTTTCTGCCGCGGAATCCCACCCCGATGACTAATACAAGTCATCTCCTGTTAGAGATGTAAACAAGAAAACAATCTTAGCATGAATGAAGCGTCCAATTTTATTCCCTCGATTGCGGATATAGTGGCATTCTTTGTAGAAACTGCATAGAGAGAAATGCCATTTTACGAGGTGTTTGTCCTTAGGTTTTTGGACTCTTTATTGTAAAGCTTGCAAGTACGTAGTTGTCCGACTTGAAGCTCATGATTTATCCATCTTAAGTTTTGAAAGTTGATTAGAGGTTGGATGATCATAGTTAAAAATAGTTTAACATGTTCACTTTTTCTTCTTTCAACTTAGTTGCATTCAACACTTATTGGAGGTGTCCAACATGTTGATGCTTCCGGGACTAAGGTATGGGGAGAGTGTCATCTACTTTTGGTTGGTGATCCGGGTACTTTTCAACATGAATCTAATATTTCTATGCATTATCCAATACTCTAATAATGAAAAGGGAATAGAATCGCAAAGTTTACTATCAGATAAATCCAATATTTCTATGTTCCTCATTCAAGAAGGCTATCAAGAATGATTCCCAATAGACTATCCTTTCATGAATTTGAAGCATGAAGCTGTTGGAAAAATAGTACGTAATAGAATTTTAAATTTTTTTTATATTAGAGTATTTTCCAAAAGACAAGTTTGATACGCTCTATGCATAAATTAACTAGATCTTACTAACTTTGTAAATGCCAAAAAGCTTCCTCAATCAATGAAGAGAAGTAAAGTTCTAGAAGAGCCTCAACCAATTGGTTTTCTTTGTTATTCTCTATCCACGATCGGAGTGAGTGTGCGCTCACACGTACAGCTTTTCCACCAGGCGACTCTTCTTCCAACCAATTGAGAGAACCTAAAGCTACAGTTCGTGATCTGTGAATAATAGCTCTTAGGGAGTTTTAGAATCTCACCAACGTAATTTCACTCTTAATCTCTTAATTGATCTAATTAACTTATGAGACTCACTCCTTATTTATAGAGGTTGGGTCTAGGAGTCAGTCTTAATTAGATAAGGCCTCAAAAATTCGAATCAGAATCAAACTAGAATTGATATTTGATAAAGTTCGTGTCTAAAACATGTGATAAAAAATCCCACGGTAGACAGGCCAAACTAATAGATCGGCCTATCGAACCTGTCCCATCGGCAGGCCAAAGTTTAAGATCGGCCTTCCGAACTTACAATTTTTTATCCCTGCGAATCTTTATCTTCCACCCGGGATTCTTGGGATAGAGCCTCAGTTTTAATTCAAACAACCCAATAGAAAAGGTATCTAGTCAAAACAGTCATATCTAGATAATCTCTAGGAAAATAAATATTCTTGATAATTCAAAAAGTTTATCTACAAGTTTATCTTGAATTAATTCAAAATTAATCCAACCGATAAACAAACATGAATTATCCATTCTCGATAATTCAACAAGTTTATCTTGAATTAATTTTATCACAAAATTAATTCAACTGATAAATAGACATGAATTATCTGATTTTACCAAATTTCAGCTAATTTGATAAATTTGACATAAGTCACCAATTATTGGAAAAGCATACCATATCGTTAAATGATTTTTGTAAGCGAGCAAAGGGGACCATATAGACCTATACAGTTCAAGCTCCCGATAATTATGAAACCTAATATCCCAGATATATATTTCATAATTATCAACTCCAACGCTACTCCACTAAAAGCTTGTAGCTGCACTCTCGAACTATATAGAATTACGAAGCCCGTGTAGCTAAGTCTCCATGACATATCATAATGTATTGTATCCCTATAGGATTATCCATAATCGGCTTAAGGACAAGTTCTATCTTACCTTCCTGATTATTTTTATCTTACGTTCTATTATCTCATCATCGGAAAACTTACCATCCAAAGACGATAAACCATTTGGTTACACCATGTATCCAAATGGTTAAGCACTCTAGTTTTTCAATTACAAGATAATGCATATAAGAGGATATCACTACTCCTAAAGATGAGCTATGGATTTTATATTGATAAATAATAGGTCTACGCTATCAATAGTCATGCCTCCAATGTACCGGCATGCATACCACTATTAAAATGTGGGTGTCACCCTTTGGTATATCAAAAGACACAAGTCAAGACAACGAGCTCACTATTCATCTCAAGATTAAGATATAATACAAATGATCGTCTAAAGTGAATCGATTTGCTGAGACAAAATTATTAATCCAAATCAATTCACTTTATGTCCTAATCCAACACATCGTCACTTATGACAATGTGCCAATATTTCTATTTACGGAGTCCACCTTCTATGGTCAACACAAACATCTCCTATTAGAGATATAGATAACATAATAATCTTTGCATGAATAAAGTGCCCAACTTTATTCCCTCGATTATGGATCTTATGATTTAGACCGTCACCTTAAGAATCGTGTCTTCTGCATAATCTATCCATCATATGCCCAATTCTTAAAGGTTGAGATCGACAGTCTCAGACTTTTATTTGCTCAACATACATTTAACAAATATGAATGTAAAGAGGACAAGATCTGGTATATATAAATAATAGATAAATTCTTTATTAATAAAAATGTCTACAAAAACATATTACATTTTTACTCCTTAGGGCATACATGTCTAACAAAAGCATGCTCAAATTCTCAAAAGTTAGCCAAAGCGGTCCAATGAGATTGTTGTTACTTAGAGCCAAAGATGGTATAAGGTTCCACAATGTATTGTACTTCAAACCGCCTTTGCAACTTGATGACGAGTAGAATTGGGACCTTGGAATAGGTTCTTCTGAGAAGACATGTTCTTGATTAAGTTGTTGTAATCTAGTTAAGCTCTCGAATATTTCACTAGTCAATGTTGTTTAACAAATCATGGTAGTAGAAGAATTCAAGCATACCAAACTAGGAAGGAACAATACCCCACAAATTGGTCCAATATAGATCCAAAAGTTGCAACTGCCGCCACCCAACCATTTTTTAAATACTACATTTGAGTTGGTAATTCGCTAGAAAGAAAGCCTTAATGTTCTTCAATTGCAAATCCACATCACTTGGCATTTCCTCATAAAAGTTCATTGCGAGAAAAAGCACACTCTTGCAATGTTGAAGAGTTGCAAAGGCTATAAATAAAGAAGAACGAAAAACACTGAATATTCTAATACTATAAGAAACTTCACTATTGAACTTGTTACAGCTAAGATTCAAACTAAGTAGTCATTGGTAAGTGGATAGGCTTTTAGGGACGAGACCCTAGAACGAATTAGAACCTAGATCGAGAGAGATGAGATGTACCATTGTAGAGAAGTTGCCTGTAAAGTTGTTTAAATCAGTGGAGAATTGCTAGATCTTACCAAGTCCCTCAAAACTATATGGCAGACTACCTAAAAATTTGTTCAAGGAAATATCCATTTTGATTTTTGATCAAATTAAAAAGGTTTTGAATTCCATCACTAAGTAATCATGGAAACTATTACCTGCAAGCTTATGTTCATTGAGATTATAGAGCTTAAAAATGCTCTTGGGAAAATTTCTGTTGGGAATATGGCTAAATTCTAATTCCCCTTCAGGATCTAATTTAAGTAGAAAAAAAAAAACAACACTAAGAATTTTATCTCGTGAAAACCTTTCAATTTGAAAGGGAAAAACCAAGGCACACACAACAAAAAACTTCCACTATATGAGAATAATGGGTACACAATAAACTCTCAAGCTTACAACAATTACTTGTGGTACACTTGCAAAAATTAACTCTCACACTCACAAGGTATGGCAATCTTATTTTTCTCTCATACTCACTAAGTGTGGTAATCTCCCAAAAACTCTCTGTGAGATATTTATCTCTCTCTCACAAGCACTCTCTATATTTTTTTTCTTTGTAGCTTCTATTCCTTACTGCTCCTCTCAATTGTTGAGATACATTCATCTAATGAGGAGGGGTATTTATAGTGAGCTCTCCCTCCTTTGTAAACATGATCTAGCTATGAACAGCTGGTTTTCCTCAATTGTCAACACCTGTCTCTTTGGCCTTTTCTTTATTTGTTTATTCGTTTACACTATTTGGTGCTTCTTTTGTAGGAGTAAAAAAAATTGGGTTGAAAAATATCACCCATTCATTCTCCCCCTTTTAACCTAAGAGGGGAAGAGATGACTGTAAACTATCATCAATTCGGACTCATTTCAGCAAGCTTGGAACACAGCTCAAGCTTATGCCGAAGGATCCCCTTTGTTAGCGTGCCTGCTGCATTATTGTCGATGTGAATCTTCTACATCTGGAATAGCTTCTTTTCAAATGCTTCACGAATCCAGTGATATCTAATGTCAATTACTTCATTTTGTATTGGTAGCTAGCATTCTTGCTCTGATCAATTACACTTTGACTATCGCAGTAAGCCACGTACCCTTCTTGTTTCAAACCCAGATCTAGGAAAAAATACTTTAGCCATAACATCTCTTTTCTTGCTTCCGTAAGCGCTATGTATTCAACTTTTGTTGTGGATAAAGCGACACTTTTTTGTAGGTTGGACTGCCATGATACAACTCCCCCTGCAAAAGTAAACAAGTACCTAGATGTAGACTTTCTGCCATTAATATCACCAGCTATATCTGTGTTTGCACATTTTAGATGTATGCTTTAGTTATCTGAAGATCCACTTAACAGCTTCGCAATGCTCCTTCCCCAGATTTGCTGAAAAACAGCTCACAACTCCTACTGTGTGAGCTATATATGACCTTGTATAAACCACTGCATATATCAAAGTTCCAACTGTTGATAAGTAAGGAAAAGCCAACATCTTCTTTTCTTCTTTTGAAGAAGGACACATCTTCTTGGTTAGTTTGAATTGATTACCAAGGGGTGAAGAAACTAGTTTTGCTCCTTTCATGTTGAACCTTTCAAGTATCTGTTCAGCATACTTCTCTTGTGATAGCCATAACCTTCGAGACCTCCTATCTCAGATAATCTCCATTTTTAAAATTTGTTTGGCTAGACCCAAGTCTTTTATGTCGAAGGCTCTAGAGAGTTCTTTCTTTGGCTAATTGATCATTTTAGCATCCTAGTCAATTATTAACATGTCATCAACATATAACTTCAGAATGACAAGTTTTTCACAGAATCTACTACGGTTCTCTTGTGCTCTTGATCTATCATAAATAAATCGAACTTCTTGTACCATTGCTGTAGAGCTTGTTTTAAGTCATAGAGGCTCTTTTTCAACCTACAGACTAGATGTTCTTTTCATTTGACCTCAAAACTTTTAGGCTGCTGCATGTAGATTTCTTCTTCTAAATCTCCATGAAGAAATGTAGTCTTTATATTTATCTGTTCAATCTCAAGATCTAGGCTAACTGCTAATCCCAAGATTACTCTGATTGATGACATTTCACCACCGAAGAGAAAATTTCATCAAAGTGGATTCCTTTCTTCTGTCCAAAGCCTTTAACGACAAATCGAGCTTTGTACTTCACCAGATTGCCAGGTCCATCATCTTTTAATCTGAATTCCTGAAGGCTTTCCTACCTTTTAGAAGTTCCACCAACTCATAGGTGTACTCTTCATTAGGATATTTATCTTTTCCTGTATGGACTCCATCCACCTATCTTTGTCTTATGGAAGCTTTCTGGCTCCTCCCTTTCGATAAGAAGAACATAATCTGACGACATGTATCTTATGGACAACATTCGATTTCTGATTTACCTTCTAATAGTTACTCGTCATTCTCCTATTCTTGATTCTGTTCCCCTGATCGTGTTGGTACATCTTCTTCAACATCATCATCATCAGGAGGCAATTCTGAATTTTCAACTGGTTCTTGCATTTCTTCTCCACCTGATAACCGTTGTCATGGAGGAATTAGCTTAACTACAACTTTCTAGTTTGTCTCTCTTCTTTACCTGAATCTTCATTGAAGGCCACATCTCAGCTCCTTGTGATTTTCTTCTTCTCTAGATCCCAAAACCTGTACCTGAACTCTTCATCTTTGTAACCGATGAATATACATGGAATTGCTTTATCATCAAGCTTTGATCTTTGTTCCTTTGGCACGTGCACAAATGCTTTGCACACGAATACCTTCAAATGACAGTAGGAAACATCTTACCTGGTCCATACTCTTTCTAGAATGTCAAACTTCAAAGGAACTGATGGAGACCTATTGATTAAATAGCATGTGGTTTGTACAGCTAATCCACAGAAAGGCTGCGATAGCTTCAATGATCTCATCATGCATCTGACTCTCTTTATAATCATGCGATTCATCCATTCTACTACATTATTATGTTGAGGAGTACCAAGTATTGTCTTCTCATGTCGGATCCCATGTTTAGAGCAATAATCTCAAAACTCATAGGAAGTGTATTCGCCTCCATTATCTGATCGAAGGCATTTTAGCTGCTTCCCTATTTCTCTTTCTACCATAACATGGAATTGTTGAAAAAAATCTAAAGACATGGTCTTTTGTTTTCAACAAATACACCCAAACATTCTTAGAAGCATCATCTTGAAAGTTACAAAGTATCTGGCTCCTCTTAACAACTCAACTTCTATGGGACCACAAACATCAGAGTATACATGGTCTAATACTTTTTTTCTTTTAGCAAAGGAATTTTTAAATGAAACTCTATGTTGCTTTCCAAATAAGCAATAATCACAAGGATCAGATAAAGTACCTTTTCTTTAAGGAATAAACTTTTTCCTTACGAGATGTTGCAGTCCCTTTTCAGTCATATGGCCAAGCCGTTTATGCAATAGATTTGGTGAAGCATTGACTGCTACATTAACTCTATTTATGCAAGCTTTCCCATTAGTCTTGTACAACATTCAACAAAGCTTTCCTCTTGTGACGATCATCGATCCTTTATAGAGTTTCCATTTCTTGTTGCCAAAGTGACTTTCATACCTTTGCTCATCTAAGGTGTTTACTGAGATCAGATTGAGGTGCCAATCTAGAACATGCCTCCCATCTTTTAATGTTAGTTGGCAACCAACATTTGTTTGAATATTTACATCTCTAATTTCGACAATCTTAGAGCATGTGGAATTTCCCATCTTCACGTTACCAAACTCACATGCTTTGTAAGTGATAAACATCTCTCTACTAGGAATGATATGAAATGAAGCTCCTAAATCTACCACCCACTTGACCATTTTATCGCCAACATGCAAACATTCATCGGCAAGCTAATACTAATTGTTGCACAATCGGTAAGCTAATCTAAAAAATCAACCTACCAAACCTACTCCATCGGCAAGCCAAATTTTCCCATCGGCCTGCCAAACTTACGATAATCTTGATCACTGAGAATATCATATTTTTTAACTAAAAATCTTAGATCAAGCCTTAGTTATAATTGAAATAACCCAATAGAAAAGTCAGCTGAGTAAAACAATCATATCCAAGTAATCCCATAGAAAATAAAATATTATCCAAATAATTCAACATGTTTATCTTGAATTAATTTAACTGATAAACTAACATAAATTATTAAATCTAATCTTATCAAATTTCAGCCAATCTAATAATTAATATAAGTCATCAATATGTACAAAAAACATGCCATATCGCCAAAGGATTTATAATGAGCTAGCAAAGAGGACCCGATAGACATATATAATTTAAGATCCTATAATTATAAAATACAATATTCCACATACATATTTTATAATATCAACTCTAACGCTATTCCATTAAAAGCTTAGAGCTACAATCTCGAACTATATAAAATTAATAAGCTTTAATAAGTTAACCATCCATGACATATCATAATGTGTTACATCCCCAAAGAATAGTCATAATTGGCTTAAGGATAAATTCCGTTTTACCTTCTTGATTATTTTTATCTTACACTCCATTATCACACCATTAGAATACTTACTATCCACAGATAGTATACCATTCGGTTACACCTATGTATCCAAATAGTTGAGCGCAAAATATCATTAATTCAACAAAAAGAGCTATGGATTCCGTATCTATAAATAATGAGTCTACGTAAATCAAGAGTCATGTCTTCAACATATCGATATATGTACCATCATTAGGTCAGGATGTCATCCATTGGTACATCAAAAGACATAAGTCAACAACACGGGCCTATTAGTCATTTCAAGATAAAGACACAACACATATGACAAATTGATTTGGACAAACAGAATTATGAACCAAATCAATTTGACTTTTATTTCTAGATCCAACACATCGTCACCTATGACAATGCACCAATGTTTCTACTCTCGAAGTCCCACTCCAATGACCGAGACAAGCCATCTTCCGTTAGGGATGTAGACAACATAACAATCTTAGCATAAATAAAGTGCCTAACTTTATTCCCTTGATTGCAAATCTTTTGATTTAGACCATCACCTTTAATATTCATGTCTTCCACATAATTGTCCAACATGTGCATGATTCTAAAAGGTTTAGGTCGATAGTCTCAGACTTTTATTTGCTTGTCATACATTTAACAAAAATAAACATAATGAGGATAATATTTGGTATATAAATAATAAATAAACTCTTTATTAATAAAATGTCTTTAAAAATATATTACAATATTTTACTCCTTAGGGCACCATATCAAACAATCTCTCACTTGTATTAAGTGAATAAATGTTATATGTTATGCATCCTCATAACCTTGATAGGCAATAATGTCCTCAGACACAATCAAACACATTTCCACATTTTCATGATGTCCTTTATCACATGATGCTTCCAATGAATATGCTTACTTTTCTTATGAAACATTGGTTCCTTTGCATTAGCTATAGCTGTAGTGTTATCACAATACAGTGATACTGACTTATTCATACAAGAAACTACCCCAAGATCCCTACGGAACTTGTAGACCCACACTGCTTCTTTCGAAGCAGCACTAGCTGCCACATACTCATCCTCCATCGTTGAATCCAAAGTACAATCTTGCTTGATACTTCTACAAACAATTGCACCATCGCCCAGAGTAAACACAAATCCAGAAGTCAATCTTCTCAAATCCAAATAGGATTGGAAATTTGAATCAGTATATCCTAGAAGTGTTAGTGTTGGAAAAATAGTATGTAGCTAAATTTTAAAAATTTTATATCAGAGTATTTTCCAAAACACAAGTTTGACATGCTATATGCATAAATTAACTAGATCTTACTAACATTTGAATGCTGAAGAACTCCTGCAATCTGTGAAGAGAAGTAACATTCTAGAAGAACCTCAACCAACTGGTCTTCTTTGCCATTCTCTGTCCATGATTGGAAGTGGGTGTGGGTTCACACGTACAACTCTTCCACTAGGTGACTCTCCTTCCAACCAATTGAGAGAACCCAAAGCTAGTGTTCGTGATTTGTGAACAAGAGCTCTTAGGGAGTTTCCAGATTCTCACCAGCAGAGTATCACTCTTAATCTCTCAATTGATCTAAATAACTTATGTGACTAGCTACCTATTTATAGAGGTAGGGTCTAGGGTCAGTCCTTATTAGATTAGGTCGCAAAATTTGAATCAGAATCAAATTCGGATCAATATTTGATAAGATCCACATAAAAATGCGTGATCTCATCCTTCGCTCATCGGTAGGTCGATCAGGATAATTGGCAGGCCAAACAGGCCCCATCAGCAGGGTCTAAGGTCTAGGGTCAGTCCTTATTTATAGAGGTAGGACTTACTACCTATTTATAGAGGTAGGGTCTAGGGTTAGTCGTTATTAGATTAGGTCACAAAATTCGAATCAAAATCAAATTTGGATCAATATTTGATAAGATCCGCATAAAAACACGTGATCTTATCGTTCGCTCATCAGTAGGCCAATCAGGATAATTGGCAGGCCGAACAGGCCCCATCGGCAAGGTCTAGGGTCTATGGTCATTCCTTATTTATAGAGGTAGGACTTACTACCTATTTATAGAGGTAGGGTCTAGGGTTAGTCCTTATTAGATTAGGTCGCAAAGTTCGAATCAAAATTAAATTCTAATCAATATTTGATAAGATCCGCATAAAAACACGTGATCTTATCCTTCGCTCATCGGTAGGCCGATCAGGATAATTGGCAGGCCGAACAGGCCCCATCGACAGGCCAAACACGAGGATCAGCATGCCGAACTGTCGATTAAAATCTCAGCGAATCTTTTATTTTTCACCCGAGATTCTATTGGATAAAGTCTCAGTTTTAATTAAAATAACCCAATAGAAAAGTTATTTGATTAAAACAACTTTATCTAGATTATCTCTAGGAAAATAAATGAATTCCTAATAATTCTACAAGTTTATATTGATCTAATTTATTCAAAATTAAATCAACCGATAAACAGACAAGAATTATCCGATCCCAATAATTCAACAAGTTTATCTTGAATTAATTTTATCACAAAATTAATTCAACCAATAAACAGACGTGAATTATTTGATTCTTTCGAATTTCAACCAATCTAATAAATCTGACATAAGTCAGCAATTATTAGAAAAGCACGCCGTATCGTTATAGGATGTTGTGAGCTAGCAAAGGGGACCAAATGGACCTATATAGTTCAAGCTCCCAATAATTATGAAGCCCAATATCCCAGATATACATTTCATAATTATCAACTCCAACGCTACTCCACTAAAAGCTTGGAGCTGCACTCTCGAACCACATAGAATTACGAAGCCCGTATAGCTAAGTCTCCATGACATATCATAGTGCATCGTATCCTCATATGATTATCCATAATTGGCTTAAGGACAAGTTCTGTCTTACCTTTCCGATTATTTTCATCTTACGTTCCATTATCACACCATCGGAAAACTTACCATCCAAAGACAGTATACCATTCGGTTACAGCTATGTATCCAAATGATTGAGCGCTCCAGTTTTCTAATTACAGGATAACGCATATAAGAGGATATCACTACTTCTAAAAAGGAGCTATGGATTCTATATCTATGAATAACATGTCTACGCTATCAAGAGTCATGCCTCCAACGTACCAGCATGCATACCACTATTAAGATGTGGGTTTCACCCTTTAGTACATCAAAAGACACAAGTCAAGACAACGGGCCCACTATTCATCTCAGGATTAAGATATAATACAAATGATTGTCTAAAGTGAATCGATTTGCCAAGACAGAATTATTAATCCAAATCCATTCACTTTATATCCTGATCCAACACATCGTCACCTATGACAACATGCTAATGTTTCTATTCATGGAGTCCACCCTGATGGTCAAGACAAACCATCTCCCAATATGGATATAGACAACATAACAATCTTTACATGAATAAAGTGCCCAACTTTATTCCCTCAATTGCGGATCTTATGATTTAGACCATCACCTTAAGAATTGTGTCTTCCACATAATCTATCCATCAAATGCCCAATTCTTAAGGTTTAGACCGATAGTCTCAGACTATTGTTTGCTTAATATACATTCAACAAATATAAACATAAAGAGAACAAGTTTTGGTACATAAACAATAAATAAATTCTTTATTGATAAAAATGTCTCTAAAAACTTATTACATTTTTACTCCTTAGGGCATACATGTCTAACAATCTCCAACTTGCACTAAGTAAGTAAATATGACAAATCTCGCATCCCTATAGCTTCCATATTTCCCTCGAAGACTCTCCCAGTAAGTGTCTTCGTAAATGGATTAGCTAAATTGTCCTCTGACGTAATCTTGCACACCGTGACATACCCGCCCTCAACAAAGTCCTTAATCACATGATACTTTCAATCAATATGCTTACTCTTCTTGTGAAATCTTGGTTCCTTAGCATTAGCTACCGCTACACTGTTATCATAGTATAGTGATACTGTCTTATCCATACCAAGAACTACCTCAAGATCCCCAAGGAACTTGTGAAGCGACACTGCTTCTTTCGAAACATCACTAGCTGCCACGTACTCGGCCTCCATCGTTGAATCTAAAGTGCAATCTTGCTTCACATTTCTCCAACTTATGGCACTACCGTCCAGAGTAAACACAAAACCCAAAGTCAATTTCCTAGAATCCAGACAAGATTGAAAATCCGAGTCAGTATATCCTAGAAGAGTTAAGTCCTCACCTGAATATACAAGCATATACCCTCGAGTCCTTCTCAGGTACTTGAAAATATGCTTTACCGTAACCCAATGGTTCGGTCTTGGATCTGCTTGAAATCGACTTACAATCTCGACCGCTCCACATAACTAATATCCGGTCATGTGCAACGCATAGCATACATGAGACTACCCATTGCCGAAGCATAAGGCACATTCTTCATATATTCTCCTTCTTCATAAGACTTTGGAGAGTCTTTCTTAGAAAGAGTAATTCCAGACCTAGATGGTTGTCCACCATTCTTGGAATCCTACATTGCAAACCTCCTAAGAATTTTATCTATGTAGCCGGCTTGAGACAAAGCTATCATTTTGTTCTTCCTACCTGAAAGATCTGGATGCCGAGAACAAAATTAGCCTCACCCAAGTCCTTCATGTCAAACTGCTTGTTCAACCATAATTTGACCGATGACAATGCCCCAATGTCATTGCCAATTAGCAGAATGTCATCTACATAGAGCAGTAGAAAAACCACCTTCCCATCCTTAATGTGTTTGTAAACACATGGCTCATCCACATTTTGTGAGAACCCATAAGTCATGATCACTTGATCAAATCTTATGTTCCAAGAATGAGAAGCCTGCTTAAGTCCATAAATTGACTTTAGCAGCTTACAAACCTTACCCTCTTGACCCTTAGCCTTGAACCCATCTAGTTGTGTCATATAAATAGACTCATCAAGATAGCCATTCAAAAAAGCAGTCTTGACATCCATCTGCTAAATCTCGTAGTCGAGAGCAGCAGCTATGGACAAGAGAATCCAGATCGACTTAAGCATGGCTGCAGGCAAAAAGGTTTCATCATAATCGATTACTTTCTTTTGCGTATAACCCTTAGCTACCAGTCTAGCCTTAAAGGTTTCAACCTTTCCATCCACTCCTCTTTCCCTCTTGTAGATCCACTTACACCCTATGGGTTTTACCCCTTCAGGAAGATCCACAAGCTCGCAGACTTAATTAGTCTCCATAGACTTCATTTCAATGTTCATGGGCTCTGTCTAGAGTTTTAAATCAATATCCTCCATAGCTTCTGCGTAAGTATAAGGATCCATGTCATGTTCACCCGATTTATCCAAAAAGACCTCCCTATTGAACATATACCTCTCAGGTTGACACCCAATCCTCCCACTACACCGAAGCCCCTCAGGTTGTTGTTCAGGTTTGTTTGGTTTTTCTACACTAATTGGAACGGTTTCATTCGAAACATCCAGAGTGATTGGATCACTCCTTAACTCCTCAAGCACCACTTTGCTTCGAGGTTTAAAGTCGTCCATGTAACTCTCCTCAAGGAAAGTTGCATTAGTTGAAACTATGACTTTATTTTCCTTTGGGTTATAGAAATAACCCTCTTTAGTCCCTTTTGGATATCCTACAAACACACAAACTTCTGCACGTCCTTCCAACTTATTCGGATCCTTAAATAGGACATGAGCTGGATATCCCCATATGCGAATATGGTTTAAGGATGTCTTCCTACCCATCCACAACTCGTGAGGAGTTTTAGGGACCGATTTTGAAGGCACATTGTTCAAAAGATAACATATGGTTTGTAGTGCATATCCCCAAAAGGATAAAGGCAATGATGAATAACTCATCATGGACCTGACCATGTCCAATAAAGTTCTATTCCTTCTCTCCGCTATGTCATTCTGCTGTGGAGTGCCCGACGCAGTCAAATGGGATAAAATCTCATTCTCTAATAAGTGTCCCAAGAACTCAACAAAAAAGTATTCTCCACCTTGATTGGATCGAAGTGCCTTTATGGGTCTACCTAATTGCTTTTCCACTTTAGCTTGAAACTCCCTGAACTTGTCAAAAGTTTCGCTTTTGCGGTGCATCAGGTACACATACCCATATTTTGAGTAATCATCAATAAAAGTAACGAAATACTCATACCTTTCTCGCGCCCAGATGTTCATCGGTCTACAAACATCACTATGTACAAGTTCTAAAACCCCTTCGACCCTATTGCCTTTAGACCTGAATGGTCTTTTGGTCATTTTACCCTCTAAACAAGATTCACATTGAAATATAGATTCCACCTTTAAGTGACTTAAAGGTCCATCCCTTACCAACCTTTGAATCCTATTCAGGTTAATATGACCAAGGTGCAAATGCCAAAGATAAGTATTATTAGAGTGAGAAGTTTTAAGTCTTTTAGAGTTATTATCATTCATCTCAGCATTAAGCAATAAGTTTATCTTAGGTTTCATAAAATATAGATTATTTTGCATCCATCTAGAACAGATAAAAGATATGTTTTTACAAATCATCACTTTATCATTAAAAGAAACCAAATAGGAGTCTTTAAATAAACAAGCTATAGAAATTAAATTCCTTTTAAATTTAGGAACATAAAAACAATCTTGCAAAAATAAATTCCTATAATTATCAAAATAAAGATGGACGTCTCCCACTACTTCCGCTGAGACCAAGGATCCATCGCCCATCCGAAGCATGAAGTCCTCATGAAGCAGACTTCTAGTTTCTTTGAACCCTTGCAGAGAAATACAAACATGATTAGTTGCACCAAAATCTATGACCCAAATGTCACAGGATTCCTCAACTAAATAAGTTTCTAAATACAGAAGATCACACCTATCTCCTTTGGAAAGGAAGTCCTTGCAATGCTTCTTAATGTGCACGACCTTCCCACAGAAGAAGCACTTAAGCTTCTTCGGGTTCTTCTTCTTCTTCTTCTTGCTCTTGGTGATAGCAGGAACAGAAGACTTCCCATTCTTGGCCCATTGCTTCTTTCCATTCCTAGAGTTGTGATTGGAACCAGAAGCAGCTACCATGTTGGCCTCTCTACCCATAGGAGACTCCCTGATTAGCAGTTCAAACTCCTGTAACTATTTCATTAATTCCATCAAAGTCATATCTTGTCTATTGGTTAAATTAAATTTAGCTCTAAAAAGAATAAATTCCTTTAACAAAGTCTCAAAGATCATAGTCATCTGAGTTTCAGCATCGATGTTGGCTCCATTGGTTTGAGCCTTAGCGAGGTAACCCATGACCACATCATGTGCTCCTTTACAGATGTCCTCGGCCTCTACTTATAGTTAAGAAGTTTTTGAAGCGCCCATTGCCGCTTTGTTATGGCTTGGCCTCCAAACAAATCCTCAAGATTATCCAAGATCTACTTCGCAGTCTCATAATCTTGATGTTAAGCCTGCAGCATGTTGTTCATGCTAGCTATAACATAGTAGTAGGCCTGATCATTAGCATCTTTCCAACGATCATACGCTTGGAATTGCTCATTAGTTGAGTCTCCCATAGGCTCGGGATGACAAGGAGTTGTCAGTACATATTTCAGTTTCTCAAAGGAGAGGACGATATCTAGGTTCCATTTCCAATCATTATAATTCTCTCTGGTTAATAGGTTTTTGTCAAGTATCAAAGATAAAACTTTTTTAGACATTTTTAATCTACAATAAAGAATCATATACCAAACATAAGCAAACATATAATAATAATTTAGTGAGATAACACAATCATGTAAAAATACAAATGTGTTTATGTGTCAAAACCTTGAAAATATCACAACCTTACAACGATAATTCCCAACTCAAAATTCAACACGCTCCTAGAGGAGTCATAAATAATTCAATTAGGAACACGGATCCCCTCCTGATTAATATATGCCATCTAAGACCCGTATGATCCAGCATATATTCATAATCGTTTCTTTGGCCATTAATTTTATTAACAGAGCTCTTAGGGGGGTTAAGAATAAAATTAACGCGAGTGTACAAGCATCGTTTCAATATTTTATCCATGATTTATAATCACCACCTAGGGGTGTGCAACCATAAATCATGCTAAAATACCTTATCCTCTCAGAGATCCAATCTGGTACATGATTAAAAATCCCTTCCTAGGGGTCAGGACCACCATATTTTGCCTATAGAACAATGATGGAGGCCTTAGGTCCTCTCTTCGAAAACCTTCTCCCACTTAATCTTTTGAAATCAAGGTTTTATTTTAAGATCATGCATGAACAATTTTAATATGAGCGGCACTCCATATTCTATATGACATGTTATCAATATACATGGCAAATCATATTATAATACAGACAAGCAAAGCAATCAAGTAAAGCTACAAGCAAAATAACAATAACTGTAATATTAGTTCCACCCTAGAGAATAGAAAACTAAGATTACAAGAGAATAATCGAGACATATTATCGATTCTTCATCCTTGAATCCTCAATTTGTATCCTTCTTCATGCAATGCTTGTCTTCAAGTCTTCAATCCCGTATGAATCGAATACTTCATATTTTTGGTAATATCTAAATTTAATGTCTCTCAGAATTGTCCCAAAAATAAAATTACAACTGCACTGGAAAAACTGCACCTTTTTTGAAAATTTTTCAGCTCTCGGTCGGCAAGCCGATCTGGGTGATCAGCCTGCCAATCAAGAAGATCAGCCTGCCGACTCATGAAAGATTGGCCTGCCGAATTGGAAGTTTAGCCTGCCGCCAAAGCCTCCTGATTTCTACCCCACTGACGGCCTACCGAACCTCACATTCAACCTATCGATCTGCGACCATCGGCCTGCCGAACTGTAGGGTTCGACATGTCGACCAAGCATAAATCTCCCATTCCATAAAATACAATTTTTAATACAATTCATCAATTTTATTTTCAACAATTCAAAAAAATAAAATTAGAGACTCAAGAAATACTTGGGAGCACCATCATTAATCTTCTAGATCCGCCTTCTAGATCCGTCTTCTCGGAATGATTATTTAATTACAAAATTCTTACAAATTTAAAAATAAATAATAATTCCTGGACAGAGATGATAGTCTGCCATCTAATTACATGAAAAACCTAGATACACATTCTAACCTCTAAGGAACCATAACTGGTATAAATTAATTAATTAATTAATAATTAAATAACGATTTAATCAACCATAATTAATTAATGAACATTCACCACATAATCCATGACAACATATAAAATATATAGAAACCTAGAGTGCCAACTCTCTATAAAAGTAAATTCAAGCATATGAGAGATTAAGATCACAAAATTTATACATATAGCACAATCACAAACTTGTAAATTTATGTAAAAACCATGGCTCTGATACTAATTGTTAAAAAAATAATACACAGTAGAATTTTAAAAATTTTATATCAGAGTATTTTTCAAAATACAAGTTTGACATGCTATATGCATAAATTAACCAGATTTTACTAACCTTTAAATGCTGAAGAACTCCTACAATCTGTGAAGAAAAGTAACGTTCTAGAAGAGCCTTAACCAACTGGTCTTCTTTACTATTCTCTATCCACAATCGGAGTGAGTGTGGGCTCACACATACAGCTCTTCCATTAGGTGACTCTCCTTCCAACCAATCAAGAGAACCCAAAGCTAATGTTTGTGATTTATGAACAAGAGCTCTCAGGGAGTTTCCAGATTCTCATCAGCAGAGTATCACTCTTAACCTCTCAATTGATCTAAATAACTTATGTGACTTACTCCCTATTTATAGAGGTAGAGTCTAGGGTCAGTCCTTATCAGATCAATATCTGATAAGATCTGCGTAAAAATGCGTGATCTTATCCTTCGCTCATCGGCAAGCTGATCAGGATAATCGGCAGGCTGAACAGGGCCCATCGGTAGGACGAACACGAGGATCAACATGTCCAACTGCCAATTAAAATCTCAACGAATCTTTTATTTTTCACCCGAGATTCTATAGGATAAAGTCTTAGTTTTAATTAAAATAACCCAATAGAAAAGTTATCTGATTTAAATTACTTTATCTAGATTATCTCTAGGAAAATAAATGAATTCCTAATCATTCTACAAGTTTATCTTGATCTAATTTATTTAAAATTAAATCAACCGATAAACAAACAAGAATTATCCGATCCCAATAATTCAACAAGTTTATCTTGAATTAATTTTATCACAAAATTAATTCAACCAATAAATAGACGTGAATTATTTAATTCTTCTGAATTTCAACCAATCTAATAAATCTGACATAAGTCACCAATTATTAGAAAAGCACGTTGTATCGTTACAGGATGTTATGAGCTAGCAAAGGGGACCAAATGGACCTATATAGTTTAAGCTCCTGATAGTTATGAAACCCAATATCCCAGATATACATTTCATAATTATCAAGTCCAATGCTACTCCACTAAAATCTTAGACCTGCACTTTCGAACCACATAGAATTACGAAGCCTGTATAGCTAAATCTCCATGACATATAATAGTGTATCGTATCCCTATATGATTATCTATAATCGGCTTAAGGACAAGTTCTGTCTTACCTTCTCGCTTATTTTTATCTTACGTTCCATTATCACACCATCGAAAAACTTACCATCCAAAGACAGTATACCATTCGGTTACACCTATGTATCCAAATGATTGAGCGCTCCAGTTTTCTAATTACAGGATAAAGCATATAAGAGGATATCACTACTCCTAAAGAGAAGCTATGGATTCTATATCTATGAATAACATGTCTACGCTATCAAGAGTCATGCCTCTAATGTACTAGTATGCATACCCCTATTAAGATGTGGGTGTCACCCTTTAGTACATCAAAAGACACAAGTCAAGACAACGGACCCACTATTCATCTCAGGATTAAGATACAATACAAATGATTGTCTAAAGTAAATCGATTTGCCAAGACAGAATTATTAATCCAAATCCATTCGCTTTATGTCCTGATCCAACACATCGTCACCTATGACAACATGCTAATGTTTCTATTCATGGAGTCCACATCTGATGGTCAAGACAAACTATCTCCCAATAGGGATATAGACAACATAACAATCTTTACATGAATAAAGCATCCAACTTTATTCCCTCGATTGCGGATCTTATGATTTAGACCATCACCTTAAGAATTGTGCCTTCCACATAATCTATCCATCAAATGCCCAATTCTTAAGGTTTAGACCGATAGTCTCAGACTATTGTTTGCTTAATATACATTCAACAAATATAAACATAAAGAGAACAAGTTTTGGTACATAAACAATAAATAAATTCTTTATTGATAAAAATGTCTCTAAAAACTTATTACATTTTTACTCCTTAGGGCATACATGTCTAATAGTTAGATCCTCACCCAAATACACAAGCATATACCCTTGAGTCCTTCTCAGGTACTTGAAAATATGCTTGATCGTAACCCAGTGGTTCGGTCCTAGATCTGACTGAAATCAACTTACTATCTCAACTGTATAACAAATGTCTGGTCATGTGTAAAGCATAGTATACATGAGACTACCCATTATTGAAGTATAAGACACCTTCTTCATGTATTCTCTTTCTTCATGGGACCTCGGTGAGTATTTCTTAGAAAGAGTAATTCCAGACCTAGATAGTTGCCCACCTTTCTTGGAATTCTACAATGCATACTTCTCGAGAATTTTATCTATGTAGGCCGCTTAGTACAAATCTATCATTTTGTTCTTCATATCCTGAAAAATTTGGGTACTAAGAACATAATTAACTTCACCCAAGTCTTTCATGTCAAACTACCTAGTCAACCGTAATTTGACGAATGACAATGCTTTAATGTCATTGCCAATTTGTAGAATGTCATCTACATAGGGCAATAGAAAAACCACCTTCTCATTCTTAATGTATTTGTAAACACATGATCACCTAATTGAATCTTATGTTTCAAGAATGAGAAGGCTGCTTAAGTTCATAAATTGACTTTAGTAGCTTACAGACCTTACCCTCTTGACCCTTAGCCTTGAACTCGTTAGGCTACACCATATATATGGACTCATCAAGATAGTCATTCGAAAAAGTTGTCTTGACATCCATTTTTCCAATCTCATAGTCAAAAACGACAGCTATGGATAAGAAAATGCAGATGGACTTAAGCATGGCTATAGGCAAAAAGGCTTTCTTGTAATTGATTTATTTCTTTAACGTGTATCCCTTAGTTACCAGTGTAGCCTTATAGGTTTCAACATTCCCATCTGCTCCTTTCTTTCTCTTATATATCCATTTACACCCTATGGGTTTTACCCCTTTAGAAAGATCCATAAGTTCTGAGACTCGATTGGCCTCCATAGGCTTGATCTCATTATTTACATCTTATGTCTAGAGCTTTGAATCAACATCCTCGATAGCTTCTACATAAGTGTAAGGATCACTGTCATGTTCAACCGGTTCAAGTAAATAGGCTTCACCATTGAACATATACCTCTCAGATTAATGCTTGATCCTCCCACTACGTCGAAGCCTCTTAGGTTGTTGTTCAGTTAGTTTTTCTACATTGATTGGATTGGTTTCAACTGGAACCCCCGGAGTGATCGAATCACTCACCAACTCCTTGAGTACCACTCTACTTCGAGGCTTAAAGTCGTTCATATAACTTTCCTCAAGGAATGTTGTATTCATTGAAACCATGACTTTATTTTCTTTTGGGTTATAGAAATAATCCCCTTTAGTCCTTTTTGGATATCCTACAAACATACAAACTTCTAAACGTGCTTTCAACTTGTTTACTTCCTTATACAGGACATGAGCCGAACATCCCTATATGCGAATATAGTTTAAGGATGTCTTCTTACCCATCCATAACTCGTGAGGAGTTTTAGGAACTAATTTTGAAGTCACGTTGTTCAAAAGATAACATGTGATTTGTAGTGTATATCCTCAAAAGGATAAAGGTAATGTCGAATAATTGATCTTGGACCTCACTATGTCTAACAAAGTCCTATTCCTTCTCTGAACTATCCCATTCTGTTGCGAAGTGTTCGGCGTAGTCAAATGGGATAAAATCTATTCTCTAACAAGTATCCCAAGAACTAATCAGAGAGGTATTCTCTACTTCGATCAAATCGAAGTGTCTTTATGGGTTTACCTAATTGTTTTTCTACTTCAGCCCAAAATTCCCTTAGCTTGTAAAAAGTTTTGCTTTTATGATGCATTAGGTAGACATACACATATCTTGAGGAATCATTAATAAAAGTAACGAAGTACTCGTACCCTCCACATGCCCTAATGTTCATGGGACCATAAAAATCATTATGCACAAGTTCTAGAACCCTTTTAGTCTTATTGCCCTTAGACCCAAATAGTTTTTTGGTCATTTTGCTCTTTGAAAAAGATTCATATTGTAGTATAGATTCCATCTCTAAGTAACTTAAAGGTTCACTCCCACTAACCTTTGAATCTTATTCAGGCTAATATGACCTAATCGTAAATGCCAAAGATAAATCTTATTAGAGTGAGAAGTCTTAAGTCTTTTAGAGTTATTATCATTAATCTCAGTGGTAAGCAGTATGTTCATATGAGGTTTGATAAAATAAAAATTGTTTTGCATCCATCCATGACAGATAAAAGATTTATTTTTACGAATTACCACTTTATTATTAAAATATATTGAGTAAAAGTCTTTAAATAAACAAGCTACAGATACTAAATTCCTTTTAAGTTAAGAAACATAAAAAACAATCTTTCAAAACTAAAAACCTATAATTAATAAAATAAAGATGGATGTCTCCCACTACTTTAGCTAACACCAAGGATCCATCGCCCATCCATAACGTGAAGTCCTCATGCAGCAAACTTCTCGTTTCTATGAACCCCTGTAGAGAAACACAAACATGATTAGTTGTTCCAAAATCTATGACCCAAGTGGCACTTGATTCCTTAACTAAACAAGTTTCAATAACCAAAAGTTCTCACCTACCTCCTCGAGAAAGGAAGTCCTTGTAATTCTTCTTGATGTGACCAACTTTCCTATAGAAAAAGCACTTCAGCTTCTTCAGGCTCCTTTTTTTCTTTTCTTATTCTTGCCATTCGCCAGAATAGGGGATTTATCGTTCTTAGTCCTCTACTTCTTTCCATTCCCTAGGTTAAGATTGGAACCAGATGTAGCCGCCAAGTTAGCCTCACCACCAGTAGGAGTTTCCTTGATCAAATTTTCAAACTCCTATAACTGCTTCATCAACTCAGTCAAGGTCACATCTTGTTTATTGCTTAAATCACATGAAGCTCTAAATGGGATGAATTCCTTTTATAAAGTCTAAAAAACCATAGTCATCTATGACTCAACATCGATATCAATTCCATGGGTTTGAGCGTCTACAAGGGTAACCCATGACCAACATCATCTGCTTCTTCATAGGAGTATCTAGTCTTTGCTTGCAGTTTAAGAGTTTCCAAAGAGCCCCTTACTGTTTTGTTAGGGCTTGGCCTCTAAACATGTCTTCAAGATTTTCCAAGATCTACTTTGCAGTCTCATAATCTTTGTGTTGAGCCTGCAACACATTATTCATGCTAGCCATGAAATAATAGCAGGCTTGATCATTAGCATTTTTCCAACAATCATACGCTTGGATTTGCTCGTTAGTGGAATCCCTGGTAGGTTCAGGAGGACACGATGTTGTCAGCATAAATTTCAGTTTCTTAAAGGAAAGGACAGTGTTCAAGTTCCTTTTCCAATCATTATGATTCTCGCCGGTTAACATGTTTTCATCGAGTACCAATGATAAAGCATTTTTAGACATTTTAATCTACAATAAATATTCATATATTAAATATAAGAAAACATTCAACAAAAGTTTAGTAAGATAATACAAACAAGTAAACATACAATTGTGTTTATGTGTCAAAACCTTGAAAAAATTATGACTTTACAACAATAATTCCTAACTCAGAATCCAAGAAGCTGCCTAGGGGAGACTTGTCAAATTCAATCAGGAATACGGATCCCCTCCGATTAATATATGTCATCCAAGACCCATTTGATATAACATATATTAATAATCGGTTTCTTTGGCCATTAATTTCATTAACAAAGCTCCTAGAGGAGGTTAATAATAAAACTAATCTTGAGTGTATAATCATCATTTTAACAATTTTATCCATGATTTATAATTGCCTCCTAGGGGTATACAATGATAAATCATGCTAAATTAAATTATCTCTGTGAAGATCTAACCCAATACATGATGAAATCCCTTCCTAGAGGTCGAAACCATCATGTACTACCTATGGACCAACGATGAAGGCCATAGGTCCTCTCTTCAATAACCTTCTCCCACTCAATATTTTAAAAGTCAAGGTTTTATATTAACAAGCATGAACAATTTTTTAACAAGTGGCACTTCCTATTCTTTATGGTATGTTATCAACATACATAGCAAATCATATTATAATGTAGACAAGCAAAGCAATATTCAAAGCCACAAGTAAAATTATAAAATACTAGCCGTAATATCATGGTCCCATCCTAGAGAAAAGAAAATAAAGATTACAAAAGATCAATCGAAACATATTATTGATTCTTCATCTTGTATCTTCAACTTGTATCCTTCTTCATGTGGCATCCATCTTTAATTTTGTTTGACATGTTTGCCCAAGGAAAATGTAATATGTTGTTGGAGATATTTTTATCAATGAAGAATTTAATTATTACTATATACCAAATCTTGTCCTCTTTACATTCATATTTGTCGAATGTATGATAAGCAAACAAAAGTCTAAGACTGTCAGCCTAAACCTTTAAGAATTAGGCATATGATGGACAGATTATGCGAAAGACATGATTCTTAAGGTGATTCTTAAGGTGACGGTCTAAAATCATAAGATCTACAATCGAATGAATAAAGTTGGGCTCTTTATTCATGAAAAGATTGTTACGTTGTCTATATCTCTAACGGGAGATAGTTTGTCTTGACCATTGGAGGTGGACACCACGAATGAAAACATTGGCACATTGTCATAGCTGAATATATGTTAGATCGGGACATAAAGTGAATTGATTTAGATTAATAATTCTTTCTTAGCAAATCGATTCACTTTAAACAATCATATGTATTGTATCTTAATCCTGAGATGAATAATGGGCCCGTTGTCTTGACTTATGTCTTTTGATGTACCAAAGGGTGACATCCACATTTTAATAGTGGTACGCATGCCGGTATGTTGGAGACATGACTCTTGAGAGCCTAGACCTCTTATTCATAGATTTGGAATCCATAGCTCCTCTTTAGGAGTAGTTGATATTCTCTTATATGCGTTATCTTGTAATTGAAAAACTGAAGTGCTCAACTATTTGGATACATAGGTGTAACCGAATGGTATACTGTCTTTAGATAGTAAGTTTTCTAATGATGAGATAATGGAACGTAAGATCAAAATAATCAGGAAGGTAAGACAGAACTTGTCCTTAAGCCGATTATAGGTAATCCTATGGGGATACAATAAATTATGATTTGTCATGGAGACTTAGCTATACGGGTTTTGTAATTCTATATAGTTCGAGAGTACAACTCTGAGCTTTTAGTGGAGTAGCATTAGAGTTGATATTTATGAAATGTACATCCAGGATATTGGGTTTCATAATTATCAAAAGCTTGAACTATATAGGTCCATCAGGTCCCCTTTACTATCTCATAAAAATCCTATAACGATATGGTATGCTTTTCTAATAATTGGTGACTTGTGTCAAATTATCAGATTGGCTAAAATTCGATAGGATCAGATAATTCATGTTTGTTTATCGGTTGAATTAATTTTGTAAAAATTAATTCATGATAAACTTGTTGAATTATTGAGATTAGATAATTCATGTCTGTATATCGGTTGGATTAATTTTGAATAAATTAATTCAAGATAACCTTGTTGGATTATCAAGAATATTTATTTTCTTATAGATTATCTAGATATGACTATTTTAATCAGGTAACTTCTCTATTGGGTTATTTGAATTAAAACTGAGGCTCTATCCTAAAAATCTCAGGTGGGAAATAAAGATTCACAGGGATCATTTATCAAAAGTTTGGTAGGCCAATCTTTAAGTTTGGCCTGCCGATGGAGCAAGTTTGGCCTATCGACCGAGCATTAAATAAATCACTTATTTTCTCAGATCTTGTTCTAGATTTGATTCTGATTCTGATTCAAATTTTTGAGACCTTATTTGATAAGGACTGATTCTTAGGCCCAACCTCTATATAAAGGGGGTGAGATTCATTGTTATTAAGATCAGTTGAGAAATCTAAAGTAAGACTCTACTCTACAACTCCTCAAGAAGCTGTTGTTCACAAATCACGAACTATAACTTTGGGTATTTCTCGATTGGTTGGAAAGAGAGTCACGTGGTAGAAGAGCTGTACGAGTGTGCCTACACACACATTGGCAGTGGATAAAGAATAGCAAAAAAGACTAGTTGATTGAGGCTCTTCTAAAATATTACTTCTCTTCACGGATTTGGAGCTTTTTTGCATTTACGAGGTTAGTAAGATCCGATTAATTTATGCATATATTGTGTCAAACTTATGTTTTGGAAAATACTCTAATATAAAAATTTTTAAAATTCTACTACGTACTATTTTTCTAACAAATTCTTGAATCCCTTATAGATCATAACTTTTTTTTTTCTGATCATCCTAAAATTTCATGTTTCTTAGAATTGTTTTGAAAATAAAATCAAAAACTACACCAAAAAATGCACCCTTTTTGAAAAACGTTTTGCCCTGTTGTCAGCTTGCTGGTCTGTGACCATCGGCCTACCGAACAGATTAGCTTGACCTACTGATCGAGCTGAATTGAATTTTTCTAGAAAATAGTTTTTAAGTAGTTTTTCAATCTTATTTTCAACAATTCAAAAACATAAAAATTTATGGACACAGAAAAACAATGGAACTCCTATCATCTCAATCTTCTAGATCCGTCTTCACTTTGAATGATTATTTAATTACAAAATTTTACAAATTTAAAATTAAAATAATAATTCCTAGATGGTGATGATGGACTATTATTTAATTATATAAAAAAAACCTAGATACACATTCTAACCTCTATGGAACTATAATCGGCAAAAATTAATTAATTAATAATTAATTAAATAATAATTTACTAAACCGTAATTAATTAAACATTCACCATATAATCTCATAACAACATTGAATTATATAGAAACCTTAGAGTGCCAACTCTCTAAAAAAATTAAATTCAAGCATAGGAGAGAATAAGATCACATAATTCATGTATATAGTATGATCATAAACTCAAAAATCAACGTAAAAACTAAGCTTTGATACCAATTGTTAAAAAATGATATGCAACAAAATTTTAAAAAATTTAAATCAAAGTATTTTCTAAAACACAAGTTTAACATGCTAAATACATAAATTAATGACAAATCTTACTAATCTCTTTTGTGAACTGAAAAGCAGCAACAATCTGTGCCGAGAAGAACGTCCCAAAAGAGCCTCAAGCAACTAGTCTTCTTGGCCATTCTCTATTAATGATCGCAGTGTGGGTGGTCGCACGACGTACAGCTTTTCCTCAAGTGACACTCCTTCCAACCATTTGGGAATATTTAGAACTAAGGTTCTTAATATTGAACAATAGCTTTGAGGGAGTTTCAAAGCTTCTCAAACTAGAATACTCACTCTTTGCTTCTCAAACGATCTAAATAACTAAGAAAACTCACCATTTATTTATAGTGGTCAAATTTTGGGTTAAACCTTATCAGATTAGGTCTCAAATTTCAGTCTAGATCAAGTTCCTATGAAAAATGCGTATGTAGATTATCACACGATTGGCAAGCCAATCTAGGAGATTGGCCGATTGGCCTACCAAACTTTCTCCATCGGCAAGCCAAAGTTTCCCATCAGCCTGCCGAACTTACGATAATCTTGATCTTTGAGAATATCTTATTTTCCACCCGAAAATCTTAGATAGAGCCTCAGTTTTAATCCAATAGAGAAGTTATCTAATTAAAACAGACATATCTAGATAATCCCATAAAAAATAAAATATTATCCAAATAATTCATGTTTATCTTGAATTAATTTATAAAATTAATTTAACCAATAAACTAACATGAATTATTACGTCCAATCTTATTGAATTTTGGCTAATCTAATTTAACATAAGTCACCAATATATAGGAAAAACATGCCGTATCATTAAAAGATTTATAATGAGCTAACAAAGAGGACCCGATGGGCATATATAGTTCAAGCTACTATAATAATAAAATACAATATCCCAAATACATATTTTATAATTATCAACTCTAACGCTACTCCACTAAAAGCTTAAAGCTGCACTCTTAAATTATATAAAATTACGAAGCTTCAATAAGTTAACCGTTCATGACATATCATAATGTGTTACATCCCCATAAGATATTCATAATCGGCTTAAAGGTAAATTATGTTTTATGTTCCTGATTATTTTTATTATATGTTCCATTATCACACCATTGGAATACTTACTATCCATAGATAGTATATCATTCGGTTACACCTATGTATCTAAATGGTTGAGCGCTCTAGTCTTTCAATTACAGGATAATGCATATAAAAGAATATCATTAACTCTACAAAAAGAGCTATAGATTCCATATCTATGAATAACGAGTCTACATAAATCAAGAGTCATATCTCTAATGTATCGGTATGCATACCATCATTAGGTCAAGATGTCACCCTTTGGTACATTAAAAGACATAAGTCAAGAATACGAGCCAATTAGTCATTTCAAGATTAAGACACAATACATATGATTGTCTAAAGTGAATTGATTTGTACAAACAGAATTATTAACTAAATCAATTCGACTTTTATGTCTCGATCCAATACATCATCATCTATGACAATGCACCAATGTTTCTATTTATGAAGTCCCACTCTGATGACCAAGACAATCCATCTCACGTTAGAGATGTAGACAACACAACAATCTTAGCAAGAATAAAGTGCCCAATTTTATTCCCTTGATTGTGGATCTTATAAATTAGACTATCACCTTTTTGTTTCATGTCTTCCATAAATCTGTCCATCATATGCACGATTCTTAAAGGTTTAGACCGACAGTGTTAGACTTTTTATTTGTTTATCATCCATTCAACAGAAATGAACATAAAGATTACAATATTTGGTGTATAGATAATAAATAAACTCTTTATTAATAAAATGTCTCCAAAAATATATTACAACATTTTACTCCTTAGGGCACCATGTCTAACAAGTTTTGGCTTCAAAATCCAACAATTCTTCTTCATATGGCCCTTGTTCCCATAATGAAAACTACCGTCATTTTTTGTCTTTAGATTTTGATCTTCCTGTGGACTTGTTGTTCCTGTTCCCCCCTCCTCTGTTTTGATTTCTGCCCCTATTTTTTGTAACAAAGGCTTGAGTATCTGCACCTCGTGCCTTGTTTTGCTTCTCAAACAATTCCAAGGCTTCTGCAATAACTTTATACTCTGACTTATCATTTCTATAAGTAAGAATGGTGATGAAGTGATCATATGACGAAAAGAGTGTCGCCATGATGGGCTTTTCTTCATCGTTGAACTTCACGATGAACTTTAGTAATTGTGATATCATACCATTGAAGTTGCTCAAGTGTTGCAGCATATCTACATTGTCTGGCATCTACATCCGCTATAGCTTCTTCCACAAGTAAAACTTGTTTGATGGATTATTTGACATGTATAATTTTTCTAAAGTCTCCCAGCTATCTTTAGCAGTCTTGCACTCTTTGGATTCGATATTCTGCAAGACAAAATCTGAGAGATTGAGACAAATTGTACTAGCCACAATCTCGCCCATCTCCTCCTAATCTTCACTCTTAACCATACTAGGCTTGTTCCCTTTGTCTAATAGAGTCTTATGGACCTTTTGTTGAATAAGAAGATCCTTCATTCTCTGCCAGAGGGAAAAATTATCACTGTCGCTAAACTTTTCAATTTCAATTTTCTAGCCCATCATGTTGCTATAGTAACCATATTTTGCTACAGTAACTGCACTGCTACAGGAACCGTGTCTGCTATAGAGACCACACTACTACAGGAACTATACTACTATGTCCGTCTCTATTCACTATTCATGAACAGTACCTTACTATTCATGAACAATACCTCCACAGGCAAAATCTGCTCTCCCAGGGTTCCAATCCCACCGGCTCTGGTACCAATTGTTGGGAATATAGACCAATTCCAATTCCCCTTCACTATCTAATTTGAGTGGAAAAAAAAATGGACACTACAAATTTTATCTCGTAGAAACCTTTCAATTCGAAAAGGAAAAACTACGGCACACATAGAGAAAAACTTCCACAATATGAGAATAATAGGTACACAATAAACTTTCAAATTTACAACAATTACTTGAGGCACACTTGCAAAAAATAACTCTCACATTTACAAGGTATGGTAATCTTATTTTTCTCTCACACTCACTAAGTGTGGTAATCTCCCAAAAACTCTCTATGAGATATTTATATCTCTCATGCAAACACTCTCTCTATTTTATTTTTTTTGCAGCTTCTGTTCCTTACCGCTTCTCTCAAATGTTGGGATACATTCATCTGACAAGGAGGAATATTTATAGTGAGCTCTCCCTCCTTTGTTCACATGTGAGCTAGTTGTGAACAGCTTGTTAGACATGTATGTCCTAAGAAGTAAACATATAATAAGTTTTTGGAGACATTTTTATCAATAAAGAATTTATTTATTGTTTATATACCAAATTTTGTCCTCTATACGTTCATATTTGTTGAATGTATGTTAGGCAAACAAAAGTCTGAGACTGTCGGTCTAAATCTTTAAGAATTGGGCATACGATGGACAGATTATGTGGAAGACACGATTCTTAAAGTGATGGTCTAAATCATAAGATCTGCAATCAAGGGAATAAAGTTAGGTGCTTTATTCATGTAAAGATTGTTATGTTGTCTATATCCCTATTGGAAGATGGTTTGTCTTGACCATCGGAGCTGGACTCCATGAATACAAACATTGGCACATTGTCATAGGTGACGATGTGTTGAATCGGGACATAAAGTGAATAGATTTGAATTAATAATTCTGTCTCAGCAAATCGATTCACTTTAGATAATCATTTGTATTGTATATTAATCCTGAGAGAGATGAATAGTGGGACCGTTGTCTTGACTTGTATCTTTCGATGTATCAAGGGGTGACACCCACATCTTAATAGTGGTATGCATGCTGGTATATTAGAGGCATGACTCTTGATAGCGTAGACCTGTTATTCATAGATATGGAATCCATAGCTCTTCTTTAGGAGTAGTGATATCCTTTTATATGCGTTATCATGTAATTGAAAAACTGGAGTGCTCAACCATTTGGATACATAGGTGTAACCGAATGGTATACTGTCTTTGGATGGTAAGTTTTCCGATGGTGCGATAATGGAATGTAAGATAAAAATAATCGGAAAGGTAAGACAGAACTTTTCCTTAAGCCGATTATGGATAATCATATAGGAATACGATACACTATAATATATCATTGAGACTTAGCTATACAGGCTTCATAATTCTATGTAGTTCGAGGGTGCAGCTCCAAACTTTTAGTGGAGTAGCGTTGGAGTTGATAATTATAAAATATATATCTGGGATATTGGGTTTCGTAATTATCAAGATCTTAAACTATATAGGTCCATTTGGTCCCTTTTGCTAGCTCACAACATCTTGTAATGATACGGCATGTTTTTTCAATAATTGGTGACTTATGTTAGATTTATTAGATTGGTTGAAATTCGAAAGAATCAAATAATTCACGTTTGTTTATTGGTTGAATTAATTTTGTGATAAAATTAATTCAAGATAAACTTATTGAATTATTGGGATCGGATAATTCTTGTCTGTTTATCGGTTGATTTAATTTTCATAAATTAAATCAAGATAAACTTGTAGAATTATTAAGAATTCATTTATTTTTCTAGAGATTATCTAGATAAAGTTGTTTTAATTAGATAACTTATCTATTAGGTTATTTGAATTAAAACTGAGACTTTATCCTATAGAATCTCGGGTGGAAAATAAAAGATTCGCTGAGATATTTTTCGACAGTTCGGTATGCTGATCCTTAAGTTCGGCCTACTGATGGGCAAGTTCGGCCTGCTGATTAGGCAATTCAGCTTGCCGATGTGCGAAGGATAAGATTACACATTTTCACTGTGGATTTTATCAGATATTGATCCGAATTTGATTCTGATTCGAATTTTTGAGACTTAATCTGGTAAGAACTGACTCCAGACTCAACCTCTATAAATAGGGAGTAAGTCTTAAGAGTTATTCAGATCAATTGAGAGATTAAGAGAGATACTCTACTGGTGGGAATCTGAAACTCCCTGAGAGCTTTTGTTCACAAATAACAAACACTAACTTTAGGATCTCTCAATTGGTTGGAAGGAGAGTCTTGGTTGGAAGGAGAGTCACCTAGTGGAAGAGCTGTACGTATGAGCCCACACTCACTCCGGTCGTGGATAGAGAATAGCAAAGAAGACTAGTTGGTTGAGCTCTTCTGAAACGTTACTTCTCTTCACTGATTGCGGGAGTTCTTCGGCATTCAAATGTTGTAAGATCTGGTTAATTTATACATATAGTATGTCAAATTTGTGTTTTAAAAAATACTCTGATATAAAATTTTTAAAATCCCGTTGCATACTATTTTTCCAACACAGTTGACTTTCCTCAATTTTTAACACCTGCCCCTTTGGTATTTTCTTTCTTTGTTTATTCATTTGCATAATTCGATGTTTTTTTCACAAGAGTAAAAAAAAATAGGTTGAAAAATATCACCATAGTTTCTTGATAGATCATTTCCGCGAAAGAAAGGACCCGCAGAGAAGTACTATTGCCTAAAGTGTTCGGAATTTCCAATAGAAATGGTTATTTGAGACAGCAAGGACTCGAAGGCGGGTTTAAAATTAACAAATACTTGCAACAATAGACACAAGATTATTGCTGCTCAAGTCAAGAACCTCCAAGTCATGAAAATGAAAGAAGTCGTCAGGAAGACTGCCATCACTGTCGTTAGGGGAGAGATTCAAGATTTTTAACTAATCCAATCTGGAAGAGGACTCTGCAAATTTGCCCAGTGAGTCTTATTTTGCCAAGTTCCGAACAAACTTATAATTTTGCCTATGTTCGGCAAAGCAGAGCATGTGACTCCTGTCTTCAAAAAAAAAAAACAAAGAAAGAAAAAAAAGAACGTGTATCTCCTGTCAAACAAAAAAGAAAAAAAGAACATGTAACTTCTGTCCAAGTGAAACAATCTAGGCAAGTGGAGTTGTTCCATCCATCCTTCAATACTTAATACTAGACAATTTCGAAATCCCTTCATCTATAATGCATGTTATATTCTGGCTTGTTATAATCCTTGCCTTGAGAAAAGCGCCAGAATCACAAAGGGCAAACAATAGTTTGGGAACCCCATTATAGTTAGCTTGGTGTAGAAAGAAAGAGAACATGTTTTCTTTAATAAAATGGATAATGTCGGTTCTTGAATCATCAAATTGAACACCTCACGGCTTGACAACCGCACAAAAGAGTGAATTGACGCTACGCTTTCGGAACGGGTGTAGAAGTCCCCGTCTTGTACGTGGGTGCTAGTAACGCCCCCACTATACTGTGCTCCACACGAATTCCTTTCCATTCCTCTTGATCCTTTCCTAAGTTCATTGAAGCCCTTTTTTTTTTTTTTTGGATTGTGCTCAGGTGTGTAATTTGCTCTTATACGGGTCCAACTATCTTGTTGAATAACCTCAAGTTTCATGCTTCACTAAAATCTTAGGGTTCTTTTGGTGCGTCGGTTTGGAGTGGTGCGGTTTTAAATTTTATAATTTGAACTGGTAGTTTTAATATTATGGTTTTAAACTTTGTGAAGTCCCACTTTTTTTCGACTAGTTATTTTACAAGTTCCCAATGAAACTGAAAGACAGAAGCATCAAAAAGTGATATGAATCTTCACCTACAATAAGCACAAACAAGAGGCCTCCTTGAAAGCTCTGCCCGGGTCCAAGCAGTGCAAAACACCTAAATTGCTATGTTTATAGCAAAAAGTGGATTGTTTATGTACATACAGAAACATATGGTTCTAATTCTACATATTCTAATTGAAAAACCCTTACAATAATGAGGATTTTTATGTTATATAGGCAAAAAAAAAAAAACCTTAAATTGAGGTTTTAAGTTGGGATTTCTTTACTTTCGCTCTCCCTCACTCCCTCCCTCCCTCTCTCTCTCTCTCTACACTTTAGACAAGCTTTCCCTCAAATGAAAATACACAAGACTAACTTTTCTGGCAACTAGAACCATAGCTGCTAGGCAGCAGCATTGCTTTCAACTATAAAAGAGTGCACTTGAACCTGGAAAAATTGTAATCATCTACGGCCTCTGATTAGATTCTGTGTTCTCTCTCTCTCTTGCCCCGCTTCTTGAAACACTCATCCAGCCAAAAAACAAAATGTTACACTGAGCAAAAACCAGTTAAGTTTCTCAATCCCCAATGCCCATACGAATTATCATTTGGTCATTATTAAGTAAATCAGAAGCAAGGAAGATTAAACCCCAAAAGGCCCTTTTTCCTTTCAAAGCTTGAAAAATAAAAGGTATCAAACTGACCTCCAGAAGGGATTTGTCGAGACTACATATTGAATGATGCATTAAAATTTGATAGGATGCAAAATTATAACAATGAAAAGGGAATAGAACCATAAAGCTTACTTTGAGATAGATCCAATATTTCTATGTTCCCCATTCCAGGAAGGCTACTGGGAATGATTCCCAATAGACTATTCTTTCACGAATCTGAAACATGAAGCATATTCAAATTCTCAAAAGTTAGCCAGAGTGGTCCAATGGGATTGTTGTTACTTAGAACCAAAGATGGTCTAAGGTTCCACAATGTACTGTACTTCAAGCTGCCTTTGCAACTTGATGACGAGTAAAATTGGGAACTTGGAAGAGGTTCATTTGAGAAGACGTGTTCTTGATTAAGTTGTTGTAATCCAGTCAAGCTTCCGGATATTTCACTGCTCAATGTTGTTTGACAAATCATGGTAGAAGAAGAATTCAAGCATACCAGACCAAGAAGGAACAATGCCCCACAAATTGGTCCAAGATAGATCCAAAAGTTGCAACTGCCGCCACCCAACCATTTTTGGAATGCTACCTTTGAGTTGATAATTCGCTAGAAAGAAAGCCTTAACGTTCTTCAACTGCAAATCCACATCACTTGGCAATTCCTCCTCGTAAAAGTTCATTGCGAGAAAGAGCACACTCTTGCAATGTTGAAGAGTTGCTAGAGCTGCAAACAGAGAAGAACGATCACTGAAGATTCTAATAGCTATAAGAAACTTCACTATTGAACTTGAGAGAGCAAGGACTATTAACAAATAACTATTGGTTCCTGGCTTAAGCAACAATAATCTAGTGTCTGTTGTTGCAAGTATTTGTTAATTTTCAACCAGCCTTCGAGTCCTTGCTCTCTCAAATAACTATTTCTAAGAGAAACGCTCTCAAATAACTATTAACTCCCACTGAAGATTATTGTTGCTTAAGCCAGGAACCTCCAAGTTATGAAAATGAAAGATGTAATGCCTCTAAGTGGGAGTTAATAGTTTTTAATAAATTAAATAAAAATAAAACCTCAAAATAAAGTTGTCTGGGACTTAAATGAAAACTCTCAAATCAAAATAAGAATATAAACAACAAATAAACCATAGTTTAATGTAGCACCTTAAATTTATTAATATAAAACTATCACCATCATCATTTCAACCCTCAAAACATCTTAATACAGTCACAGAAAGTAACATACGATGCTTACATTATCATGAAGAACATTATTAACAAATAACGGAATTCCAACAGAATAAAGCTACATAGCTTCCTCAACTATTTTTCTCGTAGCCATCTTACACTTAGTGAGTCCTGAAAATATGAAAATATAGAGGAATGAGTGACAACATGCTCATTAGGGAAAGCCATTACTCACCTTTAGGTTTTTATAATTGCTACATTAAAACCTACATGGTTGATTAGTTCTCAATCATTATTCATCTTATGAGATTTATTATCATATCCCGTAGATATCTTATGTTAATCATTACCGAGTTCCATACATGTACATATGTACAAATATTATAGTTCATCAATGTTCCTAGGGATCCATGTTTTAATAAAGTATTCATCACTCATTTCATCGAAGCCCAAATGGGCACGCTTTTTCACTCTTCAATCATTCCAAGAATGTCGGGTGAGGGGACATCACGCCCTGGATCCTCACCAAGTCGATTCCTGTACAGTACGTTATGGGACTTTCGACCCAAGTGACCGTCATCACCTCCCCTATTTTACCTTTTAGAGTATTCATGCCCAAAGACGTAACCGCTACCCTCTTCATGTTTTACCATTTCTCTATAATCAATCATTATTTATTAAGTTAGATTTCCTAACCATTCTTCTTAATTTATAACAACACATGTTAAATCAATTTATTTCTTGTTGTATAATACATGATGAGTTCATGTCATTATCTCTACTCATATAATAGCAATTCAATATATATATATATATTTATATATATCTTTTAATATAACAATCAATTTTAATTTCATAAAAACCTCACAAAAGATGAATAATAGAATCCCCACCTCTTTACAATATATCCACTGATAATTTTCAACTTACAAAATCAAATTCGCCACGTAAGGTCTAAATGTGTCGTTATCCTAAAACGTATAACATAACCATACTTTAACTTAAATCCTAATTTATAATTATGTTAATTTAACATTTATTCTTATTAGTGTGCTATAATCATTAATATACTAAAATTGTGAATATCAACTTTTTCAACTTAATTTTAGTAAATTATAAAATTAATAAAATAACAATAAAATAAAAACATACGAATTTTATTTTGGTATGAAATATGTTAAAATAAATTTTTTAAATAAATAATATGATTTTGAAATATTTAGAAATAAAATAATTAAAAAGTTTGATATTCATAAAACTCTTTGAAATTACAAACATTATAGAGAACTATTTATTATTTCCGAAACATAAGTTGTTAAATAACTACCTTTGTCCTAGTGGTTTGGTCTCCTTTATTTGTTCCTTTTTGTGAAAAACAACACATCATTTTTCATCTGGAAAAACTCTTTCAGGGAACCCAAAATTTGAATTTTTGAGTTTTTCTTCAAATATTGGTTTTCTAAGAGCTTTCTAAGCATAAAAACAATATATAATCATCTATAAACATCAAAAACACATTTCTCACAATTTTCATACCAAGATACAACTTAAAATCAAAGTTAAAGTTTTAAAAACCTAACCTCAAAACTTAGCTCAAAACTGTGGTTTGATCTTGAAAACATCTACGCCTCCTTGATCTTTGAGTTTGTGAATTTTTAAGAAAGGATAGCTTGGGGTTTTCTTTGGTTTTCTTGCTTGTTTCTCTGTGCGAGAAAAGAAAAGAGAGAAAAGAGAGATGCAGAGAAAGAAAGAGAGACAAGAAAAGAAATGATTAAGGGGGACAAGGCAGGTGAGGGTTGGTGGTGCCTTGTCTCCTTTGGAGACTTTTGTTAGAAAATGCCAACATATCAGTTTCGTAAATAAGTAGTATGGCGGAGACAACTAGCTAATTTTAAATACAACAAAAATTTTAAATTGTCACCTTTTTAACATTAAATTTTACGACATCATACCTGTTAAAATAATGGGTGTTACAGCTCTCCCCTCCTTTAGAAAATTTTGTCTTTGAAATTTCAAATGAACAATATTAGTAAAAATCACAATTCTGTTATGATTCCACTTTCGACTCTACACCCTCAGTGTTATTTGTCTCCGAATGTGGGTTACAATATCTCCATTCATTTACTTGAATCCTTACTCTAAATATCAAATCTCTCAACAAGAGTATTTCTAGCAAGTTCTGAATTGATAACACCGCATTAAGGCCTAGGTCTTCTGATTAGAGAAGTACACATACTGATCATACCATTTTTTCAGTTCTTCATTGTCCATGGACTGTGGTTTACAATTACATTAAGGAGATTACCAAAGAATTTATGTATACTTCATCTCTGGGTTCCTTTTCCTTTCTGAGTAAGAAAAAGTAACGGATGGTTGATTTCATATTCCAACTAATAAACTAAAACATAATCATAAAATATATAACACAAGCGTTTCTATTCAAAATCATACAATTAAATTCATTCATAGAGATATTAGAAGGAATCTCGTAGTTGTAAGCAACCCCGACAAATTCCTAAATAAATAGCTACCCTCATGACAAAAACATTCAACCCAAATAACATACTCTTATTTTCTACGGAGAATACAATTGACTTTGGTACTTTCGCAAAACATTAACAGAATACTACACATTATAAACATGATATGGTTACGTTTCGAGAGTACAAGACACTCCATATATCCAGTTATCCATATCATGCATGCTTAGATAATACAAAAACATTGATAAACAAAAGATTGAACCTTAAATGGGATGTGTTTTGAGAGTATCAAGTACTCTGTATCACCAGTCATTCTGGCATTAAGGTCAATAAATCTAAAAGTTTTAATAATAGTATGCCACAAGAAATACAAAGTGTGGGAAAAATAGTTATTTGTGACACATAAACTACGAACATACATGCCATAGGTAAACCAAAAGATTATAGGTGGAAATTCAAATCAAATAGCTACTTTTGGGTTTCCTTCTCCCATTCAAGCTTGAATGTTGCAGTGTCGGACACCGAACAGATGATTTGCATCTTATCTAGCAATTCCTCAGCTGTTGAAGCAATAGCAAAGATTTGTCTCCTTGATTCTACAATGAAGTTTTCTTCCACAGTGTAATCTAAAAATTTTGAAAGACCATCATAAAAACCATTTACATTTAACAGTCCTAAGGGTTTAGAGTGAATACCCAATAAATTCCTACTAGCAACCACGAATATTTCCTTAAGGGTATCTAAACCACCAAGTAATGCTATAAAAGCATCAGAATTATCGATCATGGTTTTAAGACATTCACGGGTGTCCAAAACTCTTTTCTCCCTACCTATTGTTTTCCCACAAAGGTTCCCCTCAGTTGGGAGCCATAGAATAATCCCCAGACTTTGGCACTGCCAGACTTAGCTGCTGTTGCTATATTTCCCATTAATCCTAAACTACCATCCCCATAGGTCAAGTTAATCTTTCTACGTGCTAAAGTCCTAAGTGTCTTGCGGCTTCTAGGTAGACTTTATCTTTTCCTAGGCTAGAACCACAAAAGACACAAACGTTCTTTATTTTCTTGGTTGACTAGGAGATAGAATTTGTATGAGTGGTTGCTTTATGTCTGCTCCATTTAGACTCGAGGTTTTACATGAGATTTTAAAGATGGTGGATACACAAAAGGACAAAAGAGGCAGACGAGTAGGTGATGAACAGGTAATCTAAAGATTTAAACAAAATATTGTGTAGGTAAGAAAGTAAGAAAAAGTTATTGACAATTATGGAAAGCCTGTTCGACTTTTGAAAAATTTAGACTCGAACTATATAACTTTAGAAAATTGAGAATAGTTTGATAAATGACACTCTGACACAACTGTAGACCTTTCGACAAATGTACACAGAATCTAGAAAATCAATATAAATGATAAACTATTGTAGAACTTTTTGAAATTTGAGACACAAGTCTCAAAATATCTGGATAAGTTTTAAAAATTCAAACATATTGTAGTACCGCGTGTGATGTATTTGATAGGATAATATATTTTATTATTATATATATATTATTTTTTTAAAAGACAGCCATAAATTAAATGACACACTAACACTTACGATATCAATCTAATAACAACATTTATTCTAGATACAAAAGCAAATATTCTAAATACAAAATAGTTTTTACCAAAGAGGAAGACAAATTATTGAACACCAATAAAAATGATTTCAAACAAACACTGAACAACTTTTATAGGGCGATGACTTATTCCTTATCTAGTTTTCTTATGACTTGGCAAACAGGATCTTGAAATACCAAATTCCTAAGACGTTGTCTAAGCACCTTAAACATATCCACTAGGATGATCTTGAAGAGAAGCATAGAGGTCATCAAAGTTTTCTTTAGAAAGTCCATCCTTATAGAACTTTATTTTGTCCTCTCTATTTATAGACACAAATCCAGGTGAAGTGCATTTACCGTTACAATTTTGTCATCCACATTTGTTACAAGTGACCACGATGGCACAAGCTCTTCTTTTCATTGCACTACAACTGGTTCCTATCCTTGGTAAACCGACATCTTGACTAAAATCACTTGGATGGATCTTCCTTCTATCAACATCCTCATATCACCAGGAATGCCAAAACACATAAGAATCCACAACCGAGTAATCCTAGTCTTGTATTTCTTTCTAAGAACCTTCTAGGAGAGTGATGGAAAATACTTTCTCAGGTGTAGGTACTTTGGGTCCATGATGAGATGAAAGGAGAGTAGATAAAAAAGAAAAAGAGAGACAGCAAGTTGCAGAATCCTAGAAATCCTTCTTTTTTTAGAGAGAGAAAGAAGAAGTTCCAGAGAGAAGGAAGAGGATTTGCAATTTAGAGAGAGAATGACAAGTTTAGAGAGAGAGTGTGAGCTCAAAGAAATAAGCTTCTATGGAAAGTAGACATATATGTAGACAATGATTGAATCACTGTAGATAACACATGTAGAGACCATGTGCAAGAGACAGTGTGGATTGAACTGATTTAGGGTTTGGACTAGTCCCAAATGTTCTAAGCTGAAATGGGTCGGGTTGTTTTGGGCCTTAACACATTTGAAACGAGTTAAATAATAAGCATGAAATTGAAACCCAACTTGTGCAGACCTTAAGACCAATTTGAAGCCCACTTAAAATAGAATTGACCAAAATAAACGACAAACTCGATTTGATAATAATCAGAAGTCCTCCTGAATGTTATCCAAATTGTTCCATAACAACAAAATCCTCTTATAACGCAAATAATTTGTTTTAATCAAATCCTTGTTGAATAATACATACACTCCTTTCTTATCCTTAATACTCAGTATCTGTTAATATATATTCACCATTAACACTATCAAGGGACTGAATGTGACTAACCTTGAAATCAATATACTTTCTATCTTCCAACATAGACCACATCAATGAGCAAAGACCATTGATGTTACTACTTAAGGACATCTACTATCCTCACAATTCCACTTATACAATCTTTAATTTTCATATAACAAAACTTCAAGTAACCAAGAGATTCACATCTAAACATCTAAAAATTAAACCTTTCATCATAAAGGTCCAAAATCATTACAGATGCCTTAAGTATTATGATTTATTTAAGAAAACTTCTATTGGACATTTTTACATTATATCTATTCGTAGGGACTAATGTTACCACTTAAATACAATGTACGCAACAGAAATATTCCAACCTTGAAATTCATAAATTCTTTGATTTTACAAAATTGTAACAGACCAAAAGATTAACATTGATCTCGCTCAAGGTTCAATGTCATGGATTCCTAACTTATCTCATGTTCCTCAAGTAAATAGAACCTCCAAGAAAATTTATCAAGACTTAAATACTCTATCAAGTCTACACATAATTACTACATAGTTTGAATCAATTATGAAGAATTTGGCACAACCATACCGAACTTTAAAATCAACAACTCAAGCCTTATATTTCTTACTATTTTTTACGAGATAAAAGGCTTCTAGATCCTTGTATCTATATGAATATCTCTTAAGCTATCTATGCATAAATTCATTCCATATAATTATTGCACCCACATAACCGTTAATATCTCTATTCTAGGATTTCTCTATGTTACATCCTCTTGGACTGTATAAATCAACCTGAAGGTTCATTTTGATGATGACATTAAAAATTCAACTTTAAAACCATCTCAAACATAGATATTTAAAGTGGTGCTACACTCCCTAGGTTAACCGTGTTGGAAACAAAGTGCGCAGTGGAATTTTAAAATTTTTTTCATCAGAGTATTTTCCAAAACACAAGTTTGACATGTTATATGTATAAATTAAACAGATCTTACTAACCTCAGTGTGCCGAAGAACCTCCGCGACCTGTGTAGAGAAGTAACGTTCCAGAAGAGCCTCAACCAACTGGTCTTCTTTGCTATTCTCTATCCACAACCGGAGTGAGTGTGGGCTCACACGTACAGCTCTTCCACCGGTGACTCTCCTTCCAACCAATAGAGAGAACCCAAAGCTAGTGTTCGTGATTTGTGAACAAAAGCTCTCAGGGAGTTTTCAGATGCTCACTAGAAGAGTATCACTCTTAATCTCTCAAATTGATCTTAGTAAATCATTAGACTCACTCCCTTTTTATACCTATTGGTCCTTGGGGTCAGTCCATATCAGATTAGGTCTCAAAAATCGAAACAGACTCAAGTTCGGATCAATATCTGATAAGATACGCGTGAAAAACGCGTAATCTTAACTGTCGCGGTCGGCATGCCGAACTGTGTGATAGGCAGGCCGAACTGGCCAGTTCGGCAGGCTGAACTTTCTGATAGGCAGGCCGAACTGCCGAGAAAAAAATCTCCGTGAATCTTTTATTTTCCACCCGAGATTCTAAAGGATAAAGTCTCAGTTTTGATTCAAATAGCCCAATAGAAAAGATATCTGATCAAAACAAACTTTATCAAGATAATCTCTAAGAAAATAAATCAATTCACAATAATTCTACAAGTTTATCTTGTTCTAATTGTCCAAAATTAAAACAACCGATAAACAGACAAGAATTATCCGAACGCCATAATTCAACAAGTTCATCTTGAACTAATTTCTTACTTAATTAATTCAACCGATAAACAGACATGAATTATTTGATTCTTATAAATTTTAAACCAATCTGATAAATCTGACATAAGTCACCAATTATTGGAAAAGCACGCCGTGTCGTTACAGGATTTTGTGAGCTAGCAAAGGGGACCAAAATGGACCTATAAAGTTCAAGCTCATGATAATTATGAAACCCAATATCCCAGATATACATTTCACAATTATCAACTCCAATGCTACTCCACTAAAAGCTTGGAGCTGCACTCTCAAACTTTATAGAATTACGAAGCTCGTGTAGCTAAGTCTCCATGACATATCATAGTGTATCGCATCCCCATATGATAATCCATAACCGGCTTAAGGACAAGTTCTGTCTTACCTTCCTGATTATTTTTATCTTACGTTTCATTGTCTCACCATTAGAAAACTTACCATCCAAAGATAGTATACCATTCGGTTACACCTATGTATCCAAATGGTTGAGCGCTCCAGTTTTCCAATTACAGGACAACGCATATAAGAGGATATCATTACTCCTAAAGAGGAGCTATGGATTCCATATCTATGAATAACAAGTCTACGCTACCAAGAGTCATGCCTCCAACGTACCGGCATGCATGCCACTATAGAGATGTGGGAGTCACCCATTGGTACATCAAAAGACACAAATCGAGACAACGGGCCCATTATTCATCTCAGGATTAAGATACAATACAAATGATTGTCTAAAGTGAATCGATTTACCAAGACAGAATTATTAATCCAAATCAATTCACTTTATGTCCCGATCCAACACATCGTCACCTATGACAACGCGCCAATGTTTCTATTCACGGAGTCCAACTCCGATGGCCAAGACAAACCATCTCCCAAAAGGGATATAGACAACATAACAATCTTTACATGAATAAAGCGCCCAACTTTATTCCCTCGATTGCGGATCATATATTTTAGACCATCACCTTAAGAGTCGTGTCTACCGCATAATCATCCCATCATATGCCCAACTTTTAAGGTTTAGACTGATAGTCTCAGACTACTGTTTGCTTATCATACATTCAACAAATATGAACGTAAAGAGGACAATATTTGGTATATATAAATGAATAAATTCTTTATTGATAAAAATGTCTCCAAAAACGTATTACATTTTTACTCCTTAGAGCATACATGTCTAACAATCTCCCACTTGCACTAAGTGAGTAAATACTGCAAATTTCGCATCCCCATAGCTTCCACATGCCTCTCGAAGACTCTCCCAGTAAGTGTCTTCGTGAATGGATCAGCTAAATTGTCCTCTGACGCGATCTTGCATACCGTGACATGCCCGCTCTCAACGAAGTCCTTTATCACATGATACTTCCGATCAATATGCTTACTCTTCTTGTGAAATCTTGGTTCCTTAGCATTAGCTACCGCCGCACTGTTATCACAGTACAGTGATACCGCTTTATCCATACCAGGAACTACCTCAAGATCCCCAAGGAACTTGCGGAGCCACACTGCTTCTTTCGAAGCATCACTAGCCGCCACATACTCGGCCTCCATCGTTGAATTCGAAGTGCAATCTTGCTTCGCACTTCTCCAACTGATGGCACCACCACCCAGAGTAAACACAAACCCCGATGTCGATTTCCTAGAATCCAGGCAGGATTGAAAATCCGAATCAGTGTATCCTAGAGGAGTTAAATCCTCACCCGAATACACAAGCATATACCCTCGAGTCCTTCTTAGGTACTTGAAAATATGCTTTACCGCAACCCAATGGTTCGGTCCTGGATCCGCCTGAAATCGACTCACAATCCCGACCGCATAGCTAATATCCGGTCGAGTGCAAAGCATGGCATACATGAGACTACCCACTGCCGAAGCATAAGGTACCTTCTTCATGTATTCTCTTTCTTCAGAAGACTTTGAAGAGTCTTTCTTAGAAAGAGTAATTCCAGACCTAGATGGTTGCCCACCTTTCTTGGAATCCTGCATTGCAAACCTCCTGAGAATTTTATCTATGTAGCCGGCCTGTGACAAAGCTATCATTTTGTTCTTCCTATCCCGAAAGATCTGGATACCGAGAACAAAATTAGCCTCACCTAAGTCCTTCATGTCAAACTGCTTGGTCAACCATAATTTGACCGATGACAATACCCCAACGTCATTGCCAATTAGCAGAATGTCATCTACATAGAGTAGTAGAAAAACCACCTTCCCATTCTTAATGTGTTTGTAAACACATGGCTCATCCACATTTTGTGAGAACCCATAAGTCTTGATCACTTGATCAAATCTTATGTTCCAAGAACGAGAAGCCTGCTTAAGTCCATAAATAGACTTTAGCAACTTACAAACCTTACCCTCTTGACCCGTGACCTTGAACCCGTCTGGTTGTTCCATATAAATGGACTCATCAAGATAGCCATTCAGAAAAGCCGTCTTGACATCCATCTGCCAAATCTCGTAGTCGAGAGCGGCAGCTATGGACAAGAGAATCCGGATGGACTTAAGCATGGCTACAGGCGAAAAGGTTTCCTCATAATCGATTCCTTCCTTTTTCGTATAACCCTTAGCTACCAGTCTAGCCTTAAAGGTTTCGACCTTTCCATCCACTCCTCTTTTCCTCTTGTAGATCCACTTAGTCCCTATGGGTTTTACCCCTTTGGGAAGATCCACAAGCTCCCAGACCCGATTAGTCTCCATAGACTTCATCTCAATGTTCATGGCCTCCGTCCAGAGTCTTGAATCAACATCCTCCATAGCTTCTGCGTAAGTATAAGGATCCCTGTTATGTTCATCCGGTTCAGCCAAAAAGACCTCCCCATTGAACATATACCTCTCAGGTTGACGCCCAATCGTCCCACTACGCCGAAGCCCCTGAGGTTGTTGTTCAGGTTTGTTTGGTTTTTCTACACCGATCGGAATGGTTTCGTTCGGAACCTCCGGAGTAAACGGATTACCCCTCAACTCCTCAAGCACCACTTTGCTTTGAGGTTTAAAGTCGTTCATGTAACTCTCCTCAAGGAAAGTTGTATTAGTTGAAACCACGACTTTATTTTCCTTTGGGTTATAAAAATAACCCCCTTTAGTCCCTTTTGGATATCCTACAAACACGCAAACTTCTGAACGTGCTTCCAACTTATTCGGATCCTTAAACAGGACATGAGCTGGACATCCCCATATGCGAATATGGTTTAAGGATGTCTTCCGTCTTGTCCACAACTCGTGAGGAGTTTTAGGGACCGATTTTGAAGGCACATTGTTCAAAAGATAACATGCGGTTTGTAGTGCATATCCCCAAAAGGATAAAGGCAATGATGAATAACTCATCATGGACCGAATCATGTCCAACAAAGTCCTATTCCTTCTCTCTGCAACGCCATTCTGCTGCGGAGTACCCGGCGCAGTCAAATGGGATAAAATCCCATTCTCTAACAAGTGTCCCAAGAACTCATCAGAAAGGTATTCCCCACCTCGATCAGATCGAAGTGCCTTTATGGGTCTACCCAATTGCTTTTCCACTTCAGCCCGAAACTCCCTGAACTTATCATAAGTTTCGCTTTTGTGGTGCATTAGGTACACATACCCATATCTTGAGTAATCGTCAATAAAAGTAACGAAGTACTCATACCCTCCTTGTGCCCGGATGTTCATCGGTCCGCAAACATCACTATGCACAAGTTCTAGAACCCCTTCGGCCCTATTGCCCTTAGACCCGTATGGTCTTTTGGTCATTTTACCCTCCAAACAAGACTCACATTGAGGTATAGATTCCACCTTTAAATGACTTAAAGGTCCATCCCTTACCAACCTTTGAATCCTATTTAGGTTAATATGGCCAAGGCGCAAATGCCAAAGATAAGTCTTATTAGAGTGAGAAGTTTTAAGTCTTTTTGAGTCATTATCATTTATCTCAGCATTAAGCAATAGGTCCATCTTAGGTTTGATAAAATGTAGATTATTTTGCATCCATCCAGAACAGATAAAAGATTTGTTTTTACGAATCACCACTTTTTCATTAAAAGATACCACGTAGGAGTCTTTAAATAAAGAAGATACAGAAATTAAATTCCTTTTAAATTTAGGAACATAAAAACAATCTCGCAAAATTAAACTCCTATAATTATCAAAATAAAGATGGACATCTCCCACTGCTTCCGCTGAGACCAAGGATCCATCGCCCATCCGAAGCGTTAAGTCTTCACGAAGTAGACTTCTTGTTTCTTTGAATCCCTGCAGAGAAACACAAACATGATTAGTTGCACCGGAATCTATGACCCAAATGTCACTGGATTCCTCAACCAAACAAGTTTCTAAATATAGAAGATCACACCTACCTCCCTTGGAAAGGAAGTCCTTGCAATGCTTCTTTATATGCCCGACCTTACCACAAAAGAAGCACTTAAGCTTCTTTGGGTTCTTCTTCTTCTTCTTCTTGCTCTTGGTAGCAATAGGAATAGAAGACTTCCCACTCTTGGCCCGTTGCTTCTTTCCATTCCCAGAGTTAGGATTGGAACCAGAAGCAGCTACCATATTGGCCTCTCCACCAGCAGGAGACTCCCTGATCAGCAGTTCAAACTCTTGTAACTGTTTCATCAGTTCTGTCAAGGTCATATCCCGTCTATTGCTTAGATTAAAAGTAGCTCTAAACGGAATAAATTCCTTAGACAGAGTCTCAAAGACCATAGTCATCTGAGTTTCAGCATCGATGTCGGCTCCATTGGTTTGAGCCTCAGCGAGGTAACCCATGACCAACATCATGTGCTCCTTTACAGATGTCCCCGGTCTCTGTCTACAGTTTAAGAGTTTTCGAAGCGCCCCTTGCCGCTTTGTTATGGCCTGGCCTCCAAACATGTCCTCAAGATTATCCAAGATCTGCTTCGCAGTCTCATAATCCTGATGTTGAGCCTGCAGCACGTTGTTCATGCTAGCCATAACATAGCAGCGGGCCTGATCATTAGCATCTTTCCAGCGGTTGTACGCTTGGAATTGCTCATTACTTGAGTCTCCCGTAGGCTCGGGAGGACAAGGAGTTGTCAGAACATATTTCAGTTTCTCAAAGGAAAGGACGATGTCCAGGTTCCATTTCCAATCATTATAGTTCTCACCGGTTAATTGGTTTTTGTCAAGTATCGATGATAAAGAGTTTTTAGACATTTTCAATCTATAATAAAGAATCATATACCAAACATAAGCAAACATATATAATAATTTAGTAAGATAACACAATCATGTAAAATGATACAAATGTGTTTATGTGTCAAAACCTTGAAAATATCACAACCTTACAACGATAATTCCCAACTCAGAATTCAACAAGCTCCTAGGGGAGTCATGCCAAATTCAATCAGGAACACGGATCCCCTCCTGATTAATATATGCCATCCAGGACCCGTATGATCCAGCATATACTAATAATCGTTTCTTTGGCCATTAATTTTATTAACAGAGCTCCTAGGGGAGGTTAATAATAAAATTAACGTGAGTGTATAACCACCGTTTCAATATTTTATCCATGATTTATAATCACCACCTAGGGGTGTGCAACCATAAATCATACTAAAATACCTTATCCTTTCAGAGATCCAATCTGGTACATGATAGAAATCCCTTCCTAGGGGTTGGGACCATCATGTTCTTCCTATGGACCAACGATGGAGGCCTTAGGTTCTCTCTTCGAAAACCTTCTCCCACTCAATCTTTTGAAGTCAAGGTTTTATTTTGAAATTATGCATGAACAAATTTAATATGAGCGGCACTCCCTATTCTATATGACATGTTATCAATATACATGGTAAATCATATTATAATGCAGACAAGCAAAGCAATCAAGCAAAGCTACAAGCATAATAATAATAATAACCGTAATATTATGGTTCCACCCTAGAGAATAGAAAAACTAAGATTAGAAGAGAATAATCGAGACATTTATCGATTCTTCATCCTTGAATCCTCAAGCTGTATCCTTCTTCATGTAATATCCATCTTCAAGTCCTCAATCCCGTATGAATCGAACACTTCATATTTCCGGTCATATCCAAATTTAATGTTTCTCAGAATCGTCCCAAAAATAAAATTAAAACTGCACCAAAAAAATTGCACCTTTTCTGGACACCTGGCTGCTCTCGGTCGGCAGGCCGATCTGGGTGATCGGTCTGCCGATCATGGTGGTTCGGCCTGCCGAACATGAAGGTTCGGCCTGCCGGCAGAGCACCAAAATTTCTGCCCCACTGTCGGCCTGCCGGACCATACGTCCGGCCTGCCGATCTGTGACCTTCGGCCTGCCGAACTGTGAGGTCCGGCATGCCGACCGAGCAGAAAACCCTCAATCTAGAAAATACAATTTTAATGCAATTCATCAATTTTATTTTCAACAATTCAAAAACATAAAATTAGAGACTCAGGAAATACCTGGAGGCGCCATCATCAATCTTTAAGTTCCGACTTCTCGTTCCGTCTTCTCCGAATAATTATTTAATTACAAAATTCTTACAAATTAAAAATTAAATAATAATTCCTAGACGGAGATGATAGTCCGCCATCTAATTACATGAAAAACCTAGATACACATTCTAACCTCTAAGGAACCATAACCGGTATTAATTAATTAATAAATAATTAAACAACAATTTAATCAACCATAATTAATTAATAAACATTCACCATATAATCCATGACAACATATATATTATATAGAAACCTAGAGTGCCATCTCTCTATAAATTTAATTCAAGCATTGGAGAGATTAAGATCACAAAATTTATGCATATAACATGATCACAAACTTGCAAATTTATGTAAAAACCTCGGCTCTGATACCAATTGTTGGAAACAAAGTGCGCAGCGGAATTTTAAAATTTTTTTCATCAGAGTATTTTCCAAAACACAAGTTTGACATGTTATATGTATAAATTAAATAGATCTTACTAACCTCAGTGTGCCGAAGAACCTCCGCGACCTGTGTAGAGAAGTAACGTTCCAGAAGAGCCTCAACCAACTGGTCTTCTTTGCTATTCTCTATCCACAACCGGAGTGAGTGTGGGCTCACACGTACAGCTCTTCCACCGGTGACTCTCCTTCCAACCAATAGAGAGAACCCAAAGCTAGTGTTCGTGATTTGTGAACAAAAGCTCTCAGGGAGTTTTCAGATGCTCACTAGAAGAGTATCACTCTTAATCTCTCAAATTGATCTTAGTAAATCATTAGACTCACTCCCTTTTTATACCTATTGGTCCTTGGGGTCAGTCCATATCAGATTAGGTCTCAAAAATCGAAACAGAATCAAGTTCGGATCAATATCTGATAAGATACGCGTGAAAAACGCGTAATCTTAACTGTCGCGGTTGGCATGCCGAACTGTGTGATAGGCAGGCCGAACTGGCCAGTTCGGCAGGCCGAACTTTCTGATAGGCAGGCCGAACTGCCGAGAAAAAAATCTCTGCGAATCTTTTATTTTCCACCCGAGATTCTAAAGGATAAAGTCTCAGTTTTGATTCAAATAGCCCAATAGAAAAGATATCTGATCAAAACAAACTTTATCAAGATAATCTCTAAGAAAATAAATCAATTCACAATAATTCTACAAGTTTATCTTGTTCTAATTGTCCAAAATTAAAACAACCGCTAAACAGACAAGAATTATCCGAACGCCATAATTCAACAAGTTCATCTTGAACTAATTTCTTACTTAATTAATTCAACCGATAAACAGACATGAATTATTTGATTCTTATAAATTTTAAACCAATCTGATAAATCCGACATAAGTCACCAATTATTAGAAAAGCACGCCGTGTCGTTACAGGATTTTGTGAGCTAGCAAAGGGGACCAAAATGGACCTATAAAGTTCAAGCTCATGATAATTATGAAACCCAATATCCCAGATATACATTTCACAATTATCAACTCCAACGCTACTCCACTAAAAGCTTGGAGCTGCACTCTCGAACTTTATAGAATTACGAAGCTCGTGTAGCTAAGTCTCCATGACATATCATAGTGTATCACATCCCCATATGATAATCCATAACCGGCTTAAGGACAAGTTCTGTCTTACCTTCCCGATTATTTTTATCTTACGTTCCATTGTCTCACCATTAGAAAACTTACCATCCAAAGATAGTATACCATTCGGTTACACCTATGTATCCAAATGGTTGAGCGCTCCAGTTTTCCAATTACAGGACAACGCATATAAGAGGATATCATTACTCCTAAAGAGGAGCTATGGATTCCAAATCTATGAATAACAAGTCTACGCTACCAAGAGTCATGCCTCCAACGTACCGGCATGCATGCCACTATAGAGATGTGGGAGTCACCCATTGGTACATCAAAAGACACAAATCGAGACAACGGGCCCATTATTCATCTCAGGATTAAGATACAATACAAATGATTGTCTAAAGTGAATCGATTTTCCAAGACAGAATTATTAATCCAAATCAATTCACTTTATGTCCCGATCCAACACATCGTCACCTATGACAACGCGTCAATGTTTCTATTCACGGAGTCCAACTCCGATGGCCAAGACAAACCATCTCCCAAAAGGGATATAGACAACATAACAATCTTTACATGAATAAAGCGCCCAACTTTATTCCCTCGATTGCGGATCATATATTTTAGACCATCACCTTAAGAGTCGTGTCTACTGCATAATCATCCCATCATATGCCCAACTCTTAAGGTTTAGACTGATAGTCTCAGACTACTGTTTGCTTATCATACATTCAACAAATATGAACGTAAAGAGGACAATATTTGGTATATATAAATGAATAAATTCTTTATTGATAAAAATGTCTCCAAAAACGTATTACATTTTTACTCCTTAGAGCATACATGTCTAACAAACCGAACCTAGGTTCTGATACCAAAAATTTTGTAATGCCCCTAAGTAGGAGTTAACAGTTTTTAATAAATTAAATAAAAATCAGAAAATAAAAATAAAACCTTAAAGCAAAGTTGCTTGGGACTTAAATGAAAACTCTCAAATTAAAATAAGAATATAAACAACAAATAAACCATAGTTTAATATAGCACCTTAAATTTATTAATATAAACTGTCACCATCATCATTCCAACTCTCAACACATCTAAATACAGTCACAAAAAGTAACATACGATGCTTACATTATCATGAAAAATATTATTAACAAATGAAGAAATTCCAAGGTAATACAGCTACATAGCTTCCTCAACTATTTTTCTCGTAGCCATTTCACACTTGGTGAGTCCTAAAAAGATGAAAATATAAAGGAATGAGCAACAACATGCTCAGTAGGGAAAACTGCGTTATAGAATTTTAATAAATTAAATAAAGATCAGAAAATAAAAATAAAACCTTAAAGCAAAGTTGCCAGGGACTTAAATGAAAACTCTCAAATCAAAATAAAAATATAAAGAACAAATAAACCACAGTTTAATGTAGCACCTTAAATTTATTAATATAAAATTGTCACCATCATTATTTTAACCCTCAACACATCTTAATACAATTATAAAAAGTGACATAAGATGCTTACATTATCATGAAGAACATTCTTAACAAATGAAGCAATTCCAATATAATACAGCTACATAGCTTCCTCAACTATTTTTCTCGTTGCCACCTCACAATTGACGAGTCCTGAAAAAATGAAAATATAAGGGAATGGGCGACAACATGCTATGTAGGGAAAACCATTACTCACATTTAGGTTTTTATAATTATCACATTAAAACCTGCTTGATTAGTTAGTTTTCAATCATTATTCATCTTATGAGATTCATTATGATCATATTCCATGGATATCTTACGTTAACCATTGCCGAGTTCCATACATATACATATATAAAAATATTATAGTTCATCAATGTTCCTAGATATCCATGTTTCAATAGAGTATACATCACTCATCTCATTGAAACCCAAATGGGCCCACTTTTCCACTCTTCAATCATTCTAAGAGTTTTGGGTGAGGGGACATCACGCCCTAGATCCTCACCAAGTTGATTTTTGTACAATACGTTATGGGACTTTCGACCCAAGGAAGCATCATTACCTCCCCATATTTTACCTTTTAGGGTATTCATGCCTAAAAACGTAACTGTCGTTCTCTTTACATCTTACCATTCCTCTATAATCAATCATTATTTATAGAGTTAGATTTCCTAACTATGCTTTTTAATGTATAACAACACATGTTAAATCAATTTATTCCTCACTGTATAATATAGGACGAGTTCATGTCATTATCTCATATGTGATACTCATATAAGAGCAATTCAACATATATATATCTTACCATATAACAACCAATTTTCATTCCATAAAAACCTCACAAAAGAGGAGTAATAGAATCCTTACCTCTTTGCAATGCATCCACCGATAATTTTCAGCTTACAAAATCAAATTTGTCATGTAAACTTCAAATACGTCGTTATCCTAAAATGTATAAAAAAACCATACTTTAACTTAAATCCTACTTTATAATTATGTCAATTTACCATTTATTTTTATTAGTGTGCCATAATCATTAATATACTAAAATTGTGAATATCAACTTTTCCAACTTAATTTTAGCAAGTTATGAAATTAATAAAATAACAATAAAATAAAAACATACGAATTTTATTTTGGTACGAAATATGTTAAAATGAATTTTTAAAATAAATAATACAATTTTAAAATATTTAGAAATAAAATAATTAAAAAGTTTAATATTCATCAAATTATTTGAAATTACAAACTTTATAGAAAACTATTTATTATTTCTTAAACATAAATTATTAAATAACTACCTTTGTCCTAGTGGTTTGGTCTTCTTAATTTGTTCTTGATGTTGGGGGTTCAAACCCTACTTAAAGCAAAAAATCTGTCTTTTAAATTTATTAAATCTCCCTTTTCTTGATGTTGGGGGTTCAAACCCTACTTAAAGCAAAAAATCTGCCTTTTAACTTTATTAAATCTCCTTTTGAAAAAACGACATGTCAGAGAACCCCCAAAATCTAATTTTTTTAGTTTTTCTTCAAATCTTAATTTTCTAACAGCTTTTTAAGCATAAAAACAATATATAATCATCTATAAACATCAAAAATACATTTCTCACAATTTTTATAAAATCTAAATTTTTGAGTTTTTCTTCAAATCTTAGTTTTCTAACAGCTTTTTGAGCATAAAAACAATATATAATCATCTATAAACATCAAAAATACATTTCTCACAATTTTCATACTAGATTCAACTTAAAATCAAGGTTAATGTTTGAGAAATCTAACCTCAAAACTTAGTTCAAACCTATGGTTTGATCTTGAAAACGTCTAGGCCTCTTAAATCTTTGAGTTTGTGAAGAATTGTTTGTGAATTTTTGAGAAAGGATAGCCAGGGGTTTTATTTGCTTTTCTTGCTTGTTTCTCCATGAGAGACAAGAAAAGAGAGAAAAGAGAGATGCAGAGAAAGAGAGACGAGAAAGAGGAAGAGAGGATGGAATAAAAAGAAAAGAAATGGTTGAGGGGGACAAGGCAGGTGAGGGTTGGTGGTGCCCTATCTCTTTTGGAGACTTTTGTCAAAAAATACCAACATGGTAGTTTTGTAAATAAGTGGTATGACGAAGACAACTTGGTAATTTTAAATACAAAATTTTTAAACTGTCACATTTTTTACATTATATTTTACAATATCATACCTGTTAAAATAACGAGTGTTATAAAAGAACTCTTTTGGAAGACTTACGGGAGAGATTCAAGATTTTTAGCTGATCCAATCCACAAAAGGACTGAAAATTTGCTCGCTAAGTCTCGTGTTGCCAAGTTCCGAACAAACTATCCTTTTGCCTATGTTCGGCAAAGCAGAGCATGCAACTCCTGTCTTCTAAAAAAGAAAAAAAGAACGTACAACTCCTGTCTATCAAAATAAAAAAGAAGATATAACTTCTGTCCAAGTGAAACAATCAAGGCAAGTGGCATTGTTCCATCCATTCTTCAATACTTAATACTAGACAATTTCGAAATCCCTTCAAGCCATCTATAATGCATGTTATAACCCTTGCCTTGAGAAAAGCGCCAGAATCACAAAGGGAAAACAATAGTTTGGGAACCCCATTATAGATAGCTTGGTGTAGGAAGAAAGAGAATATGTCTTCTTTAACAAAGTGGATAATGCTGGTTCTTGAATCATCAAATTGAACGCCTCACGGCCTGACAACCACGCAAAAGAGTGAATTGACGTTGCGCTTTCGGAACGGATGTAGAAGTCCCCGTCATGTACGTGGGTGCTAGTAACTTCCCCAGTACACTGTGCTCCACACGAATTGCTTTCGGTTCCTCTTGATCCTTTCCTAACTCCATTGAAGGTTTTTTTTTTTTTTTTTTTTTTTTTTTTTTTTTTTTTTTTTGGGCTCCGGTGTGTAATTTGCTCTTAAATAATCTAAGGGTCCAACTATCTTGATGAATAATTTCAAAATTCACGCTTGACTAAAATCTTAGGTTCTCTTGATGCACGGGTTTGAAATGGTACAGTTTTAAACTTTATAGTTTGAACTAATAGTTTTAATATTATTGTTTAAGCAATAGATTTAAGTGGGGTTTAGAATTTAAATGTTTAAAATGAGAATAAAACATCACATATGCTTTAAAACAAGAATTGATATTTAAAAAACTAAAATTTATAAAAAATAAATAAATAAAAATAGTTTTTACTGTAAGAAAATGATTCAAAACCGTTATAATTTAAGAGAAGGTCAAATTCTTAAAACTAATAGTTTTTCTTGTTTTAACGATTTAAAACTTATGCCTACCAAACACCTGTTCTTGATAGACCCGTAGGTTCAAAACAACTTTAAACATTTAAAACACGAACACCAAACAACACATTAGAATTTTGCGGCGACATGTCTGCATTATTTGAAAGGAACTCCCTTTGCACGTGACGACAGCTTATCTAATGACTACTTGCTCCGACCCACCAAAATCACTCTTTTGATTTTTTCCTTGAGCCTTTTCTTACCTTATATTTGATGCATTTTGAGAACATAGAAGATTGAACAACTTTCTCGTCCTTATTTTTCTATTTTTTAAACGGCTAAACTTTAAGTATGCTATTAAACAGCTTAAAGACTAGCCGAGCAGCAAAGTCTAGATCTTCATTTCATTGATTTAAGCTATATATTTTGTAGCATTCAAAGTTTTGCCTAGCCCTTACCCAAAAAAAAAAAAAAAGAGTTAAATCAACAGAAGAGATAAGGGGGAAAAAAAAAAAAGAAAATCCTATTTGCTAAGGAAAAATTATCCAAACACTGTTAATATACCCAAATTGATTACGAGCTAAAACATACTCATCTTAACATATTAAACGTGCTTGAAACCACAGATAACTAGAATAAAATGGCACTTTCTTCATATTAAGGAACTGGCACAGAACATAAAAGAATGAACCATTTCCAGATCGCAGCTTCATGAAAAGGAAAAGTAGAAAAAAAATTTCAATTTTATTTTTGGTTTTCAGGAAATCATCTCCATATTTGAACAAGGCATCATTGCACTGATGCAACTGTAGAAGAAGCTAAAGTAATAAAAATGAAGGCCAACTCGAAAATCTCCTTCGAGATTAAATGGCGAGGTCAACTATGACCACAAACGGGACATTAGACAACAGTGTAGACTAATGCTTACTTACAAAAAGAATTGAAATCAATAGAGTCCCAAAATTCTCCACCAGAAAGATCCAACAACACCCCAAATGCCGGCATTAACAAGAGCCATCACGAAGCCCATTTTGAACACATCAGGTAGGTCTATATAACCAGCTGTTGAGAGGAAAAATTTAAATTTTATCAGTCACTATCTTGCAACATGTTGTATTAGACAGAGCATACATTTTCATGGTATCAACGTTTGAACACATTCAAAAGGAGAGAAAATAAAGAGCAAAATAAATCAATTTTTAAATACCATGGATTGCCAATATAATTTGGGGCCAAAAAAAAAAAAAAAAGTCAATCGGCAGCTTAAGATTGTTTTACGATAAATGATTGGTCTAAAAGTGGTATTAAGTTCAGGAAAAGAGCAAGATAATCACAACCTTGTACATATGTGAATATATACAATTACACATACGGCACAGAAAGTTCGTATAACTAAAATAAATAAATAAATAAAGATTTGATGATAATTTATCAAGCAACATAAAACAAGACAATCAGGAGTTAAACAATTAGTAGTACTCAATATGAAGAATGAGGGCGCACCTCCATAGTAGACAGCAGCCTGGCCACTACTATAATGTGTTATAGCACCAAAGAGATTTGTATTGTACGCTAAAGCCAATGCAGCCAGCACACCAGGCACACCAGCTGCCAAGTGCATGGCAAGAAATGCAGAGTATAAAGCACCCACATGACCAGTTTGACTTGCAAACAGGTAGTGAATCAAGAAGTAAGCTGCTTGAAGGACACCAAATGCAGCTGGCCAGCTCAAAGAAAAGGACATAAGGAACTTGGCCACACAGTTAGACATCCAGGTTACAATGCCGAGGTTTGTCAATTGGCCAGCCATGCCAACTAGAACAGCAAACCACGCCAAGGTATCCCATGCCGACTTTTCACTTAAGCAGTCATCCCAATCAAGGACTCCTAATAAAAGGAGTATCGATAAGCCGATCATTGCAGCTAAAACACTTGGTATGCCAAGAGCATCTCTACAAAAGTAACAGATAAATTTGGTAAACAGGAAACAAGGATAGTAGAATTTAAAAATGGTTGTGTCATCTAACAGCACACAGCAGGATTTCGAATTGTCAGCTAATGTTCAACAGAATACATTGCACTTGAGAATAAAGTGGTGAGTTTCAGCAGCATGATACAACTAGTCGAACGAAATTCACCTGACTGTACCATAAATGACAATATAAAAGGGAATCTAATGTATACAATATATGCATATGTGTGTTTGTGTGTGTGTGTGATCACTCAAATTGAATGATCACTACAGGTCACAAATAGAAACCATCTTAACAAGCATGGTAATAGAGGCGCTTGGTAATTGCTTCTTCATACATCTGGGACTCAAAATCCTTCTTTGCCAATTGCAAAACATAAGTTTTTATCAAACTTTGACCTCACATTGGAAGTAAAAAAACATTTGGAAAGACAAAAGGCGGATCTAGTAAATCGAAAACAATTTTCTTTCCAAGAGCTCATCTAGTAAATCGAAAACAATTTAAATTAGTATGGAGGATGAATTTAATCATATTCATTCAGACAAGTGAGCCATGCAGTGACTCATTAAAGATGAAAAGAAGATTCATCAGTTCTTTTACTCTGATATGTGTTTATAAACCAGCAAAGAGACAACCAAACGTTTGATTGATGATACGACAACAAAGTATGCAATAAAAAGGTAGTACGTACCCAAAGACCCACAAAGATACTGCAAGAAGCATTGTCCCAACCATGATCCACTCGCTTTTTGTTACAGGACCCATTGTTTCCAGTTTCTTGGCAGCCATTGCAGGGGCCTCAGGTGTGTCCTTGGTTTCTGGAGGATAAAGCATGTATAAAACTAGTGGAGTAACTAGAAGTGAAACAAGTGCAGGTAAACTGGCAGCCTTGAACCAAGAAACCCAAGGGCTTGAAATTACCACCCCAAGTTCTTCAGCTAATCTAAGGCATAGCAAATTTTGAGCCGCAGCGGTAAGGAAAAGAGCACTGGAGTTGGCAGAAGACTGTCACACATCACCACAAGATTAACAAATGTCACACGCATCTAACACCATATGATAATAAGACAATGAATAAAATAATGATGACCCTGGATTCCACCGGATCCTTACATGGATTGCACATGAGAAATAATCATATGTTAATATGACAGCATGTTCTCCCATAATAATGACCACCTTTGATTATAGAAAACATTTTCATTACGCCTAAAATAATCTATTTGGACTATGCTAGACAAATGGGAACTAAAAAAGCCTAATGGACAACCATCTATCTCCAAAATCAATCATACCTATCAAAGGTGAACCCACACATCACAAAATCTCCCGTGTGCTCTAAAAACATGTAAATTATCTTTCCAATCTATCATGAAAAAAGAATTCATTAGATCTTTAATTTTTTGTTTTGTTTTTATTTTTTAATTTTAATTTTAATTATTTTTATTTTTATTTTCATTTTTTGGCAAAGGACTCCTTTATGGCATACCTGATGTTAATTTTTGTGGTTAAGGGGAATTTATTTATTTTTTTTTTTTTACATGATCTGACTTTCCCACATTACAAATCGACACTCTATCACTCACGTATTGAGAGCAGTTTGAACATTGAACACTCGAAAGTTAGCATTTATTTCCTCCAACTCTAAGTCTATTCTATGCAAAAAATGCCAAAGCCTAAAAGGATGTTTTCTCAAAATTAATTATTCGACCTACCCTGAAAGATTCTAAAAAGGCGGTTTTTTTAATAACCAATAACATAAGCCACGTTTTGCGTACTGTTAAATTGCATAAGTAAATCTCTACACATTTGCCTGTAACTGTGTGGCCAACATACCAGCATCTTTTTTTTTTTTAAATGGAAACAGAAGCATTTAATAAGATTTAAAAAAAAAAAAAAGATAAAAACATACCAATATCTATATTGGATTTGTATTAAAAAAAATTATAACTCGCAAAAGTCCCCAAGGCCACATTCTCAAAATTATCCAGCAAGCAAACACAAAGTCTAACTGGAACCAGGTCATACTCGAAATTTATTTTAATGATTTGAATTCAAGCTCAGTTTATTTGTAAATAAAATGTCTATTTTCAAACACACTGTAAATCACATAATTCAATTTCATTGATTTCAGAGGTGCAATAATACATGCCTAAACAACTTAAATTTGTAGATAGACTGAAGCATTCCTAACATTACTCACCAAAGGAAATATGTTGATAACATTAGCAGATAAACTAAAACCGTTACTTTTAAAGGTGCCATATATATTCAGCTTAATCTACATAAAACGTACAAAAATTCAGGCCTTTTGGCACCTACGCCACTTGAACTTTCAAAAATTAATCACTTTAGTTCCTGAATTAAAATTGAGGCATTGACCTGCCTGAATTTCAATAACATATAGTCATATAGTACAGCTTTAATTAGTAAGTAGTGACAAGCGTTAATCCACTAATCATCACATTTTCGATGAGCCAAAATCGTCAAAGAGATAATGCCAGTTATCTATAGGAGTGTCAATGCAAAGTACATCTAAAATTCAACGGCTAAAATGCCATAATTTTTACCGTTTCAAACTTATCAATTTGAACTATATACAGTGTAAAGCTCTCAGCAGCTTCAAAAGCAAATATAAAACTCTCATATGCTACAGCAGAACTCATTTATATAGTTCAAACCGGTTCACCAAGCACCCTAATGAAATTGCCAGGCCAGTAAAAGTGCAAGCTGAATTGGCGCCACCAACAAGCCAGATATTTAATTCTAAAAAGCGAAAATAGGCATTTCAATTCATACAAGGATTGACTTCTTAACTTCTGTTCCTACACCTGAATTATTACCTTAATTTTGAAGCATAGAAACGATACTTCCGAACAAGCTACATAATTAATTCAAAATCTAACTCAAAGAGGGTCAAGAGAGTCAACCTGAAACTGAGACTGTATCAGATAAGAACCGAGCTTCTTTTTCGAGGGCTCGCTGGGATTACTCCCCGCCGACAACGACAACGACTTGATGATCGGCAAGAAAACCCCGCCGGCTCTGGCCGTGGTGCTCGGCATCGCTGGCGCAATCAAGGCCTCGCTGAGCGTGAGCCCATAAGACAATCCCAAAGTGCTCTTCCCCAACCATTTCACAAAGTAGGTCGCGATTCTGTCTCCCAATCCGGTCTTCACGAACCCCCGAGCGAAGAAGAAGGAGATGACGATCAGCCAGATGACCTCGCTGGTGAAGGCGTTAAACGCCGTCGTAAAAGGGAGGGTTTTGGTGACGATGGAGGTCGTAAGGCCGAGAAAAGCCCAGGCGCCAACCGGCAATGGGCTGAGGACGAGGCCGGCAATCGTGGAGAGGAAGATGGCGAGGAGCTGCCATGCCTGGGGAGTAACTTCGACGGGTTTGGGAACGAAGAACCGGACGAGTACTCCTATGGCGACTGAGATTACGAGAGGGATGGGTTTTGCGCCGTTGGATTGCTTTGGTGGTGGTGGTGATGACGAAGCTTGGATCTTGGAAGAGTGGGGTCTGGTGCGGGGTTTTGGGATGGGAGAGAAGAGGGAGAAAGGATTGGGAGATGATCGGAGGGTGAGGATGGAGTGGTAGGGGGGGAATGAGGGAATGGACGGTGGGGATTTGAGGATGGGGCGAGGACGATGATGGAGTAAGGAAACGCGGGAGGAAGAGAGAGAGTGGGAGGAAGAGGAGAGAGAATGAAGGGCAAAGCTCTCCATTTGTTGATGAATTGGAAGGGATAGTTAGAGAGAGAGAAATGAGAGACAGAGAGAGAGAGAGCAAGAGTTTTGTTCTCTCTCGGCAATTGTTTGGATTTGGAGTGAGACTGAGAGGAGCGGAGCTCCCAAAGAAGCAGACGGAGAACGCTATTATTGTTCTATTTGTGGGAAGGGAATCATCAAGTACCGATAACGGACGAAAACCAAAAGCCCAAAACACTCGACATGCTTTGCCCAAATGTCATTTTTACTTCTGTTGTTAAAAAGCTTAAAACAACTTTCTATTTTACCTAAATATTATTTTTATCTTTTTTATTATTAAAATACATAAAATATTTATCATATTTTTAAAATTATATTCAAAATAACTCCTAAGTAATCCATGTTTTCAAAATTTTAAAATTATCCTACCTCATATATATATATATATATATATATATTACATTAAAAAACTATTTTGTAAGTGTCTTTTTGTTTCCAAAAAGTTTTTTCATTTTTGGTTAAACATTTTAAAAAACTAAAATTACCCTTCTTGGTCTTTACTAAATACAATTTAAAACATTATTGAACCAAAATACTAAATAAAATCAATCTTAAAAAGTCAAAAAATTTCAAAATAATTGAATTATTTATTTAGTTAAATATTTATTTGAACATTTTAAATTACCTTTTTAATTTTTCTAACAAGTTGTATTTAAAATAACATTTAAGATATATTGGTAAGGATAATTTTAGAATTTTTAAAAAAATTAATTGTTTTAGGGGATATCTTTTTAGTATGATTTTAAAACAAAAGGGTGTTTTGGACATTATAATAAGAGGAGCAAAAGTAGTATTTTAACAAAACACAAAAATGTTTTAGACATTAAAATAATAAAAGAGGGCATTTGAGATATTTTCTTAAAAAATAATAATAATAAAAAAATTGTTTATCAATTGTTTACTGGAGAAAGACGAAAATAGGCCAATTAAAATGCAAATAAAAATTAAGGCTTCTTTTACCCTGCGGAGTTTGGAGCGTCCAGATCTCATGTGGCAGAGATTATTTTCTTCTGGTAATTTTTGACTGGTCTTGTTGTAAATGTTTTGTAGACTTATCTTCTTCTGGTAAGTTATGCTCTTTTTTTTTTTTCAAATAAAAACTTGTACGGAAGGCTTGCAAATATTTGGCTTATATTATAACATAACAGTGTGAAATAACAAAGTAACATATGTATAATTTCAGAGGCAACATGTGAACCATATTCCAAGAAAGTTTCATAATGTTTTTTCCTTTGGAAATGAAAGTAGCAGAGATGATTTTTTTTTTTTTAACGAGAAATATGTGTAAACAAAACCTGCTAATAGTGATTTGCAAAACCTCCTGAAAACAAAAATCTATTACATTTATGACTTCTACAAATTCATACATAATTACCAAACAAACTTATTCAATTTATTTTGTTTACAATGTTTTTTGAATAGGCTTCGTAAATAATTACAAACTTTGTACCACTATCATAATTTCTTCATAATAAAAAAAAATATAACAAAAAACAATCTACTTCAATTACTGTAAGAATGGTACTGTATTTTACTTTTAACATCAAATAATGTACCGTTAAAAAGAAATCTTTCATATAGGCAGGCAACACCACAAACTGATGCCCAACAGCCACATTATATTAAACGTCAACTCGTACAATCGCAGCCTAAAATCATTCTAACACAATTCACAAACCAGTGGAAGAACGCGCCCTGCGCGTGAAAAAAAAATATACAAATACTTAAAATTAAAATAAAGATGTTTTGGAAGAAAAAATAGGAAAATTTTGTTTTGGGACAAAAAAGGGAAAAAACGGTTTTTTTTAATGTTTCAAAAGTAAAAAACCATTTCGGTTGAAAAATAAAAAATGTTTAAAAAAAAAGAGAAAATACTTCGAGTTTCGAACGTCTTGCGAGTATCACGTAAAACTTATTTTCAGTTTACATATATATTAAAGACATCTTTTTCCTTTGTATAGCAAGGTAACTCACTAAACTCATAAATAAATTAGATAAAAAAAAGCTGAAATATTTGTGTAAACATAAACGAATTCTAACATAAAGAAAAATTTTCTATACAGCCATTGCTTCCATCAAGCAATCTTTATACTGCTTCAGAAAAATTCAGTTACCAAGCTGGTTTTAATGGACATAAATATGAGGCCAATAATGCAACAAATTAAATTGGTTTCAATTCTTTTTCTTTTGAAACCGTTAAAAAAAAATTGTTACATTCTCCCACTTGGTCTCCATATTTATCCTTATATTCATTAAACCCAAACTTTCAGGAAACAAATACATGAATCATGGCGATAATTTCTCTAAATTGTGAGTATTATCTTCCATGTATTACTATGTATTGTTTCTCAGACTTTATTCCTTATATGGTAACTTAACTTTATGAATAAACCCAATGTTTATTCTTGGTCCTACTATATGTGAATTTTCTCCAATAACTTAATGCGCAAAACAAATATGAGAAAACATCACAACTGAATAAGAGTTTCATTAAGACTGTAAATTGTATGTACAAACAAATTTACATTATGGAACCAAGTCCCATATGTACAACATGATCCTTAAATGACTTCGGTGGCATTCCTTTTGTCAGAGGATCTGCGATCATCAATTCAGTGCTTATATGCTTAATGACCACTTTCTTTTCCTTAATCCTGTTCCCTTATGGCTAAGTACTTAATGTCGATATGTTTACTTCGACTGTCACTCTTATTATTCTTAGCCATAAAGACAGCAGCTGAATTGTCACAATATATCCTTAATGGCCTAGACACAGAATCTACAATTCTAAGGCCTGACATGAAACTCTTCAACCATACACCATGCGAAGTAGCCTCAAAACAAGAAACGAAATCTGCCTCCATTATGGAAGTAGCAACCAACGTTTGCTTTCCACTCTTCCAAGATATAGCTCCTCCAGCTAGTATGAAAATAAACCTGAAGTTGATTTTCTCGAATCAACACAGCCAGCAAAGTCTGAATCGGAGTAGCCAATCACCTTTAGAATGTCAGTTCACCTATACATAAGCATGTAATCTTTTGTATCTTGAAGGTACCTCATCACCTTCTTTGCAGCCCTCTAGTAGGTCAATGCCTGGGTTACTCTAATATCTTTCCAACATTTCCACAGTAAATGCAATGTCAGGTCTTGTGCAGACCTGAGCATACATAAGGCTTCTAACAGCTAAAGCATAAGGAATGTTGCTCATTTGAATTTTCTCGAAATCATTCCTTGGACATTAGTTCAAATTGAACTTATCACCCTTCACAATGGGTGCTACACTTGGTGAACAATCTTTCATCCGAAATCTGTCTAAGACTTTATTGATATAGGTTTCCTGCGATAGTCCCAAAATGCATTGAGATCTATCCCTATGGATCTTTATGCCAATGATATAAGATGCCTCAACCATATCCTTCATATCAAAGTTCTTAGAAAGAAATTGTTTCACCTCATATAGAAACCCCTTGTCATTGGTTGCAAGAAGGATATCATCCACATATAAAACAAGGAAACAAATCTTGCTCCTACTGACCTTCTGGTATATACATTGATCCATGATGTTCTCTTCAAAACCAAATGAAGTGATGACATCGGAATTTCAAATACCATTAACGGGAAGCCTGTTTCAAACCATATATAGATTTCTTGAGTTTGCACACCAATTGCTCACCATCACTAGAGGAGAATCCTTCAGGTTGTTTCATGTAAACTTCTTCCTCTAGATCACCATTGAGGAATGTCGTTTTCACATCCATCTGATGTAACTCAAGATCAAAATGAGCTACTAATGCCATGATCACACGAAGGGAGTCCTTTTTAGATACAGGAGAAAAGGTCTTAGTGTAATCTATACCCTCCTTTTGAGTGAATCCTTTAGCAACGAGTCTTGCCTTATGTCTCTCAATGTTGCCTAATGAGTCTTTCTTTGTCTTGAAGACCCATTTGCATCCAATGGCTTTTACACCATCAGGCAACTTGACAAGATCCCAGACTCCATTAGATGACATAGAGTTCATCTCATCTTTCATGGCATCATACCACAAGTTAGATTCCTTACAACTCATGGCTTGTGAAAACGTTTCTGGATCATTTTCGGCTCCTATGTTGTAGTCAGACTCTTGTAGATACACAATATAGTCACTAGGAATGGCTAATCGCCTTACTCTAGTAGATCTCCTTAATGCTGGTTCAACATTCTCTTGAGGAGCATGTTGATCAACTGGCTGTTCAACAGGTTCTTGTATCTGTTGTTCAGCTGGATCTACTGCTTCTTGATCAGCAGTCTGTGGAACTTGAATGACTGGTTGTTGTTCAACACGCATTTGAACTGTAGGTGTGTCGCGTATAACAATCACTCTATCATATAAAGTGGAAGCTTGAGCATCTGTATAATCTTTCTCTGGAACGGTGTTCCAGGATCGATCGCTCCCATTGATCAAGTCATTCTCAAGAAATTTTGCATTCCTCGATTCCACAAACCTAGTGGTATGTGATGGACAATAAAATCTGTATCCCTTAGACCGTTCAACATATCCAACGAAATACCCACTTATGGTCCTTGGGTCTAGCTTCTTTTCTTATGGATTATAGACTCTCACTTCAGACGGGCATCCCCAAACGTGTATATGTCGCAAACTCGGTTTCCAACCTTTCCATAACTCAAACGGTGTCTTTGAGACAGCCTTAGTTGGAACTCGATTTAATATATACACTGCCGTCTTGAGAGCTTCAGTCTACAAAGACCTAGGAAGCTTGGAGCTGCTAAGCATGCTCCGCACCATATCCAACAATGTTCGGTTTCTTCTTTCTGCCACACTATTTTGATCTGGAGAACCGGGCATAGTATATTGGGCAACTATCCCATGTTCTTGAAGAAACTTCGCAAATGGACCAGGCGCTTGTCCATCTTCGGTGTATCTACCATAGTATTCACCACCTCTATCAGATCTCACTATCTTTATTTGGTTACCACATTGTTTCTCTACTTCTGCCTTAAACACCTTAAAGGCATCTATAGCTCCATTCTTATTATGAAGCAAGTAGAGATACATATATCGTGAGTAATCATCAATAAAAGTAATGAAATACTTTTGACCATATGCATCTATGTCTGGACTACAAATATCTGTATGTATGATCTCTAATAAGTCTGAACTCCTCTTGGCACCTTTCTTTGACATATTGGTCTGCTTTCCCTTTATGCAGTCCACACAAGTGTCAAAGTCAGTAAAATCTAGAGTACTAAGTACTCTATCATTCACTAACCTCTTTATTCTTTCAATAGAGATATGACACAATCTACGGTGCCACAACATAGGGGAATCTTCATTCATAACACATCTCTTAATGCCAGCATTATCATGAACACGCATAAAAGTATAAGAAGCTTTATCTTGTAAATTAATTTTGAAAAGACCATTTGACAATGTACCATTTCCAATAAGTTCAGATCTATAAAATAAACTAAATATAGTGTCTGAAAAATTAAAGAAAAATCCCAATGGTACAAGCCTTGAAACTGAAATTAAATTCCTAGAAAAACTAGGAATATAAAATGCCTTTTCTAACTTTAAAACATAACCACTAGATAAAACTAAATTGCATGTTCCGACAGCCTCAACATATGAGCGCATCTTGTTGCCTGAATAGATGCACTGCTCACTTCCCACTGGCTTCCTTAGGCCTTGCAATCCTTGCAAGGAATTAGTGACATGGATTGAAGAACTAGAATCAATCCACCATGTGTTATGTTCAACATCAACCATAATAGATTCATAACAAACAAGTGAGAATTGAGTACCTTTTTTGTCAAGCCATCTCTGATATTTAGGACAATCCTTCTTTATGTGCCCCTTCTTTTTGCAAAAGAAGCACCTGGATTCCTTCTTGATATCAGCTTAAGCAGGCAGTTTGTCTTTTCCCTTATTCTTGGCTTGGCCCTTATTCTTCCTTTGAGTTGTCAGATAGCACACTCTCTCCTGCTTCCATAACAAGCCTTCCTTCTTTCTGAACACACATGGTCATCAATTCATTGATGGACCACTTATCCTTATGTGTGTTGTAGGATATCTTGAAAGGTCCATATTGATGTGGAAGAGTGTTGAGGATGTAGTGCACAAGAAATGTTTCAGACATCTCAATCTCAAGTGTCTTCAGCTAAGCCGCTATATCCCTCATTTGCATGATGTGCTCACGCACACCATGAATTCCAGTAAGCTTCATGGATGAAAATTTCATTATCAAGGTGCTAGCCAAGGCTTTGTCTGATGTAGCAAACTGCTCATCAATTGCCATCATCAAGGCTCGCACATTGTCATATTGCTCCAATGAACCACGTATGCCAGCCGAGATCTTCGTCTTTATGAACATTAAGCAGAGCCGATTAGATCGCTCCCACTTTTCATAACGGTCAACGTCATCTGGCTGGCTGGTCTCCGTAACGGCAGGTGGTTCATCCTTACAGATAGCAAAGTCAATGTCCATGACACCTAAATGAAGAAGAATTCTCTCCTTCCACACCTTATAGTTGTGTTCCTTAGGTTCAGGAATGTCACATTGGAAATCAGAGTAACTCACAGTTTGCATAGCTGCATAGTAAAACATACATGCTTATGTTACTAAATTGAGGCTACAATACTTTATGACATGTTTACCAATGTAAATCATGCATTAAAATATGAATCAAATGACATAAAAATTGCCTGTGGGCTAAATTTTTAATTCAAACAGACTCATATATCCTTATGATGATACTATCAAATTATATGCCCTTTTCTTAATTCCTGTGGGTAAATGAAGAAAGATAATTTGATACATCATCCTAACTAATCATATTAAATATAATAAAAATTCTTGTAGGATAAAATTTATCATATTACATATGATTAATCACAATTTAATGTCTTTTTACCATATGTGATTTAAACATCTAATATATTTTTTTGCATAATCAAAGATGCTGTGGCTACTCTTTAATTATTCAAAAATTAAATACATATATCACAAGACATTTATTCTTAAATTTTTGCTCATAAAATAAATTGCAATTACCTTAAGCAACAAATAAATATGAACAAAGAACCATAATTTATGTACTAATTTTTATTATGTATAGATTAAAATTATACATTCAAAAATATAATTTAGCACATTATTGCACAAAATTAAATGTACTAAATTGTTTAACTTAATATTGCATGCATAATTTTAAATCACAAATTATACATAATGAACACTATATGCACATAAATTTACAAAATTATATCCACACAAATACTGTATAATATTCATAACAAATACCAAAAATTATGAATTTTTCATAAATTATTCCATAATATGAAAAATTTCATAAAAATATCAAAATTGTGGATATTATGAAAAACTCATAAAATTACAAAAACTGAAAATTTTATGAAATTTTCCCCAAAAATTATCATTTTATCAAATCTGGAAAAAATCAAAATTTTTTTTAATTTTCGGGTTTTTTTTTAATTTAAAAACAACGTCGTTTGGAGAAGCCCCCCGCGTAAACGGCACGTCGTTTAAAAAAAGGAGGGCAGCCTGTCAACATTCCAAACGACATGTCGTTTTGGTCATTATTGTCCAAAACGACTTGTCGTTTTTTTTGGACTGAAACGAGCCCCTCAATGCCTGAAATGACATGTCGTTTTTGGCTGACCCAAGCCAAACGACATGTCATTTTTTCTCATCTTCAACCTTGAATCCGGGTCTTCTTCACCCGAACGACCCGGTTTCAACCTGGTTGGAGACCTGGCTGTAATTCTACCATCCGGACACCAATTTTGACGTTTCAAATTGCAGAATTCATAGAAATCTAATGTCTAAATGATTTCTAATCTTAGTTTCAATTAAGAAACGCTAAAAAAACAAAACCCAAAAATCAAAAAAATTTTCAACCGTGCGTTCATGAACACGGATTTTCAACCGAAGTTATCTACGCAAGGCAGAGATAATTCTGGCTCTGATGCTAAATGTAAACATAAACGAATTCTAACATGCTTAAAACTGTATACATATCAAGAATTAAAATAGAAACGGAAGCATGTAAAACATAATATCTACCTCCGGCCATTGCTACCGTGCAGTCCAACGGTGTCCTTCTGCTTTAAGCGTGGCTGCTGCTCCTTGGGATGCTTCTAAGTTCTCACAAAAACTCAACTGATAATGTTGGATTCTTAAGAAAGTTTTCTGAACTTGGGGACCCAATACTCTGTTCAGTGCACAACAAAAGAAAAATTTTCTGTACAGCCATTGCTTTCATCAAGCAATCTTTATACTGCTTCAGAAAAATTCAGTTACCAAGCTGGTTTTAATAGGACATAAATATGAGGCCAATAATGCAATAAATTAAATTGGTTTCAATTCTTTTTCTTTTGAAACCGTTAAAAAGAAACTGTTACAATTTGAACCTAAAATCTTACTTTTGCATTATTATTTATTTAAAAATGTCATAAATATAAAGAAAATATTTATTTCTACAGACACCAATCATAACATATTATCCACACTTTATTCTTAATGTAATTATTAGATTGATTATAAAATAAAAACCTATAGGAAAGTGGTGATATGCGATTCGCAAGTCAAAACCGTGGGTACACAATCCGTGAAACTGCAAAAGCCAAACCATGATAATGAAAGTGGTACGCCAGTAAGCGCATTGATTGGCATCTATCCGGTCTTGGCTGGTTGGTCTATCTTTTTTTCTAGCAACTATTTGATTGCGTAGGATGACGAAGTTGATTAAAACCAATATTCTCAGTTTTAATAATCAATGCGCAGGGCGTATCTGAATTTTGGTCAGCGTAATACCAAGGCGCACGTAATAAGTTACAACTGAAGTGTTTGTAGCATAGACAATGAATAAAAAGGATCAATATAAAAAAATTTGAAAATTTCAAAAAAAAAACTATTTGCATAAATTAAAAATATGCATTTATTTTATTTTAGCATTAATATCTATTTTTTCAGGTCTAACTACCTGAGATTTATAGAATATACAAGTTTTAATAAGAATAAGATATAATAGGTTAGGGTCTTATGAAAGATAAATAAGTAAAATAAAACAAATTGATAAAAAATACTTAAGAAGGAAAACATATTCAGAATGTGACACAATTTTTTATATTTTATATTAATATATATTTTTCTTTTCTTTTTTTTTTCCAAAATTGCTTTTTTATGATTTTATCTTTTAACACCCTAGATGCCATTTGTATTAGATTCATTCTGAAAATAGTTTGTTTATTAATTAAGGAGTAAAATTGAATATTTAATTAGCCAAGTAAAATTTTAATTTAGTTCTTTATTTTAGAGAAACCAAAAGCGTGCATACACAATTTTGATCATAAAAAGAATGAAAAGAGACTAACCATAATAGAATTCAAACTTGATTACAAATATAAATAATATTCCAACAAGAAAGTTGGATTTGGAGTTCTAAAAATTTCATGAGAAACAACAATAAATCTAAAATAGAGAGAAAATAAAAGAGAAACAAATTAGGGAAAGGAAGGAGAATGTTGAACGTAAGACACTATAATAAATAAACTGAGCCAAAAATAAAAAACAAAAAAAATGAATTATTTTAAAAGGAAAAAAGAGGAAAAAAAGTAAAACAACTGAAATTAGGAAAAAAAAAAGGTTAAGCACCTACAAAAAAACCATCCTTGATCCTAACATATTTTTTTTATTATTAATTGTAACTTTCAATTTGAATATAGAACTCTATCGTACACTAAGGAAAAAAAAAGTTTTTGATGTTTGGATGTTTGGTTTGCTTTGCGTACTTAAGTTTTTAATTGTCGAAGTCTCGATTTTGTTTTCAGTTTTTAAAAGTCGTTAGTGACTGTTATTAAATTTTATGATCAACTTGATAAATTTTACTTTGAGTTTTAGTAATGATATTTTTTAGCTTTTAATGGGTAAATAGGTAAGGTATAAAAATAGCACTTCAGATAGAAGATAAAAAGAGAGCAGGATATAATGATGAGAGAAGGATACCTGCCTTGTTCTGTTCTATTGCCATCCCTATTTATATGATACAATGCTAGAAAAATAAAGCTAAAAAGAAAGAAAAAAAATAAAGCATGAAAGTGATGGAATGAAAAAGAAATAGAGATTTAAGTGGTTTTAAAGGTATCTAAAACTATTTGGTAGATTGGTTCAAAATTGGTTTGAACCAAGAATAATGCAAAGCTTTCAAATACTATAGTATAAAGCAAAAAGTAACTATAATATAAAACTCTTACATTATTTTCAAAAAAAAAATCTTACATGTTACAATGTTTGAATTAATATGTCAAACACTTAAGTAGGCAAATGAAATCAAAGAAAAAAAAATAAAGCAAAAGAAAGAAAGAGGAAAAAAATAATAAGAAAAATAAAGAAAGAAAAAAGTACACAAGTAAAAAAGGTACAAACTACCAAAACAGTACACTTTTAAATGACTACAAAAAGAATAGTGCATTCCTCATTCACACTTTTTACATACCAAAATAAATAATAAATATATAACAAAATTGTACTTGCAGAATGTGTGTGTGTGTTTTATCGACATCAACCAAACTGTTCATATGATCCTGGCTCGGCGACATCCTCAGCTTGGTTTTGACACTCAGCCCATCTCATCATATCCTTGGATGATTTTAACTTTATTAGTGACCTTAGCCTAAAAATTTTATTTAAAATATTGAAAACAAGTGAAAAAATCACACCTTTGATTTTAAAGTAAGAAAAATTTTGTTTAGAAGAAAATACCAAATAAACCCTTAAAAGAAACAAAAACAAGAACATGATTATCAAACATCTTTTGAGAGAGAACGGGGGAGAGAGAATCGAAACTAATACATATACTAAGTTTTTTTGTGATAAAATGCTAGTTGTTCTCAAGATTTGAACCTACTATCTCCCTTTCAACCCATTTCATTTTTTCCAACTAGGCTATTACTACATAATTTTGCAATATAAAATGTGAAAATTATTATAACAATTAGTCAATTATGTATTTTTTCATAAAATTTTTAGAAAATGTGCAATAGTTTGCCCTTTTAGAGAAAGTTATAGGGATTGCCCCCTTATGAACATTATTTATCAACATTGCCCTTCCCTTTGTGACTTTTCAAAACTACTGCTTTTATTCTTATTTTTTTAAATAGATTAATCAAATGAATTTTTGTCACAAACCCCTAACTTATTTCTCACTCTCACGCTTAGATCTCCCCGTCTCTCTCTCTCTTCACATGATCTCCCCCTCTCTCCCTCTAAATCTCTCTATCTTCGCGCCCTCTCTCTTTTTTGTTTCTATAAAATTTTCGGACAGAGGCAACAGTGATCAGCAACACAACGATGGTTGGCTAATTGGAAAATCGGAGGATGTTAACCACGGTAAAGGAACTTGTTGCCAAAGCTAGGAGCAAGGCCATCTGTTTTAGTAAAGTCACTTTGTGACTTGGATTGAATTTGGGCCAAAGTCCAAGGCTTTGGCGGTGACCTTTGAAATTAAGGAAGCCTATTGCTTCCTCATCAAGACTTTGAAAAGTCTTATGTGACAGCTAATACACAAGCTGTCACCGCCACAAATTACTGCCTCCTCCCACAATATATATGCATTCTCTTCTTATAGGATTAGCATCCCATCTTGAGTGAGAAAAAATAGAAAGAGAAAGAGGTAGAGTATTAGAGAGAGTGTTTTCCTTTATTGTAAGAGAGAGGGTATTGTCATTTATGCTCTTCTTATTTTAGAGAGAAATTGTTGTATCTTTTTGCTATAGTAAAATCCTTCAACAATTTTTCTATCATTTTGTCTCAGTTTATTAGGGGAATTTTTTCGCACAAAATTCTTATTTTTATAGTTTCTACTTCAGTCGTAATTAGGTGTCCTATATAGCAACGTCCTAACAACGGTGTCAGAGCCCAAGTTTATTGCTAGTTTTTAGTGCAACAGTTAGTCCAATTCGTGGAAAAGAAGCATCCTTAACAATGGCGACGAAGTTTGAAATAAAAATGTTTAACATGAATAATTTCTCATTATGGAAAATGAAGATAAAAGCAATATTAAGAAAAGACAATTGTTTAGCAGCAATTGGTGATAGGCCTGCAGAAATCAATGATAGCAAGTGGGATGAGATGGATGGCAACGCAATTGCTAATCTACATCTAGCACTTGCTGATGGAGTGTTATCTAATGTGGTGGAGAAAAAGATGGGAAAGGAGATATGGGATACTCTGACAAAACTGTACAAGACAAGGTCACTTCACAACAAAATATTCTTAAAAAGAAGGCTTTACACTTTTCGGATGGCAGAATCCACATCAGTGACTGACCACATCAACACCTTAAACACTTTATTTGCTTAACTTATATCGTTGGGCTATAAAGTAGAACCAAATGAACGTGCTGAGCTTCTACTTCAAAGCTTACCTGGTTCGTATGATCAACTCATCATCAACTTGACAAACAACATAGTTACAGACTATTTGATCTTTGATGAACTTGTTACTAGTTGTTCTTGAAGAAGAAAATAGGTGAAAAAACAAAGAAGATAGACTAGGAAGCTCACAGCAAGCTGAACCTTTGACGATGACGAGAGGGAGATCAATGGAACACGGCCCTAGTGGGAGTCAAAATCAGAGTAGATCAAAATCAAGTAGTAAGAAGAATGTCAAGTGTCATAACTATGGCAAGAAAGGGCACTACAAAAGGGAGTGTTGGCACCTCAAGAAGAATAAAGAAGCCAAAGGAAAAGGTCCTGAGTCGTCAAAAGCTCAAGGTTATGTGGCAAGTACCTCAAATGATGGTGAAATTTCAGACAATGAGGCAACAACAGTTTTTAAAGGCAGAAGAAGATTTGCTAATGTCTGGCTTATGGACTTAGGAGCTATATGGCATATGAGCCCCCGGAGAGAATGGTTCCACCAATATGAAGCTATCTCAGGAGGATCTGTGTTCATGGGAGACGATCATGCCTTAAAGATTGTTGGTATTGGTACCATCAAATTGAAGATGTATGATGGTATGGTTCATACCATCCAAGATGTATGACATGTGAAGGGTCTGAAGACAAATCTATTATCTTTGGGACAATCAAATAGTAGTGGGGTGCAAAACCCATGTTCAAGATGGGATCATGAAAAATAGTTAAAGGTGTACTTGTGGTGATGAAAGCGAAAAAGATAGCTACAAATTTGTACATGCTTAAAGGAGAAACACAACAAGAAGGAGAAGCATTTACTACATTAGCAAGTTCTACACAAGAATTAACGACGATGTGGCACCGTAGACTTGGCCACATGTCGAAATGAGGTTTGAAGATTCTTGCTGAAAAAAGCTTCTTCCAAGGCTCAAAAAGGTTTCATTACCGTTTTGTGAGCACTGTGTTACTAATAAGCAGCACAAATTAAAGTTTAGAAGTTCTAATGCTAGAAGCAAAGCTATCTTAGAACCGATTCACTCCGATGTTTGGCAAGCACCAGTTTTGTCCCTACGAGGTGCAAGATACTTTGTATCTTTTATTGATGATTACTCCAGGTGATGTTAGGTGTATCCAATCAAGAAGAAGGCAGATATATTTCCAGTTTTCAAAATATTCAAAGTGCAGGGTGGAACTTGAATATGAGAAGAAGATCAAGTGTTTAAGGGCAGATAATGGAGGAGAATATAATAGTGATGAATTTGATAACTTCTATCAACAAGAAGCTATAAAGAGACATTTCACAGAGGCATATACTCCACAACAAAATGGCATAACAGAGCGGATGAACAGAACCTTGTTTGAACGAACAAGAGTGATGTTGAGAATAGTGACAATGGCCAAGTCATTTTGGGCAAAGTAGTCAAGATCGCCAGTTATGTGATCAATCGGTCACCATTAACCGCAATTGATCTGAAGACGCCGATGGAGATGTGGACTGGTAAGCTAGCTAATTATTCTCACTTACATACATTTGGAAGTCCTATGTATGTTATGTACAACACCTAAGAAACATCAAAGTTGGATTCAAAATCCAAAAAATGTATTTTCTTAAGGTATGTTGATGGAATTAAGAGGTATCGCTTATGGGAACCCACTACCCACAAGGTGAAAATCAGCAGAGATGTAATATTTTCAGAAGACAAGATACAAGAAAAAGAAATTGATGGCACTTCAAAAGAGAAACTAGATATACTATAGTTCAAGTTGAAGATAGACAAGAACAAGAGGTTTCAGATTCTTTTGAAGCAGCACCATAGCACGAAGAACAAGAGCAAGCTGAGTTTGCAACTCCATAAGTTCAACGGTTCAACTCACAAGAGGAGAAAACTAGCTTGGCACTCATAATACATTATGGAGGGAAATGTTGCATACTGTTTACTAATAGAGGATAGAGAGCCATCAACTTTCCATGAGGCTACAAAAAGCAAAGAAGCTTCTCTGTGGATTGCAGCAATGCAAGAAGAAATTGAAGCTCTCCATAAAAACAAGACATGGGATCTTGTTCCACTAGCACAGTGAAGGAAAACCATCGAGAACAAATGGGTCTACAAGATCAAATGAGATAGTAATGACCAAGTGGAGCGGTATCCTACTAGATTGGTAGTGAAAGGATTCGCTTAGAATGAAGGCATTGACTTCAACAAGATATTCTCTCCTGTTGTTCGACTTACAACAGTTTGAGTAGTCCTGGTGATGTGTACTACATTTGACTTATACTTAGAGTAGTTAGACGTGAAAACTACATTTCTTCATGGTGAACTTGAAGAAGAGATTTACATGCTTTAACCAGGAGGTTTTGAAGAAAAAGGAAAAGAGAACTTGGTTTGTAGGCTGAAAAAATCTCTATACGGTCTCAAATAAGCGCCAAGATGTTGGTATAAGAGATTTGATTCCTTCATCATGAGCCTTGGATACAACAGACTTAGTTCAGATCCTTGTGCTTACTACAAGAGATTTGGTGTTGGTGATTTCATTATTCTGCTGTTGTAGGTTGACGACATGTTGGTAACAGGCCCCAACAAAGATCGTATTATAGACTTAAAGGCACAGTTGGCTAAAGAGTTTGCAATGAAGGACTTAGGACCAGCAAACAAGATTCTAGGGATGCAAATTTACTGAGACAGAAATAATAGGAAGATTTGGCTTTCTCAGAAGAACTACTTGAAGAAAATCTTGCGACACTTCAACATGCAAGATTGTAAGCCAATCTCTACCCCTTTTCCTATTAATTTCAAGTTATCCTCAAGTATGAGTCCTAGCAATGAAGCAGAGAGGATGGAAATGTCTTGAGTACCATATGCATCAACAATGGGTAGCTTAATGTTCGCTATGGTATGCACAAGACCAGACATGACACAAGTAGTGGGAATGGTTAGTCGATACATGAAGAATCCTAGAAAAGAGCATTGGAGTACCGTGAAGAGGATCTTGAGATATGTTAAGGGTACCTTAAATGCTGCATTATGTTATGGAGGATCAGACTGTACTATCAAAAGCTATGTTGATTTAGATTATGTTCAAAGGCCATTCTGATCAGTGTAAAAAAGCCAAATGAACCTGAATAATAAGCTAAGGGGCTTCGGCATAGTGGGAGGATCAAGCGTTAACCCAAGAGGTATATGTTCAATGGGGAGGCCTTCTTGGCTGAACCGGATGAATATGATAGGGATCCTTACACTTACATAGAGGCTATGGAGGATGTTGATTCGAAACTCTAGACAGAAGCCATGAACACAGAAATGAAGTCTATGGAGACTAATAAGGTCTGAGAGCTTGTGGATCTTCCCAAAGAGGTAAAACCCATAGGGTATAAGTGGATCTACAAGAGAAAAAGAGGAGCGGATGGAAATGTCGAAACCTTTAAGGCTAGACTGGCCACTAAGGGTTACATGTAAAAGGAAAGAATCAATTACGAGGAAACCTTTTCGCATGTAGCCATGATTAAGTTCATACGGATTCTCTTGTCCATAGCTACCGATCTGGACTATGAGATTTGACAGATAGATGTTAAGACGGCTTTTTTGAATGGCTATCTTGATGAGTCCATTTATATGGAACAATCATATAGGCTCAAGGTCAAGGGTCAAGAGGGTAAGGTTTGTAAGCTACTAAATTTAATTTATGGACTTAAGCAGACTTTCCGTTCTTGGAACATAAGATTTGATCAGGTGATCAAGACTTATGGGTTCTTACAAAATATGGATGAACCATATGTTTATAAACACATTAAGGATGGAAAGGTGGGTTTTTTGCTGCTATATGTAGATGAAATTTTGCTAATTGGCAATGATATTGGGGCATTGTCATCGGTCAAATTATGGTTGACCAAGCAGTTTGACATGAAGGACTTGGGTGAGGCTAATTTTGGTCTCGGTATCTAGATCTTTCAGGATAAGAAGAACAAAATGATAGCTTTGACACAAGCCAACTGCATAGATAAAATTCTCATGAGGTTTGCAATGTAGGATTCCAAGAAAGGTGGGCAACCATTTAGGTATGGAATTACTCTTTCTAAGAAAGACTCTCTAAAATCTTAGGAAGAAAGAGAATACATGAAGAAGGTGCCTTATGCTTCGGCAGTGGGTAGTTTCATATATGCCATGCTTTGCACACGACCGAATATTTGTTATATGGTCAGGATTGTAAGTCGATTTTAGGTGGATCTAGGACCAAACCATTAGATTGTAGTAAAGCATATTTTCAAATACCTGAGAAGGACTTGAGGGTATATGCGGGTAAATGCTTGTGTATTCGGGTGAGGACTTAACTCCTCTAGGATATACTGACTCAGATTTTCAATCCTGTCTGGATTCTAGGAGATCGACTTTAGGTTTTGTATTTACTCTGGGTGACGGTGCCATTAGTTGGAGAAGTGTGAAGTAAGATTGTACTTTGGATTCAACGATAGAGGCCGAATATGTGGCAGCTAGTGATGCTTTGAAAGAAGCAGTGTGGCTCCGTAATTTCCTTTGGGAGTAGTCTCTGGAATGGATAAGGCGGTATCACTGTACTATGATAATAGTGCGACGGTAGCTAATGCTAAGGAACCAAGATTTCACAAGAAGAGTAAGCATATTAATCGAAAGTATCATGTGATAAAGGACTTCGTTAAGGGCGGGCATGTCACGGTGTTCAAAATCATGTCAGAGGACAGTTTAGCTGATCCATTTACAAAGACACTTACTGGGAGAGTCTTCGAGAGGCATGTGGAAGCTATGGGGATGTGAGATTTGTCATATTTACTCACTTAGTACAAATGGGAGATTGTTAGACATGTATGCCTTAAGGAGTAAAAATGTAATATGTTTTTGGAGACATTTTTATAAATAAAGAATTTATTTATTATTTATATACCAAATCTTGTCCTCTTTACATTTATATTTGTTGAATGTATGTTAAGCAAACAATAGTCTAAGGCTGTCGGTTTAAACCTTTAAGAATTGAGCATATGATGGACAGATTATACGGAAGACACCATTTTTAAGGTGACGGTATAAATCATAAGATCCACCATCGAGGGAATAAAGTTGGGCGCTTTATTCATGTAAAGATTGTTATGTTGTCTATATCCCTATTGGAAGATGGTCTGTCTTGGCCATCAGAGGTGGACTCTGTGAATAGAAACATTAACACGTTGTCATAGGTAACAATGTGTTGGATCGAGACATAAAGTGAATTGATTTGGATTAATAATTCTGTCTTGGCAAATCGATTCACTTTAGACAATCATTTGTATTGTATCTTAATCTTGAAATAAATAGAGGGCCCGTTATCCAGACTTGTGTCTTTTGATATACCAAAGGGTGACACCCATATTTTAATAGTGGTATGCATGCCGGTACGTTGGAGGCATGACTTTTGATAGCATAGACCTATTATTCATAGATATGGAATCCATAGCTCCTCTTTAGGAGTAGTGATATCCTCTTATATGCGTTATCCTGTAATTGAAAAACTAAAGTGCTCAACCATTTGGATACATAGGTGTAACCGAATGGCATACTGTCTTTAGTTGGTAAGTTTTCAATGGTGAGATAATAGAACATAAGATAAAAATAATCAAAAAAGTAAGACAAAACTTGTCCGTAAGCCGATTATGGATGATCCTATGGGGATACGATACACTATGATATGTCATGGAGACTTAGTTATACGGGCTTCGTAATTTTATATAGTTCGAGAGTGGAGCTCCAAGCTTTTAGTGGAGTAGCGTTGGAGTTGATAATTATGAAATGTATATTTAGGATATTGGGTTTCATAATTATTGGGAGCTTGAACTATATAGGTCCATTAGGTCCCTTTGCTAGCTCACAAAAATCCTGTAATGATACGGCGTGCTTTTTCAATAATTGGTGACTTATGTCAGATTTATCAGATTGGCTAAAATTTCAAAGAATTAAATAATTCATGTCTGTTTATTGGTTGGATTAATTTTGAATTAATTCAAGATAAACTTGTTGAATTATTAGGAATTCATTTATTTTCCTAGAGATTATCTAGATAAAGTTGTTTTAATTAGATAACTTTTTTGTTGGGTTATTTGAATTAAAACTGAGACTTTATCCTATAGAATCTCGGGTGAAAAATAAAAGATTCGCTGAGATATTTTATCGGTGTTCGGCATGCTGATCCTCAGGTTTGGCTTGCTGATGGGGCAAGTTCGGCATGCTGGTTAGACAGATCGGTATGCCGATCGCGCAATAAATAGATCACGTGTTTTCACGTAGATTTCATTAGATATTGATCCGAATTTGATTCTTATTCGAATTTTGAGGCAGTATCTGATAAGGACTGACTCTTGGGCCCAACCTCTATAAAAAGGTAGTGAGTCTCATTATTATTTAGATCAGTTGAGAGATTAAGAGTGAAACTCTTATAGTGAGATTTTGAAACTCCCTGAGAGCTCTTGTTCACAAATCACGAACACTAGCTTTGGGTTCTCTCAATTGGTTGGAATGAGAGTCACCTGGTGGAAGAGCTGTACGTGTGAGCCCACACTCACTCCAATCGTAGATAGAGAATAGCAAAGAAGGCCAGTTAGTTGAGGTCCTTTTGGAACGTTACTTCTCTACACTAATTGAGAAAGCTTTTTGGCATTTACAAGGTTAGTAAAATCTGGTTAATTTATGCACATAGCATGTCAAACTTGTGTTTTAAAAAATACTATGATATAAAAAATTTTTAAATTCCGCTGCGTATTATTTTTCTAACAATAGATCCTCTGTTGGCATAGCGGAAACATAAGCAGCATGGAAATGGCAAGTAAAAAGGATAGAAGGATTGCAAAAGTGACTTTAAGTGGGAGAAATGTTGCAGTAAAGTCACTTTGTGACTTGGATTGAATTTGGCCTTTGGAATTAAGGAAACCTATTGCTTCCTCATTAAGACTTTGAAAAGTCATTATGTGACCGCCACAAATTACCGCCTCCTCCCACCAAACATATGCATTCTCTTCTTATAAGATTAGCATCCCATCTTGAGTGACAAAAAATACAGAGAGAAAGAGGGAGAGTATTAGAGAGAGTGTTTTCTCCTATTATAAGAGAGATTGTATTGTCATTTGTGCTCTCCTTATTTTAGAGAGAAATTTAGTGTTGCAAGAATGGGCCGCCCTGGCCCGGCCCGGCCCGTTCTCCTTAGGCCCACACGGCCCGCGGGCCGGGCCGGCCCATGAATTTCGTGGGCCGGGCTGGGCCGGCCCATATTAAAAATAACTTGGTCCCGGCCTGGCCCACGGGCTAGTTTTATATGGGCCGTGCAGGGCCATGCCGTGGGCCGTATCATGCCGTGCGTGGGTCGTGCCGGGTCGTGCCGTGGGTCGTGCCGGGCTGTGCCGTGGGTCAGTGCCGTAGGTCGTGCCGGGCCATGCCGTGGGCCTTAAATAGGTCGGCCCATCTTGGCTCATCATGGGTTTAAATGGGCCAGCCTATCTAAGCATGTAATTTTTAATTTTTTAATTTTTGAATTTTTAAACAAGTTAATAAATATAAAAGTTTGAATAGTTAAGGGAAATATAAAAAAGGATATTTTATTTACGATTGCCTCATTAAAAACCTTTCCAAGGAAAACCCAGTGGGACAAAACCTTGGATAAGGAAAAAAGAGTACAATTGGGATAATTATACATTAGATGTTTACAAAATTACTAAAAACAAAAAAAAACATAAAAAAATATTGTTCATAATTAATTACAACGTATTACTCCCAGTGGGAGTATCAGAAATGTCCAAATTTTCAAAGTCATCAACCCAATCATCTTGAACTTCTTGGCTTCTTCTACGAGCATCCTCCCAATCTTTGACGCACATTACTGCTTCCAGAATATCGTCACTCATACGTGCACGCCGTTCATCAAGTACTCTACCACTGCAACTAAATACTTGTTCACTTGCAACTGTGGATACTGGTATGGTTAGTATATCACAAGCCATTTTAGAGAGCACAGGAAAAGTTCTTGACTGTGATCTCCAAAATGACAAAAGATCAAACTTATTGAAATCATGACCACCACCTTGCTCATTGAAAATAAATGCTGCAAAATTTGTTTCTAGATAATTTTCCAATTCACTGCGTGTTGAAGATGTAGACGATGCACCGAAACCAAATCCTGTGTAGCTAATCATACTTGCCCATGAAGAACCATGTGGAACAGAAGTAGTATTTGCTAAAGGTGTAGGGGATATTGTTTGGCCTCCTCCATATTTTTCATTATATGCAGTAAATATGTTGCTAACTTTTGCTTGCACATTTTGAATGGTTATGATGTCAGAATGCACCCTTAATTTTTCCCCTATACCCTTAAGCAAATATTCAACACCAGCTAATTTAACTCTCGGATCCAATACAACAGCTATGCAATACAACGGTGGAACACGCTCCCAATATTTTTTGAATTTTTGTTCCATGAACTCAACAGATTCCTTAAACATGTCAAAATCTCTATGCATATCGAAGGTTGCAAGCAATGTCGTACAACTTATGTAATGCATGATGAGAGGTAGGATAGTACACACCTGAGAGTTGGAGAGTGGCTTCATAAAAAACCTTTAAGAAATTGTAAAAGCATGAAGCAATTTGCCAATCAAATTCTTGAAGCAGCTCAGTTGGATTCTTCAAGTTGTAATATGCGATTATGACCTCTTTGTATGGTAGGCATGCGTTCAGCATCAAATATGTTGAATTCCACCGGTGTCCTATATCAGTTGGAAGTTTTCTGGGTTTCATGCTTGCTCTTTTGCAAAGCTTAGCAAACTCTTCAATTCGAGAGCCAGAACTTGCTATGTAACCCAAGGCCGTTCGAATATTTTCCAAATAACCTTGAAAAAATTTCATGCCATCTTGAACACACAAGTTAATAATATGACAAGCACATCTTTGGTGAAAAAGTGTTTCGCCATGTTGTGGTCTCAATGTTGTTTTGAAAAGGTTAATAACAGCAGTATTAGCAGATGCATTATCAAACGTGATGCTCAAAACCTTTTCTTTAATGCCATAAAAATAAAAAACTTCCATGATGACATCATGAATGGCCTTGGCATCATGCGGATAAGGCATTGGTCGAAAAGCAATTAATCTTTTTTGAAAAGACCAATCTTTATCCACATAATGTGCAGTTACACAGATATAACTAGTTTTGGTACGACCTTACCACAAATCAGATGTGCATGCAACAGATGCAGTGAATGAATTAAATTCAGTTACTAACTTTTCTCTCATTGAATAAAAAACTTTCATGGTGTCAGCTCTTGTGGTAGTTCTTGAAACACGCCTATATTGTGGATTATAGGCATTTTGAATGTACTCCTCAAAGGCTGGATCATCAGCAAGACTAATTGGTTGTTGAGCACTAGCCAAATATCTAGCATGCCATTCTCTTGCTCTTTGTTGGTCATATGACCAATTGGTAACACTACCATAGGGACTAAATTGAAGTGTTTGTTGACGACAATCAACACCACCTACACCATGCTTAGCTTCGCATGTTTTGCGATGCCTCTCTAAGTGACCAGTGCCAGAAGAGGATTTACCTGTGTAGTCTTGTTTGCATACTTTGCAAATTGCGCGCTCTTCTGTTGCACCATGCTCGTTTGTACGTGTTACGAGATCAAAGTAATTCCAAACTGGTGAAGTTCGTTGAATTTTCCTTTTGCCCTTACGAGTGACTTCAGAGGAGCCATCAACTTGAGATAGCAAGTCAACTCCAATTTCTTCCAGTGGATCATTAAATTGTTCTTCTTCGTTGATCACCAAATGTGAAATGTTGGCTCTCCCTCTAGGTGATGATGCCATAGCTTCAATAAAAAATAACAATAAATTAACGTAACATAAAAATTAAATAAAATAATTACACAATAAAATTAACTTATAACAATACAAAATTAATGAACAATAAATGAAATAAATTATACCTTCAAGTTTTTTTTCCTTTCTGAAGAACTCTAAGTAATCTAAAAAACAAGACAATACATAAGATCTTAGAAGTTTGTTGAATGAGTATCTCTGTGAATGTTCTACATTTATTTATAGGTAAAAAAGTTTATTTTTTATTTTTTTATTTTTTAAATCTTTTTTTTTAATTTTTTTTCTTTCAAGTGTAACTTGATTAGACAATTCGCTGAAGACTTAACGTCTCAGCTTTGCACATTGCAGGCCTTCCTTCTGAGCCTCTATGTTAGGCCTGCCCCTTTATAATTGCATAGGAGAATCTAATGCCATGTTCACTCACGGGTGAATATGACATGCATAAATTATATAATATTTAATTCTTATATGTATTAAATAATATATATATATATTAAATGTATAGTATTTTGATGTGATAATACATGACCTATAGACTCAATATCTGATTCTTAGCTTTGCTTCTCAAAAGCAAAGCATGCCTACAAGGAAAAAATAAAAAAATAAAAAGAAATAAAAAGAGAAGAAAAAGAACTTGGCAGACGTATTGTGATGTGATTGCATTGGGGAAATCTCATGGCATATTCAATTATTCATTCACGGGTGAATATGGCATGTATATATATTATATAATATTTAATTCTTATATGTATTAAATAATATATATATTAAATGTATAGTCTTTTGATGTGACAATACATGACTTACAATGAGCCTTACATGACTTACTGGGGAAGGCCATACTCAGCCATGTTCACCCGTGAATGAACATGAAAAAATATATCTAAATATATATATATATATATGAAATTGGCCCACAATGGGCCTCTTGTGGCCCTGTATGGGCCTAGATGGGCCAGCCCAACTTGGGCCGGTGGGCTGGCCCATTATGGGCTGGGATGGGCCAGCCCATTGTGGGCCTAGATGGGCCGGCCCAACCTGGGCCGGTGGGCCTAGACGGGCCTAGACGGGCCGGCCCAGGCCCAGCCCAGCCCAGCCCGGCCCATGATTTTCCATGGGCCGTGCCGGGTCGGCCCATGGGCCAACATATATAGGCCCGGCCCAGCCCACAAGTATTTATGGGCCGTGCCGGGCCGTGAACAGTGCCTGGCCGTGCCGGCCCGGCCTATCACTGTATCAGGACGGGCTCGAGCCAGCCCACGGGCCCCGCCCCATTGTTGCATCTCTAGAGAAATTGTTGTGTCCTTTTGTTATAGTGAAATCATTCTACAATTTGTCCATCATTTTGTCTCAGCTTTTTTGAGGAATTTTTTTGTACAAAATTCTCATTTTTATAGTTTCTACTTCAGTTGTAATTGGGTGTCCCATAATGCAATGTCCTAACACCGTCGAGATCGAGGACAACGGCAGATTGAAGGGCGACTGATACATCTGGGCAGATTCCAGTGATGAAGGTCAACAATAATCCCTGGGTTTAGCAGCGTGATGGTTTCTATGACAATCGATACTGGTGTCGTCGATAAAGAAGTGACAGAGAGAAAAAAGTGAGGAGGGAGATCACTCAGATTTGTGGTGGGTGTTGGCGCCATTTCTGATCCATTTTCATCACAAAATGTCAAGTGTTTTGCAGATTGACCGATTCAGGTTTGAACGGCGGGGGTGGTAACAAAATACGCTCCGATGAGTGGCGACGGAAGGCGGCGAATGGAAATGTAGCAGCTCACACTTCAAGCTTTAGTAGCCAAGATCTCGTTTGTCATCAAATCCAAAGAAGATGCATATAATTTGTTTGCTTTTGGTATTCACATGTTGTTTATTTGTTGAGACGGGAGTGTATGAGGTTGTTTAAGTTTGTAATTAGACTTGAGATTTTTTATTTGTGTGTGAGCATTTTGTAAAAATATTTTCTGTTGTATTTTTTTCTTTTTTTCTTCAAATTATTAATATTTATTGTTACAATTTTTGTGATTAGATTTATGTTTGCATTTAGAAACAGGTGTTTGTGTTATTTTTCATTACACAAGATCTTAGAAAATTTTGCTGCAGCTATTGATTTTTTTTATATAACTAAAAGACCTTTTGTTTATTGTTGATTTCGGTTAGATAATCACTGGCTCACTTGTGATCAGGTTAAGTGCGCTTGTATTGACGCTTTTGTTTTGTTAGAGATTGGAAAGAAGCTCATTACTGGTGCTTAATAAATAAATTGGCTGGTTTATTTGTTTAGGGCTTCATATATGGAGGAAATTGATGTTTGGGGTGCAGATTTTACTGGTTGTGTTCGAAGATTGTTTATGATCATATAATACTTGTGTTTTATTTTCTTCATTCCAATTTCTTTATTAATGTCCGTTTGGGTTATGTAGTTAGGGTCTGAAAAATGATGGGTAATTTGGGTTTATTCTTGTCTTGTGGCTTTAGTTCTCTAACACGATCTTTTTTTTTATGTTGAAATAAAAAAAATAATATGGTAGATTTCGTTCTGCCATTTACCAGATCTCATTCTAGCAGTCTATGTTAGTGACTAGAGGCGGTGGGTTTTTTTTGTTTTATAGAAAATATAAGATAATTTGATAGATTTTGCTTTGTCAACTAATTTTTTTATTGAAAATAAAAACAAGATAATCTAGTAGAATCTGCTTTGGTATTTACAAGATTCCACTCTGGCATTGTGGCGACCAGAGACTTTTTGAATTTTTTTCGTTGAAAATAAAAATAAGATAATATAGTAGATTCCACTTCTACATCTTCTAGATTCCAATCCTGTGCCCCGCATCGGCGACTGTAGGTGTTTGGTATTTTTTTTGTTCGTAATAAACAGGATCTTTTAGATTCCACTCTGGTCGGCAACTAGAGATGCTTGGTTTTTTTTTTGTTAAAAATAAAAATAAGATAATATGGCATATTCTACTTCGCATCCACCAAATTCCATTTTGACGTCCTACACCGTTGTCCAAAGACGTTTAAAATTTTTTGTTGAAAATAAAATATAAGATAATCTGGTAAATCAACATCTATCAGATTCCATTGTGTTGTCCCCGTTGGGGATCGAAGACGCTTGTTCTCTTTTTAGTTTTTAATAAAATATAAGATAATCTAATAGATTCCCTTTTAACATCTACCAAGTTCCATTATGATAGTCGAAGATGCTTGGAATTTTGTTTGTTGAAAATAAAAATATGGTAATTTGGTAGATTCCACTCTAGCATCTACTAGTAGTCCATGCAAGTGATCGGTGTAACATACTACAACTTTTAATAAATCACCTATTCTAGTTAAAAAAGGAATGAGATCTTGGACTTTTAATAAATCACATTTTTTAATTAAAATGGCAGTTTTGAAAAGTGCTTTCTAAGGCCAGTTTGGCATTGTTATGTTATGCTGTAGCTTCTGCTGTACTATGTTGTGGGCTAGAAGTAAGTAGGCCTTTGGTAAATTTTTTTCAAAGCTGTTGTGAGAAACATAAGTAGAATTGCATGTGTTTGGTAAACTATGTATAAAATTGTTATGTAGATGTATAATAACAAAAATAGACATATTTTACTAAGCTTTTATAGTTTTAGTTTTTAACTAATTTTAATTTTAAAGTTAACATACAATAATATTTGTACATTTACATACTAAAAATGTAATTTTATTTTTATTATTTAATATATTTTTTGAAAAATAAATAACTTTTATTAAACAAGATAAATTATATGTTCACTAAAAATATATAATATCTAGATTGATGAGAATATGTTGGAGGATTTCTTGAAAAAATTTGTTACTAGCCATTTTATTTTAAAGTAATTTGTTTGTTTTTTTAGAATAATACATTTATTTTTATTTAATTTTTTAAAGTGATACTTTTCTTTTTATTTTTTGAATCAATACGTTTGTTTTTATTAATTTTAGTTAAATTAAAAAATCACTTTAATTCATTTTTTTAAATGTGTTAGTTGATTTATTTTAATTTGTTAGGAAAAATAGGTAGATTAAGAATAATATATTATTATTATTAAGGTTAGTTTAGTAATTTTATATTACAAAAATAGAAGTTGCTGTAAAAAAGCAACCCATACCTTGCTTCTCAACCTTTCTTGGTGGACAATAGTTTTTAAAAGTAACTTTTCAAAGGCAAGGTTTACTAAACACCTTAAACTTCTTTAAGCAGTTATAGAAGCTAAAAAGAGCCTCCAAAAGCAATGCCGAATAAACAAAAAATGTAGCTTCTTAAAAAAAGCACTTCTGAAATATACTTTAAAACTTATACTAAAGTATTAATTATACATTATAAGCTTAAATATACCATTTTTGTAACTTTTTTAAAAAATAGAAACCATTTTGACTCATAAAAGCTTTTTTAAAAATAAAGTTCCAAACACTCACTAAAAAGCTATATCTTTTATTTCTCTTCTTCTACTGACTAAATGCCTAAGCAGAACTTGTGCTAAACGAATCCTAAGGGGGATAGTCTTAAAAAGGTGCTCCTTTAGAGTAGCATTTTTATGCTTTCTTTTTCTTTTTGAGAAAATTACATAAAATGTCCCCTAAATAGCTTTACTTATTAAAACTGCCATCTTCTTTTCCAATTTTCAAAACTAGTCTTTTTCATCTTTTTTTTTTAAGTTTTATAATTCTAATTTCATATTTATCATTTTGTGCTTATTTTCACTTCATAGTTAAAAGCCAAAACAAACCTAGATAGATCAGATAAAAAATTTCTCTCTCCCTCTCTCTTCTTTCTTTCTACTGATTGTTCCTCTCTCTCTTTACCTAATCTACCTATCTTTCTCTCTCTGCCTTCTCTCCAGTCTACTTCCAATCTGACGACAAAGATCTTGACTCCATCTGAGTTCGACGGCTCCTCCATTGCGATCATTTCCATCGATCGTAGGAAAAGTCACTTCTGTTTCTTCTTTGGTAAAGTATTTGCCGTCACATCGAAGCAATCATGTAGGGCTCGTTGACCGTCCCTGTAGATCTCCAGCAAATCGACAAAGATGATTCATCCGATTTGACACGTCTGATTTAATGGTGTGGAGATCTTCAGTAAAGCTTAGCCCCAAAAGTCCATTAGCGTTCCCATCTTTGACAAAGTTCGGCCTCTTCTCGTTTGGATCTATGATGAAGGCTATTTGCATTGCAATCTCTAGCAAAGCATGACCTTGTCTTTCTCTATCTTCCTCTCTTGAAGATGAAGATTTCTTTATAAATGAGATCTCACCATGTTAGATCCGAAATCTATTAGAAAAATGGTAAACGGGTGAATAAGAAATTGATGCTCATTAGTGGAGGTTAACGGAGGTCATAACCTCATGTTGTAACAACCAAATGCATGACTTAATCCTCATGTTGTAATACCCAAATGCATGGCTTTATGAGAGATTATGAGCATAATAATCATCAAAAATAGAGGGTTACAACTGATGGTTTAATGGGAGATTATGAGCGCAATTATCATCAAAAATAGAGACTTAGAACCAGTGCCATTATGCTCAAAAAATCTAAATAAAATGACATTACTTAGCCATTATGTTCATAAAATCTAAATAAAACCTTATTATAATTTGGATTGTAACATCCATTCTCTTGAGCCTATAAATAGAGCTCTCCTCCACATGTTTAACACCCACATAGATACATAGAATTAGCACTCACCAAGTCACAAAGTTTTCTTTGTTTTTTTAAGCTTTGTGTAGAAGTATAGTAGGTTTTTGGTGATAGAGGAAGACACTTTTGAAGTTCGCCGAAGGCGGTGTTTGATCGTGCATAGACCATTGTCATTTGTCGTATTCTGGGAAACAGACATCCATCAAATCCTCGTACACAACTACAGAGGATAAATCTGTTTTAAGGAAAGCGTGAGCTACACGTACCTCGATCGCTTTTTCGTCCAATTTTTCGTTTTGATTCAGTTGAAGGTTTTGTTGTACTTATCTCTCTGATTTATAATATTCTCACTTGTAACTTGTCCATTTTTATCTATATTACTTGCGATATATTACTAACAATCTTAAAATAGATTCTAGCTTCTTTTGATGACGAACAAGTTTATTGGGGTTGAAGATCCAGTTTACACAATTTTTAAACATAGTTGTTTTTGTGTTGGTTTTTTTTTTTTTTTCATTCTGGATATATACATATATAAATATATTATTCATATATATATAATTGTAGTTTTGTAGTTTTGTTTACAGATTATTTTAACATTTATAATCTATTTACGTTATATATATATATATATTGATAATAGTTTATGATACAAGTTATATAAGTTATAAGCTATATAATATGTTTATGTGTTTGGTTTTTATTTTATTTGCATATAGTTTTGTTTTGTTGTTAACGTTTTGTTTTAACGTTCATTGTTATATATAAATTATATATCAAACGTTTTGTTTACGTTTACGGTTTTGTTATACAGTTTACGTTGTTTACGTTTACTTATTATAATCTCTTAATTTTTTCTTGTTTGCAGTTTGGTTTTACATTTATACAGATATAAGTTGTATAACAATTTTATTTGCAGTTTGGTTTACACTTAATAGATTATAACTTATATATTCATATGTATATATTTTTCCTTCTTGTTTACGCTTTTATATTATAACGGTTTACTTTTTTTTTCTTGGTTTTGTTTGTTTATATTATAAAAGTTATATATATATATATATATATATTTACGTTTTCTTTGTTTAACTTATACGTATATATAACAGTTTCTTTTTGTTTTCCATGTTTACGTTTTTTTTTGTTTAAGTTATATATATATATATTAGTTTAAGTTATAAGTTAACATTTTATGTTATAATAGTTTCGTTTCTTCAGTTTACGTTTTTTTTTTTTTTGTTATGTTGTTGTTATAATAGTTTATGGTTTTAGTTATATATTATAGTAAACTGTTCTAATATATACAGTTTGGTTCTTTACTTAAAAAAAAAACATAAATTTATTTTTGATATAAATTCTAAGACTTGGACTTTGGTATTTTCAGAAATGGTTGATAATATGAACGTTGCTCTAACTAAGAATATTCTAATTGGGAGCACTTTTGAGACACTGGTGCTGTCTCCTCGAGTTTATGCCTCAACCTCGATGCAATCTTTGTGGGTTTCGGTTCCTGTGAACCACAACAAGAAAGCTGAGAAATTCAGTGGATTGAATTTCAAAACTTAGCAACAAAAGATGTTGTTCTACTTGACAACATTGAATCTTACGAGATTCTTAAAAGATGATCCTCCTACTATTAGAGAGGATGAAACAAATGCTTAGACTTTGCTTGCTATTGAAGCGTGGAAGTCTTTTGACATCCTGTGCAAGAACTGTATTCTGAATAACTTAACTGATGCACTTTATTATGTGTATAGTCTAAAAAAAAAGGCCAAAGAAGTGTGGGAGTCTTTGGATCATAAGTACAAAATAGAAGATACTGGTGCTAAAAAGTTCATAGTTGGACGGTTCATAAACTATAGAATGGTGGATTTCAAGACTGTAATTAGTCAAGTTCAAGAACTGCAATTACTCATTCATGAAATTAACGTAGAAGGAATGGTAATTAGTGAGTCTTTCTAGGCAGCTGTAATTATAAAGATGCTACCCCTGCATAGAATGACTTCAAGAACTATTTGAAGCACAAGCATAAGGAGATGAGTGTTGAAGATCTTATTGTTCGACCTCGCATTGAGGAAGACAATAGAGGATCTGAGAAAAAGCTCTCTAATAAGTCTGTTGCCAAGGAAAATGTGACGACCCTCCTTTTCGGGCAGTCACTTTACTTACTTAAACGTCATTACTTAAACAGTAATCTTACTTACTTAGTAAGAAAAATACTGAAATAATTTTTTTTTCTAAACATATTCTTTAAAAAAACTGTTGCGACCTCTGTAGCCATTCATGTCGAGACCTCGCTCAACACTTGACTTTAAAATCATTTCAAATCGTTTCTTAAAACTTAATAAGAAATATTTACTAAAACATCACGTAAAACTTAACTTCATAATTATATTAAACAATTCATAAACTATATCTTAAAACTTGCAAACATTTCTTCAAACCTTGTTTTTTTTCTTAAAACTTTGAAAACACTATATTAAATAGTAGAAAATATTTCTTTTAAACAGCGAAAACATTACTGTAGTGGTATCCATACCCAAATCCTTGCATCCGTCCTCCGCAGCACCCAGCTCTTCTAACGGGTCCTACTGGTCGCCCATAAAACTACCTACAGCATGAAGAAACTTTTTATGAGCTTTCGCTCAATAAGTTCAAACAAAATCTCACAAAACATTTAAACATACTTTAAAAACTTTTCTCATGAAAGGCTTTCTCTTAAAACATATATCATTAATATTTTCCATAGACATTTATAAAAATGACTTTCATAAACATTCTTCATAAAACTTTTCTAGAATGTTTCTCATAAATGTTTTTTATAAAACACTTAACATGTAGCAATCCTTAGAATGGTTTTCGTAAAACGTCATTTATAAACTTTTTCTTAAAACTTTTATCATAAACACTTTTCATAAACATTTTCATAAAACTATTCTTAAAACGTTTTTCTAAAGCAATCTCTATAACATTTTTCATAGAATATTTAACATAAAACAATCCTCAGATTGCTCTTCATAACGTCATTTACATTTTCATAAACATTTAATATAAAACATTCCTCAGAATGTTTTTCATAGCATATAAATGTTTCATAATAAACAAATCAAATACAATAACAATGCATGTTTTCATTTATGCTCAATTATGAACTTTCGATTATGAGCATCTTATGAACATTCTTTCTTACTTTGACTTTCTATCCTTGTTCCTTATCTTTTCTTATCTTACACTTTAACTTTCCTTATCTGACTTTAACTTTCCACCTTTTGTTCCTTAACTTTCTTTGTCTTATAACTTTTAGTGTTCGTACCAATATCTTTAATCAAGAGATCATAAACGTGATGCTTCCCTTGTGGAAGACTTAAGACCATCGAACTTCAAGGTCGTGTACCTCACATCTCGAAGGTCAAACTTTAACTTTACTTTCATTACCTCACAACGAGGAGACTGGTACGACACTTTATTTTAACCTTACGTTACCTTCTTATTAACCTTAGTGAGCACATCAAATGCAACCACATCATATGCAAATACACTTGCAAATCATAGCTTGTACTTTAAAATCTATTGCATAACAAATGCAACTTATTGCATAGCAAATGCAACATAAAATGTAAACATATTTTGCTAATCATAATTTGTACTTTGAAACTTATTGCATAACAAATGCATCATATAACGCAATCATATGTTGCAAATCATAACTTTTATTTTGAAATTTATTACATAATAAATGCAACTTATACGCAATCACATATTGCAAATCATAACTTTTATCCTAAAACATATTGCATACAAATGCAACATATAACGCAATCACATATTGTAAATCATAACTTTTATTCTGAAATGTATTGCATACAAATGCAACATATATCGCAATCATATATTGCAAATTATAACTTTTATCCTAAAACATATTACATACAAATGCAATATATAACGCAATTAAATATTGCAAATCATAACTTTTATCCTAAAACATATTGCATACAAATGCAACATATAACGCAATCACATATTGCAAATCATAACTTTTATTCTGAAATATATTGCATATAAATGCAACATATATTGCAATCACATATTGCAAATTATAACTTTTATCCTAAAACATATTGCATACAAATGCAATATATAACGCAATCACATATTGCAACATATTACATAACAAATGCTTCATAAAACTTATAACTTAAATTATAACACATTATGCATTGTCGAAATGCAGGACTTATACTAATCCTATTTCGTATCTAGGTTGAACATCTGCATCTAGATCATAATTTGGTATATAAAAACTAGCCAGTAAGTTCATCTTTTATTGTTCAGTCTATAGGTCTTTTATCATCTAGTCGTTCTAGACTAGTGATAATGATTATCTAAAACATGTTTACGTACTTGTCTGAAAACTTCTAAGGGTCATAACAGAGCTTAACTTTTCATATCTCTCTTGAACATGTCTAGCCTTTCCTTGAGGTACAGAAAAAGGAAAAATCAGCTCTTATCTTTTCTTTTTTTTTTTTTTTTGTATTCGTAGAGTCTCTCTCTCGTCTCTGCTCTTGTGACCTCTCTGTTGGTCATGGGAAATTTTTTAAATTCTATTTAATTATCTAAATCGTTCTCACAATTTCTAATTGAACCTAGGGTGTCTTATAGTAATTTTTCTAGTTTCCTATAGGCAAATTGAAGATTATATCCTTAATGGGTTTCTTATGGACCATATTGTGCATGTTCATTATGCACTACATGGTATTGTACTTATATACTATATCTTGTTATATTCTAGATAACAAGCATCAATCATAACATTCATATCCATATCATTCGCTCGTATAAGTATCATACTTACATATCATATTCATAAATATATCATACATATACATGTCATTCATATCATACTTTCACATGTCATGCTTTCACATATTACTCATACTCATGTTGTTCATATCATACTTTCACATTTCATGCTTTCACATATTACTCATACTTATGTCGTTCATATCATACATACACTTGTCGTTCATACTTTCAGATCGTAAAGTTGCTATACATTTTTCTTCTTTAGATAGCAACTATTTCATGTTATATTCATATAATACTTTAAGTCATGGCACATTTATAATACACACACCAATCATAGTTCATAACATTCATGCATATTAATATGCAAATAGGCTTCAAACATAACAGTTACAAATTCATTGCAAATCTTATTTTGTACTTCAAAACTTTTTTGCATAATAAATGTAAATATACTTTAAAAACAACTTGCATAACCATCCAAAACTCATTTACAAATGCATATGTAAGCATTTAAAAACTATTTACTTCATGTTGTAGGTGAAGTCTGAACTTACTCGGACTATGCCTTAGCGTTCTCTATTTCGTTCCTTTCTCGTTCCTTTTCCATCCATTGGTCAGCTTCTATGTCTTGATCATATAACAGCCGACTCATTAATTAACTTTCTTTTTATCAATCTACTCGATTGATAATAAAACGTAAATATTAACCATTCATTTCCTTTTAACTTGACTTGTATACTATCGGTCTACCGGTCTTTCACTAATTTTGTAATCCACCAGGGTTATCTTTCCATTATTAATTCTCTCGTTCCACATGACGGTTACGTTACTTAATGTATTACGGAATATTTTTCATCTAATAACATTATGCTAAATTAGAGTGTTCGACTCCGTTCTAGCTGTTTCCCTACTAATGATGATTTTACCCTTAATCGGTTTTTTGTCAACCTTGTAACATTATAAAACCCACATAAAATAGTGTAACAATCACTGATCATGCATTTTCATAAATTTTTATGAAAGCATCTAAAATTATTTTAAAACGGTTCATATTGTAGGCGAGATTCCTACTTACTTGGACTCCGAGCTAAGCGGATCCAGCTATACCTTGCTGTATCTACAGTATACGAAGCATCCTCTGCAGTACTCCTCGAGCAACCATGAATGGTGAGGAATGCTTCCTAGAGATCATACATTGCTCAAAATATCATTCTGGACTCCGTTACTGCAGTTTGAATCACCTTGATTTGCTTGCGGTCAGTACCAGATGATTTTCACCGAAGTGGAATTAGCTTGAACAGAGGTCACCATTGCGTTCAGAGTGTCGAAACGAGTTAGGAGGCAGTCTCGGATTGTCGATTGAAGGTCTAGATCACAAAATCTCAAAGTGGCTGTTGATCGCTGCCAATTGTCTCCGTTGGGGGCTGAGCTCGGACCTACCCCCCTAATTCGACCCTTTTGAGTCCAATGGCGGTGTCAATTTCACCTAATTCAGCCTCTAACATAGCAAATCGAAGCTTGACATTGGTAGCAAAAATAGAGATTCTGATCTCCTATCTCCGACGAAGCAACCATGAAATTGAGTTGGGGGTTTTGTTCCCCTAGGTCACTCTGAGTATTTCCCCTAACATGGGGCTGCTCAACGTTGCGTGGAATGGCAGCCCGAAGCTCCTCGTGGTGGCATACAAAGGCGGAGGTCATTCTCTATCTTCCTATGGGTGGTTCACGAAATTAGGAGAGGCAACAGCTTCGTCTTGAGCCTCTAAGTGTTTTCCCCTAACCAATTTGGGGTAACAAGGTAGGGAACAGCAGTGACGGTGGCCACCACGACGGTTGGTGGTGGTGTACGTGGAACTCTAGTGTCGGGCTATCCCCTTCAGCAATCGATTGGGGCATCTTGCTCGCCGTCTCCCTCTGGTCCTTTCGGCACCAGCGGTGTGCCACACCGTCACTAGAGACGGCAGGTCGACGGTGGCTCCACGGTGGTAACAAGGCTACTCCATTGAGTTGCTCCAGCTAAAATCAAGCTGGAAGATTGGTGTCTTCTTGTTCCTCTCCTCATGTTGAGTCCATAGACACCAAGATCACGTCGATTGGCGGTCGGACGGTGGAGAAATCAAGTCGGGAAGAAATAGGTTTCTCTGCCACTTTGGGCGGTGCGTGTGGCCTCCTCCGGCAGCGTTGCGGGCGGCACAGCATGCTATTGGACTCAGCTCATCGAGAGCTTTCCAATGGTGTGGGAGGTGTTGAAAACAGAGGCCAAAATCTTGGACTGATTTTTGAGGAGAGATAAAAAATCTAGAGAGAGAAAGTAGAGAGAGAAAGAGCCGACTTTTGTGAGATTTTTTCTTTTTTTTCTTTTCTTTTTGCACTTTTATAAAAAAATTTGTGGTCTACCCAGTCCAATTTCTATACTGCTTTACTCTTGCAGTATAATTTTCATGCTGCATAACTTTATCAGTGTACTTCCTCACATTGCACTATTTTAATACCGTATAATTTTTTGTATTATTATACCATATTTTTCCTTAAATTGTACTTTTTATCTTAGTATAATCCTCAACTTAATGCATTTTTAATGCATTAGAAATCTCAAGGTGTTGCAGAAAATGTGGTGGAGCATGATAAAAGCTCCAAGAATAAGAAGAACAAGACGGGTTCAAGTTGAGACCTAAGGTTGGAATTTCAAAGAAGTAGAAATTCTAAGGGAAGTGTTTCAACTGTGACAAGGTGGGTCACAAGTCAGCAGATTGTAGGCTGCCGAAGAGAAATAAGAAGAAAGAGGCCAATGTGGTGGACACCATCACAAAAGAGTGTCAGACATTAGTCTTACTGTTGTGGTCTCTAAAATCAATATGGTGGACTCCAACCCTGCAGCAGTGGTGGCTAGAAATTGGGGCCACACACCATGTTTGTTGTGATAGAGCTGTCTTTACTGAACCCCTACTATCAGATTCCAGGGAGAAGTTGTATATGGACAACTCTGTCATATCTGAGATCAAGGGTCAAGGGATGGTATTTCTTAAAATGACGTCAGGCAAGGAAGTCAAGCTACAAAATGTGTTGTATGTGCCTAATATCTAGAAGAATCTCATTTTTAGAACTCTTCTAAATTCACATGGCTTCAAGATGGTTTTTCAAGCTGATAAAATAGTTTTTTCTAAACATGGTATGTACATGGGAAAAGGATATGTGAAAAATGAAATGTGGAAAATGAATATAATGGTTGTTAAGCCCAATTCCATTAATACAAATAAAAAGTCTTCTGCTTATATGCTTTAGTCTTTTAATTTATAGCATGGTAGACTATGTCATGTTAATTATGAGACTTTCATAGACTAATTAACTTGGATCATATACCCATATCTAATATTGATCCCAAACATAAGTTTGAAATATGTGTAGAGGCAAAACTAACAAGATCTTCTTTCCAAACGATTGAAAGGAATACTAAGCCACTTGATTTGATACATAGCGATGTTTGTGCTTAAAATTTTTCAAACTAGAGGTGAGAACAAATATTTTGTTACTTTCATAGATGATAGCACAAAATATTGCTATGTATATTTGCTTAAGAGCAAAGATGAAGTTATAGAGAAGTTTGCTCTTTATAAACAAGAAGTTGAAAACCAACTTAATAAGAAAATTAAGATGATAAGAAGTGACCGTGGTGGTGAATATATAGAACTATTTAGTGAATTTTGTGCACAACTTGGTATTATTCACGAGGTTACACCACCCTATTCACCTTAGTCACATGATGTGGCTGAACACAAAAATTGCACCTTAAAGGAAATGATGAATGCAATGCTGATAAGTTCTGAATTGCCACAGAACATGTTAGGGGAAGCCATTTTGTCAGCTAATTACCTTTTAAATAAGGTACCCCGCAAGAAAGAAGACAAAACCCCTTATGAATTATGGAAAGGTAGAAAGCCTTCCTACAAATACTTGAGAGTATGGGGGTGTCCAGCAAAGGTAATGATACCTACACTAAAGAAGATGAGAATAGGTCCTAAAACGGTTGATTGCATCTTCATTGGTTATGCCCACAATAGTAGTGCATATCGGTTCCTTGTGTATGAATCTAAAAAACCTAAGATTCACAAAAACATGATAATGGAATCTAGGAGTGCATTGTTTTTGAACATGTATTTCCTTGTAAATCCAAAGAGGATGGTCCAAGTTTGTCTAAACAAACATTTGAGACTATAGAAAAGAATAATCAGGATCAAGACTAGGAAGTTGAAATTAAAAAAGAAAATGAAGAGCCTAGACTGAAGCAAAAGGGCAAGTACAGAATAGTCATTTGGACAAGATTTTCTCGCATATATGCTAGCGGCTGAACCTCAAACTTTCAAAGAAGCTATAAGCTCATTTGAGGGTCCTTTGTGGAAAGCCATAAAGAGTGAATTCATTTCGTCATGTAGAATTATACTTTGGAATTAGTGGACCTTCCTCCAGGACGTAAACCGTTAGTTTCTAAGTAGATTTTCAAACGAAAAATGAAAGCAAATGGAGCAATTGACAAGTATAAGGCTAAACTTGTTATAAAAGGTTATAGACAAAAAGAAGGCCTTGATTACTATGATACTTATTCTCTTGTGACGAGAATAACCTCCATTAGAATGATTTTGGTGACTGTTGCAATTGCGAAATCTTGAAGTACATCGATGGATGTAAAAACTACTTTTCTTAATGGAGATCTTAAAGTGGAAATATATATGGAACAACCTGAGCATTGTATTGCTCAAGGACAAGAAAAGAAAGTCTACAAATTGGTAAAGTCTTTGTATGGGCTTAAACAAGCAACAAAGCAATGGCATGAGAAATTTGACAGTGTTATGATGTCAATTGGTTTCAAAATTAATGAATGTGACAAATGTGTTTATGTCAAAAGAACAAACGACGGATACGTCATTCTTTGTTTGTATGTAGATGACGTGCTAATCATGGGTAGTAGTGATCGGATGATCAAAATTACCAAGGATATGTTAAACTCTAGGTTTGACATGAAAGACATGGGACCTATTATGTGGTTTTGGGAATCAAACTCAAAAGGTCACCTAATGGACTCATTTTACGTTAGTCACACTATGTGGACAAGATACAGACAAATTTAGTAAAAATGACTCTAGCATGGCTAGAACACCAATAGATAAAACAAGTGAAGATCTATCCAAAAATAGAGGAGAAAGTATATCCTAGGTAGAATATGCTAGAGTGATATACAGTTTAATGTACTTAATGAGTTGTACAATACCATATATTGCCTACGTTGTGAGTAGTCTGAGAAGATTCACGAGTAATCTAGGAGATGACCACTAGAAAGAAATTGTTGAGTACTTAGGTACTTACGATATAGTCATGATTATGGGCTACACTATTCAAGAGATCCTGCTGTTCTTGAAGGGTATTCTGATACGGGATTCTAAAGTTATAAGTAGATATGTATTCACTTTGGCAGGTGCAGCAGTTTCATGGAAGTCCTCAAAGCAGTAACCAAATCCACTATGGAATTTGAATTTGTAGCCTTAGATAAAAACTGTGGAGAAGTTGAATGACTAAGGCATTTCTTGGAGGATATTCCTGAATGGCCTAAACCTGTACCTGTAATATGCATACATTATGATAATCAATCTACTATTGGTAGGGCACATAATGTGATGTACAATAGTATGTCAAGACATATACGTTGTTGACATAATACCGTTAGACAATTGATCTCGACTGGAGTCATGACAATAGACTATGTAAGGTCTAAAAGAATATTGTAGATTCGTTAACCAAAGGAGTCATGACAATAGACTATGTAAGGTCTAAAAAGAATATTGCAGATTCGTTAACCAAAGGCGTCATGACAATAGACTATGTAAGGTCTAAAAAGAATATTGCAGATTCATTAACCAAAGGGATGAATAGTGATCAAGTTGAGAAAACATCAAGAGGAATAGGGCTTAAGCCCATGAAAGAATAGGTTGAAACAGTGAAAACCTAACCTTGTTGACTAGAGATCCTAAGATCAAGGTTCAATGGGATAACTAAGCTGATTAGATTGAGTAGGATCACTGTGAGGGTTACCCCAACCTATTCCTATGATAAAAACAGTGATACTCGTAAGGAAAGGTTAAGCAGTTTGCTTTTAATGATTTTTATGCATCGAATATGTTGGGAATTCGAGCACTGTAATGCAAGTTACTCTTAAAGTAAGAAATCACATCTGTGAGAGAGAAGTGGGGCCGCTTCAAAGGAGAATTGCTAGGGCTCTATTCTTTAGAAACTCTTGCAGAACAAGGTAGATGTTCATGGCCAAAATGAACATAACCATGAGAGTTGAAACTGTGTCAGGAAAATATCTATATGAGGTATAATCGTTTACACAAGCGGCATAATAGCTTAAGGACATCGCTTCTACTGGTTAGCCAGTAAAGTAAACATACTTTCACAAAGGAAGGTTCATTCATGTGATGACCTGTCTTTTCGGGCAGTCACTTTATTTACTTAAAACATCATTACTTAAACAGTAATCTTACTTACTTAGTAAGAAAAATATTAAATATATTTTTTTCTTTAAACATTCTTTAAAACTGATGCGACCTCTGTCGCATTTCAAGTTGATATCTCGCTCAACACTTGACTTTAAAATCATTTCAAATCATTTCTTAAAACTTAATAAGAAACATTTATTAAATCATAGCTTAAAACTTCACTTTATAATTATAAAAAACAGTTCGTTAACTATATCTTAAAACTTTGAAAACATTTCTTAAAACTCTTATTTTCTTAAAACTTTGAAAATACTATATCAAAGAATGGATAACCTTTTCTTTGTGCAGCGGAAGCAAACTGTGGTGGTATTCATATCCAAATCCTCAAATCCGTCCTTCGTGTTAGACATGTATGCCCTAAGGAGTAAAAATGTAATAAGTTTTTGGAGACATTTTTATCAATAAAGAGTTTATTTATTGTTTATATACCAAATTTTGTCATCTTTACATTCATATTTATTGAATGTATGTTAAGCAAACAAAAGTCTTAGACTATCGGTCTAAACCTTTAAGAATTGGGCATTTGATGGACAGATTATGCGAAAGACACGATTCTTAAGGTGACGGTCTAAATCCTAAGATCCATAATTGAGGGAATAAAGTTGAGTGCTTTATTCATGTAAAGATTGTTATGTTGTCTATATCCCTATTGGGAGATGATTTGTCTTGGCCATCAGAGGTGGACTCCGTGAATAGAAACATTAGCATGTTGTTATAGGTAACAATGTGTTGGATCGAGATATAAAGTGAATAGATTTGGATTAATAATTCTGTCTCAGCAAATCGATTCACTTTAGACAATCATTTGTATTGTATCTTAATCCTGAGATGAATAGTGAGCCCGTTGTCTTGACTTGTGTCTTTTGATGTACCAAAGGGTGACACCCACATCTTAATAGTGGTATGCATGCCGGTACATTGGAGGCGTGACTCTTGATAGCATAAACCTGTTATTCATAGATATGGAATCCATAGCTCCTCTTTAGGAGTAGTGATATCCTCTTATATGCGTTATCTTGTAATTGAAAAATTGGAGCGCTCAACCATTTGGATACATAGGTGTAACCGATTGGTATACTATCTTTGGATGGTAAGTTTTTCAATGGTGAGATAATGGAACATAAGATAAAAATAATCGGGAAGGTAAGACGGAACTTGTCCTTAAGTCGATTACAAATAATCCTATGGGGATACGATACATCATGATATGTCATGGAGACCTAGCTATACGGGCTTCGTAATTCTATGAAACCTGGCTTCAATAAAAATTCCATATCACATAAAATATTTGTCATATTATCATGAGACTTTCCAATTCACAAATTGACAAATACATAAACATATTTGCCAAATTTAGTGGAAAACAACATTCATTTGCATTATGAACAAAACCTATATTTTTGTGCGACACAACCAAACAGCTATATTTTTCTATGAATGGCAGAGAGAAGAAAATTCATATCTTAATGTAGAGAAATCAAAATAACGTGAAACTTGGAGGAACATTACATAACACATATATGAACATCATACTAAAATTTTAGAGTAAAAGAAAATTCCTAGACAAAGTTATGGCAGTCGGATTAAGGAGGAGAAATGCATTTCATAAATAACGAAAAAAAAAGTTCTTACCTTAAACAACTTCTTCTCAAACTCCTTCGAACTCAACCAAAGAAATTTCAATATATTTCTTACAAATAATAGCAGAGAAATTTGAGGGGGGAAGCAAACATGAAGAAGAGAGAGTGAGAGAGAGGAAACATCTAAGAAATTAGAGAGAGAGAGAGAGCAAATTATCGTGAAAGAGGGAAATGAGAGTAACGTTCCTGAGGATGCTTGTCTTTTCCATTATTATTAGAAATTTTCTAACTAAAATTGTGGGGAATGGAGAGAGATGAGGGGAAAGTCAAATCAATTTGTCTCTCTTACCATATTTCACAATTTCAAAATAGGAAACTATCTCAAAATAATTCCAATCAATCAAAAGTCAAAGGTTTTATTTCCTTAAATGAGGAAATTAACCCAAAAATATGCCAATCAATCAACAATCATTATCCCATCACATCCAATCATTATCGTCACAATTTTAGGAGATTTCTACTGACTGCTCATCAGCTGTCATCGGCCTACCGATGTCTTACTTCAGCCTGCCGATCTGTGAAGTCCGGCCTGCCGATGATTTCCATCGGCCTGCTGATTGTTGATGGACAATTTGGCCTGCCGAACTATCCTTACATTCTAGAATACATCCTAGCATTGAAATCATTAATGAATCATAAATAAACATACAATGTAAATAACATGAACACTTGAGCACATCAATTCCACGTGACCATCACCTGTCATAACACTTAAAAAAAAAATAGTCAGTAGCAATATATCATAAGTCATTTATAAAATTACTTAACATCATTACTAACTGACATAGTCAGTTACATGAAAATTGAAGGGTGTTACAATTCTCCCCACCTTATAAGAGTTTTGTCCTCGAAACTCAAAACAATTGCAGATGTTTAGTTTTCATGTCATCTTCATGTTCCCATGTAGCTTCTTCTACTTGGTGATTTTGCCATAGTACCTTGACCAACAGAATTTCTTTATTCCTTAAAGTCTTGGTTTTCCAATCTAGAATCTCCACTGGCCTTTCTTTATAACTCAAGTCATCTCGTATCTCGATCACTTGTGGCTCAATCATATGCGTAGGGTCTGGGACATATTTCTTGAGCATCAAAACATGAAACACATCATGCATTGCAGTCATTGCCTATCTGCTTTACAATTTCATAAGGTCCGATAAACCTCGGGTTCAACTTGCCTTTCTTCCCAAACATCATAACTCCTTTCATCAGTGCAACTTTCAAAAACACAGATTCGCCTACGGCAAATTCTAAGGGTCTTCTTCTTTTATCCGCATAACTCTTCTAATAGCTTTACGCAATCTCTATTCTCTTCCGAATCAACTTTATCATCTCAGAGGTTTCATTAACAAAATCAGTCCTTTTAGCATCGATGCTTTCCATCAACTTCTTCTCATCAGCCTCATGCCAACATATAGGCGACCTGCATTTCCGTCCATATAGGGCTTCATAAGGTGTAATCCCAATTGTCACCTAATAGCTGTTGTTATATGCAAACTCTGCTAATGGCAACATTTTACACCAGCTGGTCTTGAAGTCGAGAGTACAGGCCCAAAGCATATCTTCTAAGATCAGGTTCATTCTCTCCGTCTGGCCATCTGTCTGAGGATGGAAAGCTATATTGAAATGCAGCTTGGTTCCCATAGCAATCTATACACTTTTCCAAAACTTGGATGTGAACCTGCCATCACGGTCTGAGATGATTGACTTGGGAATTCCATGAAGTCGTAGTATCTCCTTAACATAGAGTTCTACTAACCATTCCATAGAGTAAGTGATCCTGATAGAAATGAAATGTGCCATCTTCCTTAGTCGATCCACAACAACCCAAATAGCGTCATAACCATTCATAGTCCTAGGCAAACCGGTAATGAAATCCATTGCTATATCCTCCCATTTCCATTTCGGTATCTGGATTGACTGTAATTCACCACTAGGTCTCTGGTGTTCAGCTTTAACTTGTTGGCATGTCAAGCATTTCTTTATATACATGGCAACATCACGTTTCATTCCAAACCACCAGAAGTTACCCCTTAGATCATTATACATCTTTGTTGCACTAGGATGAATTGAGTAAGGAGTGTTATGAATTTCCGCCAAGATTCTTTCCCTTAACCCATCAACATTGGGAACACATAAGCGGTTCTTGAGGTATAGAGTTCTGTCATCTGCAATGCGAAACTCTTGACATTTCCCTTCTTTTATTTCCTACTTAATCCTTGCGAGGCTTACATCTTCATCTTGTTTTCTCCGAATCTCATCATACATCGTCGGAGCAAGAGTGATTGTTGACAACTGTCCTGTAATAAGTTCTAAACCAAAGTCTAGAATTTCCTTTCTCAAAGGTTGAGACATTGCTTGCATTGACATCAGCGTAGCCACAGTCTTCCTACTCAAAGCATCAACCACTCAGTTAGCCTTTCTAGGATGATAAAGGATTTCACAGTCATAATCCTTCACCAACTCTAGCCATCTTTGTTGTCTCATGTTTAAGACTCTCTACGTGAAAAAGTACTTTAAACTTTGATGATCGGTGAAGATCTTGCATTGGACCCCATACAAATAATGCCTCCATATTTTCAGCGCAAAAACAACTACTGCTAACTCAAGATCATGAGTAGGATAGTTCTTTTTGCAATCCTTCAGTTGTCTTGACTCATAGGAAATCACCCTGTCATTTCGCATTAAGACTACACCAAGGCCCAACTTAGAATGTTGCTGTAAATCATAAATCTGTCGTTTCCTTCCAGAATAGCCAAAACTGGAGCTGTCGTTAGTCTCTTCTTCAATTCTTGGAAACTCTTCTAGCATGCTTCAGTCCATTCATACTTCTTTCCCTTGCGAGTTAGATTCGTGAGGGGTACTGCTATCTTGGAGAAATCTTCTACGAATCTCCGATAATATCCAGCTAGGCCCAAGAAGCTCCTTATCTCACTTGCATTAGTTGGTTGTTTCCAATTAAGAACAGCCTCTACTTTAGCAGGGTCTACCATAATCCCTTCCTTCGATATAACATGCCCCAAGAAAGACACTCGGTTGAGTCAAAACTTGCACTTTGAGAATTTTACAAATAGCTTGTGTCTCCTTAATGTCTCCAGCATAATTTTCAAATGCTCCTCATGCTCTTCTTGATTCTTTTAATAAACAAGAATATCATCGATAAATACAACAACAAATTTATCGAGGAAATCCTTGAATACCTGATTCATCAAGTCCATGAAGGCCGCCGGCACATTCGTCAGGCTGAAAGGTATAACCACAAATTTATAGTAACCATGCCTCGATCTGAAGGCTATTTTAGGGATGTCTCTTTCTTTAATCTTCAACTAGTGATGACCCGACCACAGATAAATCTTTGAGAACACTAATGCACCCTTAAGCTGATCAAACAAATCATCGATTCGAGGCAACAGGTACTTATTCTTGATCGTTATCTTGTTCAGCTCCCTATAGTCAATGCAGAGTCTCATAGTGCCATCATTCTTCTTTACAAATAAGACTAGAGCTCCCCATGGTGAGTGACTAGGCCTAATGAAGCCTTTGTCGAGCAATTCCTTTAATTGTGTATGAAGCTCCTTTAACTCTGCTGGGGCCATTCTATAAGGTGCCTTTGAAATCGGGTCAATGCCTAGAGCAAGCTTGATCTCAAATTCGACGTCTCTATCTGGCGGTAGGCTTGTTAGGTCATCGGGAAATACTTCTGAATATCCACGTACTACAAGCACATCATCAATCCTTGTCTTTTCCTCTTGGCTTTTATCTACAATGTTGACCAGATAGCCCATGTAGCCACTTGCTAACAATTTCCTCACTTTCATGGCGGATAAAAACACATTGGGTTTCTTACTGGATTTGCCAACATACACGAACTTTTGATCACCTTCTGGATGGAAGATCGACTTTTGTTTCCTACCTTCAATAGAGGCATTGTACTTGCCCAAAAAATCCATCCCAAGAATCATATCATAGTCGTACATGTCGATCACGATAAGGTTGATGAAGAGTTCCCTATCAGAAATCCATAGGGGTACTGTATGCAAACAGTGCGTAGATATTATCACTTCCCCTGAGGGTAGTGTCGTAGTGAATAATCCTTGTCTCATAGGCTCTAAATGAACCCTTAACTTCTTAGCAAATGACGTAGATACAAAAGAATGTGTGGCACCCGTATAAAAAAGGACATATGCATCAATAGAAAGACTTGTTATCTGACTGTGACCACATTAGAGGCTTCAGTAGCCACCTGCTTTTTTGTCATGGCATAGATGCGGGCATTCGAAGGTGGGGCTTCAAGTCTTCCTTGACTAATTAGTGGCCCATCTAAGGAAGCTTGCATTTGATGGAGTTGGGCTTGAGGAGGAGCTCTTGAGGGGCATTAGCATTCATCTGGTTGGGGCAGTTCTTAGCAAAATGGTCTTCTCGCCCACAAATAAAACATTGATTAGTCCCCATACGGCATTCTCTAGGATGTTTCCTTCCATATTTGGTGCATGCTTGAAACTGCCTATTGTTGTTGTTGGGCTGGCCACCATTATGCTTCTTGTTGCCTTGGTTTTGCTGGTTATGAGGATTGCCCTTCCTCTTGTTGTTCCTTCAGTTCTGATTGTTGTTGCTATTGCCGTTGTTGCTGTTGTTGTTGTTGTTGTTGTTGTTCTTGTTCTGGTGTGGAGGGCGGTTCTGGTTGTTTACATTATTGGCTTATTGACCAGACTGAGGCTGATTCCTTCTTAACTTGGACAGATGGAACTCAACACATTGGGCCCTTAGAACAACCTGCTCCTAACTTCTGGGTGGGCTTGCCCCATCAACGATCGTAGCAATTTCTGGCCTGAGGACTCTGATCAGTCTTTTAACCTTTTCACTTTCATCAATAACCATTCCTGGGCATAGGCGAGCTAGCTGATCGAACTTCGTCACCACATTTGCAACTAACATATCTCCTTGGCGTAGGTTCTCGAACTCCTCATAATGCTTCCTTGTAATGTTCATGTGGAAAAACTTTGTGTTGAACTCCTGAATGAAGTCCGCCCATGTCATCTCGTCAACATTCCTGCTCAATTCTATGTCATCCCACCAAATTCTGGCCTCCATGGTGAGACAGTATGATGCACAGAGAACCTTCTCGTTGTCAGTGAAGCCCATGAGTCTCGGAGTGGCCTCAATTGTCTTTAGCCATCCTTGAGCGACTAGCGGATCCTTTGAACCCTCGAAGTCTGCTGGCTTAACCCTCTTCATCTGACTAGAAGGGGTTCTTGATAGGCCGCTCTAGGTTCAGCAACAGGAGCTGGGACTTCGTTAACTTGTGGCTGGGGAGGAGGAGGAGGAGGAGGAGGAGGCACGTCATTGCCTCGTCGTTCACCGTTGTGGCCGTTGGCGCTTAATTCTACGATTTCTCTCATTTGATCCTCCAACTGCCTTTGCAGTTCAGCGATCATCGTCATTAGCCTTTCATTGGTTTGGGTGTGGGTTTGCATTCTCCTGTGGCCGTCCATCGTTGATTTCCTAAAAGAATTAGGAGTTTAAGAATATTCTTCTAATTTATAAGACAGGTTTTTACTACTAGAACATTAATCATTAAACATCTAAACCTTATTCTTAACATCATACTTTCATCATAACATCTAACTTTAAAACATACTTACTTGGAGGACTTGGACTAATGTGTGGCGATATAAATTGTAAACAGAAATTCGTTATGATACCAAAGCCTGTAACGCCCTCTTACGGACGTCATAGATATCGTTACATTCATTCATTACATACTTTTATTTAAAAGAAACTATTTGTACAAAACTTAATTGAAACTTTATTTGGGAAAAACATACCCAGGATCCATGCATACTTTTTTTTTGACATCCAATAACTTAATCCATAATAATGATAATAATAATAATTATTATTATTTACTTGTTCATAAACATTCTTTAGTAAAATAAATATACCAAATAATAAAATCATAATTTAAATTGAAACATCACAACATTTTAAAACAAGTTGCACTCATTGTTCGGCAGGCCGAACTTGAGACTTTGGCAGGCCAAACTTGGTCGGCAGGCAGGAAATCATCCACTGACAGGCCGCCCGAGGCTCTGCAAGAATAGGATTTCAAATCGATAAGATTGACAGGCCGATCCATATATCGGCAGTTTGACCAGTAATGGTCGGTAGGCCGACCGAGACTAAGAAAAATTAAAAAAAAATAAATTTAAAACAAGATTCGATACTTCAAATTGCGGAAGGCAAAATGCTTAATAAAATATAAGTTAAAATAATAAAACATAGTTCATGAATTCTTTAAAACTTAATAAATAAACGTGTTCAAATTATAAAACATAGTTTAATCATTAAAAACTTCCTTCCTTGGCGTTCTTCTATTTGCAATTCAACATCCTTAGCTTACACGCCTTTCCATGCCCTTCGCCTAGTCCATAACCTTCTTACCCTTATCTACAACATGATATAAAACTAAAATAAGCTAAAGCTTAGTAAGTACATTTATATCTCACAACTTAAAACATTTCATGAACCTCATCATCATCGTCATCATAATAGTGACTAGGCACATTTTCATAGGAACATATATTTCATTACATTGTCTATATTAAAACTTAATTCATTTTATCTTAAGCGCTCAACTGTTGCACCATAAACATCATCGTAGGCGCGCCGTCATGAGAGGAGAAGGGTACCTAATCATAAACCAAACATGACATCATAACATATCATCACATAGCATTGGTATGCAACACTTACTTAGGTGATACAAATATATATATATATATATATAAACTTTCATGCTTTGAAATACGTCATCATCATACATGCATAACTTTTGAACATAAAAATATTTCATAAGAAATCTTCAAATGAAATCATCATAAAATCATCATAGATATCATCATGAACATAATTTCAAACCTTTATAAAACATATCATGTTGCAGGTGAGAATATACTTACTTGTGAAGCTTACTTAACCTTAACTTTGTAGGTGACGACGCCGTAGTTTCGATGTGCTCGCTTCATATTATGTTCATGTCATACATTCATAAAAATGGCAATTAACATGTATTTTCAATGCATTAAACACACAACATAAAATCCATTTCCATAACTTTACACATACCTTCATTCTTAAAACATAATTTATAGCACATATTCATTAACCATAAATCATTAGAACACAACCATCAACACAAACATTTTCTAACCTCCATAAATTCTTAATTCAATAACTTTACATTCATACACAACTTGGCCACCAAATATAGCAGAAACAAGGATAACATAAAAACTTATCACCATGGTTTTTTTTTTTCATTAATCATAAAAATTTCGTTTAACCTTTTAAAACGAATCACAATTTCGAGTCACAAAAATCTGCCAATGGTAGTAAAATAGTGAGTTCATGCAACTAACATAAATCAATAAATTAAATAAAATTACTATGATCCTAAAATTCATATGACATCTTATTTCATATATATACCAAAGCACAAAATGTTCCATCACCCACTATACACATAAAATCATACAAAACATCACACCATAAAAGTTCATAAATTTTTCGTTAAAACAGTCTATGAAACCTGGCTTCAATAAAAATTCCATATCACATAAAATATTTGTCATATTATCATGAGACTTTACAATTCACAAATTGACATATACATAAACATATGTGCCAAATTTCGTGGAAAACAACATTCCTTTGCATTATGAACAAAACCTATATTTTTGTGCAGGACAACCAAACAACTATATTTGTCTGTGAATGACAGAGAGAAGAAAATTCACATCTTAATGTAGAGAAATCACAATAACGTGAAACTTGGAGGAACATTACATAACACATATATGAACATCATACTAAAATTTCAGAGTAAAAGAAAATTCCTAGACAAAGTTATGGCAGTCGGATTAAGGAGGAGAAATGCATTTCATAAATACTGAAAAAAAAAGTTCTTACCTTAAACAACTTCTTCTCAAACTCCTTCAAACTCAACCAAAGAAATTTCAATATATTTCTTACAAATAATAGCAGAGAAATTTGAGGGGGGAAGCAAACGTGAAGAAGAGAGAGTGAGAGAGAGGAAATGTCTAAGAAATTAGAGAGAGAGAGAGAGCAAATTATCGTGAAAGAGGGAAATGAGAGTAACGTTCCTGAGGATGCTTGTCTTTTCCATTATTATTAGAAATTTTATGACTAAAATCATGGGGAATGGAGAGAGATGAGGGGAAAGTCAAATCAATTTGTCTCTCTTACCATATTTCACAATTTCAAAATAGGAAACCATCTCAAAATAATTCCAATCAATCAAAAGTCAAAGGTTTTATTTCCTTAAATGAGGAAATTAACCCAAAAATATGCCAATCAATCAACAATCATTATCCAATCACATCCAATCATTATCGTCACAATTTTAGGAGATTTTTGCTGACTGCTCGTCAGCTGTCATTGGCCTGCCGATGTCTTACTTCGGCCTGTCGATGTCTTACTTCGGCCTCCCGATCTGTGAAGTCCGGCCTGCCGGTGATTTCCATCAGCCTGCCAATTATTGAGGGGCAATTCGGCCTGTCGAACTATCCTTACATACTAGAATATATCCTAGCATTTAAATCATTAATGAATCATAAATAAACATACAATGTAAATAACATGAACACTTGAGCAAATCAATTCCACGTGATTGTCACTTGTCATAACACTTAAAATAAAAATAGTCAGTAGCATTATATTATAAGACATTTATAAAATTATTTAACATCATTACTAACTAACATAGTCAGTTACATGAAAATCGGCAGGTATTACATATATATATATATATATATTAAAACTTTGCCTTGTGGAATTTTATCAAAGATGAACGGAAATAAACGACTTGCAAAAGATGTTCTCTTTAAGACTAATCCAATGTCTTCGATACCTAGTTCTTAACACTAGTATGGATGAATGGGTAGCCGTTGAAAGAATATGGCTTCTTAAAAAAGATCACTCAACTAATATAAGTCACCCATAAATCTCAATACTTGAGAAGAATAGGTCGCGGGATGAAGAATGATGGGCCTCAAGGGAAGCACTAAGTTAACCTTACTTAAAATGTCATCATTAGTAGGTATAGTAATGAGTAAGGATCGTTCTCGTAGAGGATTGGCTCTAATTAATAAGTTATTGACACAAAAAAATGAAAACAATAAAAGTAAATACAAAAGGGAGTTTTGAATTTTTTTAACTAAATTAATAAAAAACATGAAAAATAAATAAATGCAAAACAATAATAATAAAACCAGTCAAAGGATCATTCTCTACTACTAAACTACTAATAATAATAAAATTAATTGCAGAATTATTCCAAATTAACCATCGAAACTACTAACCGTTGATAACAACAATTTTTGCTCTCCTAATCTCTCCTTATTGTATCTTTAAGCAAAACAAGCTCTTTACTTAATCCATTTCCCTCAAACAACCTTGAATAAGTTCTCTAGATTCAATTCAATGGAAGCACTAAGATAAGAGAGATAGGTTGACCTTGATAATAAACATATAAGCTCGGATTGTTCAATCTAGGTTACGTTCCTTATTGTAATTAATGAAAACCACCCGTAATCATATGTTGCAATTTGTAACTAATGATTAGAAAATTAAGATCCTTATGGCTCAAGTCTCCTAATCTAGCAATAGATTAAATTCAAGTTCTATTTAGTTGCACACCCAAACAAAACAAGAAAATAATCATGAATAACAAAAATAGTAGAACATAAACAATCTCAATTGGAAAATCAAAAAAATAATTTTGAAAATTAATCATATAATGATGTCTAGGGTTTTGAAATTCCCTTCAACCACAAATAAGATTAAAATAAAAACAATGAAACAAAAATAAAATAAATGAAAAAAAAGAGAATGAAAGAAAGAACTAGTCTATGTCTTCAAGAATCTCTATGCAAATGATCTCTTTTAAGCCGCCATTAGTTCTCCTCCTCCTCTTCTTCTTCTTTTTCTTCTTCTTCTTCTTCTTCTTCTTCTTCTTTGACTACTAAAACCTAAGGAAAAGCTAATGCAAAACTAGTATCTTTTTGTGTTTTAATATTTTGTATTTATAGGTTTATGTTTGAGGATAAAAAAGGGGAAAATTAGGCTCAAAATTGGTCAATTTTGGAGCTAAAAGTTGAAGGATGCATGGGGTGAACTTGTTCGTGCACGGCCATGTGTGAAAACACACTTTGGACTACCCAAAGGAGTGCACGGTCGTAGGGATTCTATGGAGCGGCCGCGCGTGGCGATGCTGTAGTAAGCGGGGGCGCACATGGTTGGCACAACCAAGAGGAGACTCTTTGCCGTGGTGTAGCTCCGGGCCTTCTTCTCATGGAGGCGCGATCCTATTTGGCTTGTTTTGCTAATTTGATCCCTAAAACTCCTAAAAATTTGCTTTGGCCCCCTGTTGTCTTCCAAAATGAATATAAATGATCTTGAAGCTCAAAAATCTTCAATTTTCATCTTTGTTTGGCTCATCATCTTGAAATACCTAAAAAACATAAAATCACATAATAAACATAAATCACTTAAGAATAAGTAGGGAAATATGAAAAAAATAATAATTAGAGAATTATATTAAATTTAGCACTTATTAAGGAACTCTTCTTCACTTCTTTCTAACTCTCTTACACGCCTACTAGAGGGGAGAATTTGGTAGAGTACTCTTAGTCTCTCTAAGACTCACAATGTGTCTCTAATGAATAGAGGATGCCTTTATTTATTGAGAATAAGAGCTAATTAATTTTTAGAAAGTCTTCTTATTTTAATTTAATATCAAATATTTAATTAAAAAAAGACACAAGTTTTCCTTTCTCGGTACTGTGATAGGCACCACACAGAAAGAGATTCTCTGTACATGTGGCGCCATCTCTCAAACAGTGCAGGTGAGAATATTGCTTGTTACCAAATCTCACTTGTCTCTACAATCAACTTTCCATTTTGAATTAAATCATGTTTATTCAAAATTGAAAATAGTAAATATGGAAACTTTGTAAACAAGCCTTGATATGCACAAGAAACTTTCTCTGAATAGCATATGCACCACACACAGTTGGACCCTCCCACTATGCGTCATCCAAGATTAATTAATTAATTTTCTTTTATCTATTAAATAATTTAATTATTTAATAGATATAAATTTTCATAATTAGTTTAGTTTGAGTGATATTTAATTTAGAATTTATAATTCTAAATTAATTATTTAAACCAATAATTTCACTTATCCAAACAGTATTTACAAGGATGGCAGGTGATTAATGGACCCATAATTTGAAGCTCTAATAAAACCAATATATTAATTAAACTCTTTATATGACTCCACTAAATGTAACTCCACTAATACTTGGAATTGCACTCCTGAAATTATAAATGTTTAATTTACTCATTCCTTAGAGTCGTCTATTTGATATAGTCATTTTATATAAGTCGATACTCCATAAATAATTCATAATTAAAGCTAGGTAATGTCCGTTATCCTCTCTAATTACTTCATTATCCTTGAGTGCCATTGATTCTCTAATGAATAATAAATTCATGAACTTAATTATGAATTTAGCACTCTTATTATTTAAGACCCAAATCAATACTCAAGAGAATTATTTATCTGCTTCTTGTTAGAGAAGGAATAGATTCTATCTTGTAATATTAACATTCCCGACAACTTACTTTATCATGCCTTCAAGATACAAGGAATAACATTTGATTCTCAAATTCATACCGAGTAAATCAGAAAACATAAATCCATAAATAGGCGTTTGGTTATAACTCAGGATTAAGATCACCTTATATATGACCATCAATCGATGAGATTAGAACTTAGTATATTCAATGAAAATTATTAGCTGTTCATATCTCATCGTGTCCCAGTCCTACATAATCTCATTAAGTATAGTACACTCCTTTAATGACTTACTACATTAATAGTTCAGATATGATTGTTCCATTCTTAATGGAAATGACCCGCACTAGTAACCAATTAAAGATTCCATACTTTAATTGAATAACTAATTATAATAATCAATTATATGTTATTGACCATTTTAATTATCATTCTCAAATATTATCCTCTTGTATATAATGCTTATATATAATATTTAAGGCCACATTATAGAATTTTAATGATATTCATAAAGTTTTCAAACAATATATGTATGCAAATACAATGAATAATGAATAAATTCACTTTATTGATTTATAAGTATGTCCATTACAAAAACATCATATGCTTTATGGCCATCTATCCTAACAATCTCCTACTTGCCCTAAAGCAGATAAGACAAGTCTCTTAATCCATATCCCTCTAGATTTTTTCCAAAAACTTTGACTAGTAAGGTCTTCGTGAACGGATCTGCTAGGATGTCTTCTGACAAGATCTTCAATACTGTCATGCTAGCTCTATGGCATATATCTTGAACAAGATAATACCTTCTTTCTACATGCCTCATGCCTTTGTGGTTTTCCTGATTCCTTAATGTTTGCGATTGCTGCACTGTTGTCACAATATAGTCTAATCGGCTTATCCATATTTGGAACAACTTCTAGATCCATCAAGAATTTCTAGAGCCAGACTGCTTCCATGGATACTTCATAAGCAATCCTGTATTCAGCCTTCATTGTCGACTTAGAACTACACTATTGTTTCACACTCATCTAGATAACAGATCCACCACCAAGAGTGAACACGCATCTTGAGATCAACTTTCGATCATCCTTATCTGATTGAAAATCAGAATGAGTATAACCGTCTAGAGATAAATCTCTATCAGAATACACAAGAATATAGTTTCTCATTCTTCAAAGATACTTAAGAATGCACTTTATAGTCATCCAGTGATCAAATCCTAGATTTGACTAAAACTTATTGACTATCCCTTCTACATAACAAATATCAAGTTTAATACACTGCATAGACTATTGACGCATAAGCGAAATGACTCATGTCCTCTTTCTTTTAAGGAGTCTTAGGACATTGCTCTTTAGAGAAATGAATGCCATGCCTAGATGGCAAATTCCATCTCATAGATTTATGCATATTATACTTGACAAGCATCTTCTCTATATATGTAGCCTGAGACAATGCCAATAGTTTTTTCTTACGATCTCGAATAATTTGGATCCTAAGAACATAGCTTGTCTCTCCCAAATCTTTCATTTGAAATTGGCTAGCTAACTATTCCTTTACTCGTGGCATTGATTCTTTGTCATTCCCAATGAGCAAGACATCATCAATGTAAAGTACTAAGAAGACCACTTTCTTTTCTTTTACAGCGGAATTTTAAAAATTTTTTATACCAGAGTATTTTCCAAAACACAAGTTTGACACGCTATATGCATAAATTAACAAGATCTTACTAACCTTGTTCATGCCAAAAAGCTTCTGCAATCTGTGAAGAGATGTGCGTTCCAAAAGGACCTCAACCAACTGGCCTTCTTTGCTATTCTCTATCCACGGTCGGTGTGTGTGTAGGCACACTTATATAGCTCTTCCACCAGATGACTCTCCTTCCAACCAATTAAGAAATACCTAAAGCTATAGTTCATGATTTGTGAACAACAGCTCTCTGGGGAGTTGCAGAGTCTCACTCTAGATTTCTCAACTGATCTTATTAACTTATGAGACTCACTCTCTATTTACAGAGGTTGGGCCTAAGAGTCAGTCCTTATCAGATAAGACCTTGAAAGTTTGAATCAGAATCAAATCAGGATCAATATCTAATAAAATCCACGTGAAAACACGTAATCTATTTATCGATCAGTCGACAGGCCGAACTGGTAGATCGGCCTGCCAAACCTACTCCATCGGCTGGCCAAAGTCAGAATAAATGATCGCTGCGAATCTTTATTTTCCACTTGAGATTCTTGGAATAGAGCCTCAATTTTAATTCAAATAACCCAATAGAGAAATTATCTAATTAAAATAGTCATATTTAGATAATCTCTAGGCAAATAAATATTCCTAATAATTCAACAAGTTTATCTTAGATTAATTTATTCAAAAATTAATCTAACCGATAAATAGACATGAATTATCTGATCCCGATAATTCGACAAGTTTATCTTGAATTAATTTTCACAAAATTAATTCAACCAATAAACAGACATGAATTATCTGATCCTATCAAATTTTCAACCAATTTGATAATTTGACACAAGTCACTAATTATTAGAAAAGCACGCTGTATCGTTAAAGGATTTTTGTGAGCTTGCAAAGGGGACCAAATGGACCTATATAGTTCAAGCTCCCGATAATTATGAAACCCAATATCCCAAATATACATTTCATCATTATCAACTCTGTTGCTACTCTAGTAAAAGCTTAGAGCAGCACTCTCGAATTATATAGAATTAGAAGCCCATATAGCTAAGTCTCCATGACATATCATAATGTATCATATCCCCATAGGATCATCCATAATCGGCTTAAGGACAAGTTCTGTCTTACCTTCCTGATTATTTTTCTCTTACGTTTCATTATCTCACCATCGAAAAACTTGCCATCTAAAGACAGTATACCATTCGGTTACACTTATGTGTCTAAATGGTTAGGGGCTCCAATTTTCTAATTACAGGATAACACATATAAGAGGTTATCAACTACTCCTAAAGAAGAGCTATGGATTCCATATCTATGAATAACAGGTCTACGCTCTCAAGAGTCATGCCTCCAAAGTACCGATATACATACCACTATTAAAATGTGGAAGTCACCATTTGGTACATCAAAAGACATAAGTCAAAACAATGAGTCCACTATCCATTTTAGGATTAAGATACAACACAAATGATTGTCTAAAGTGAATCGATTTCCTGAGATAGAATTATTAATCTAAATCAATTCACTTTATGTCCCGATCCAACACATCGTCACCTATGACAATGTGCTAATGTTTCTATTCGCAGAGTCCACTTCCAATGGCCAAGACAAACCATCTCCCGTTAGGGATATAGACAACATAACAATCATTGCATGAATAAAGTACCCAACTTTATTTCCTCCATTGTAGATCTTATGATTTAAACTGTCACCTTTAGAATCATGTCTTCTGCATAATTTGTCCATCATATGCCCAATTCATATGGTTTAGATCGACAGTCTCAGACTTTTGTTTGCTTAACATACATTCAAGAAATATGAACGTAAAGAGGACAAGATTTGGTATATAAATAATAAATAAATTCTTTGTTGATAAAAATATTTCTAAAAACATATTACAGTCTTACTCCTTAAGGCATACATGTCCAATAATCTCCCACTTGCACTAAGTGAGTAAATATGACAAATCTGGAATCCCCATAGCTTCCACATGCCTCTCGAAGACTCTCCCTATAAGTGTCTTCATAAATGGATCAGCTAAATTGTCCTTTGATGCGATTTTGCACACAGCGACATGCCCGCCTTCTTCGAAGTCCTTTATCATATGATACTTTCGATCAATATGCTTACTCTTCTTATGAAATCTTAGCTCCTTAGCATTAGCTACCGCCGCACTATTATCACAGTATAGTGATACCGCATTGTCTATACTAGGAACTACCTTAAGATCCCTAAGGAACTTGCAGAGCCACACTGCTTCTTTCGAAGCATCACTAGCTACCACATACTCGGCCACCATCGTTGAATCCAAAATGCAATCTTGCTTTATACCTCTCCAACTGATGGCACCGCTGCTTAGAGTAAACACAAAACCCAAAGTCGATCTCTTCAAATCCAAACAGGATTGGAAATCCGTATCAGTGTATCCTAGAGGAGTTAAGTTCTCACCTGAATACACAAGCATATACCCTCAAGTTCTTCTTAGGTACTTGAAAATATGCTTGACAACAATCCAATGGTTCGGTCCTGAATCCGTCTAAAATTGACTTATAATCCCAACCACATTACAAATATCTGGTCGTGTGTAAAGCATGGCATACATGAGACTACCCACTATCGAAGCATAAAGCACTTTCTTCATGTATTCTCTTTATTCCTCATACTTTGGAGAGTCTTTCTTAGAAAGGGAAATTCCAGACCTAGATGGCTGCCCACCTTTCTTAGAATCTTGCATTGCAAACCTCCTGAGAATTTTATCTATGTAGCCCACCTAGGACAGAGCTAACATTTTGTTCTTTCTATCTCGAAAGAACTGGATACCAAGAGCAAAATTAGCCTCACCCAAGTCCTTCATGTCAAATTGCTTGGTCAACCATAATTTGACCGATGACAATGCCTCGACATCATTGCTAATTAGCAGAATGTCATCTACATGGAGCAGTAGAAAAACCACCTTTTCATCCTTAATGTGTTTGTACACACATGGTTCGTCCACATTTTGTGCAAACCCATAAGTCTTGATTACTTGATCAAATCTTATGTTCCAAGAACGGGAAGCCTGCTTAAGTCCATATATTGACTTTAGCAGCTTACAAACCTTACCCTCCTAACCCTTGACCTTGAACCTATCTGGTTGTTCCATATAAATGGACTTATCAAGATAGCTATTTAGAAAGGCCGTCTTGACATCCATCTGTCAAATCTCGTAGTCAAGAGCAATAGCTATGGACAAGAGAATTCGGATGAACTTAAGCATGGCTACAGGGGAAAAGGTTTCCTCATAATCGATTCCTTCCTTTTGCATGTATCTCTTAGCACAGGTCTACCCTTAAAGGTTTCGACCTTTCCATCCACTCCTCTTTTCCTCTTGTAGATCCACTTATACCCTATAGGTTTTACCCCTTTGGGAAGATCCACAAGCTCCTAGACCCAATTAGTCTCCATAGACTTCATCTCTGTGTTCATGGCTTCTGTCTAGAGTTTCGAATCAACATCCTCTATAGCTTCTGCATAAGTATAAGGATCCTTGTCATCTTCATCTGGTTCAGCCAAGAAGGCCTTATCATTGATCATATACCACTCTGGTTGATGCCCAATCCTCCCACTACGCCGAAGCCCCTTAGGTTGTTGTTTGGGTTCGTTTGGTTTTTCTACACCAATTGGAGTGGTTTCTACCGGAAGCCCTGGAGTGATCGAATCACTCCTTAACTCCTCGAGCACCACTTTGCTTTGAGGCTTAAAGTTGTCCATGTAACTCTCCTTAAGGAAAGTTGCATTAATTAAGACCGTGACTTTATTTTCCTTTAGGTTATAGAAATAACCCTCTTTAGTCCCTTTTAGATATCGTACAAACACACAAACTTCTAAACGTGCTTCTAATTTATTTGCATCCCTAAACAGGACAAGAGCTAGACATCTCCATATATGAATATGGTTTAAGGATGTCTTCTTGCCCGTCCACTACTCGTGAGGAGTTTTAGTAACCGATTTTGAGGGCATATTGTTCAGAAGATAACATGCAGTTTGTAATGCATATCCCCAAAAGGACAAAGGCAATGATGAAAACTCATCATGGACCTGACCATGTCCAACAAAGCCCTATTTCTTCTCTTCACTATGCCATTCTATTGCGGAGTGCCCGGTGCAGTCAAATGGAATAAAATTCCATTCTCTAACAAGTGTCCCAAGAACTCATTAGAAAGGTATTCACCACTTCTATCGGATCGAAGTGCCTTTATAGGTTTATCCAATTGTTTTTCCACTTCAGCCTGAAACTCATTGAACTTGTCAAAAGTTTCGCTTTATGGTGCAATAGGCATACATACCCATACCTTGAGTAATTGTCAATAAAAGTGACAAAGTACTCATGCCCTCCTCGTGCCTGGATGTTCATCGGTCTGCAAACATCACTATGCACAAGTTCTAGAACCCCTTCGGCCCTGTTACCCTTAGACCCGAATGGTCTTTTGGTCATTTTATCCTCCAAACAAGATTCACATTGTGGAATAGATTCTACCTTTAAGTGACTTAAAGGTCTATCCCTTACCAACCTTTGAATCCTATTCAGGTTAATATGGTTAAGTCACAAATGCCAAAGATAAGTCTTATTAAAGTAAGAAGTTTTAAGTCTTTTAGAGTTATTATCATTCATCTCAACATTAAACAGTAAGTCCACCTTAGGTTTGATAAAAATATATATTATTTTATATCCATTTAGAGCAGATAAAAGATTTGTTTTTACAAATCACCACTTTATTATTAAAAGAAACCAAATAGGAATCTTTAAATAAACAAGCTACAGAAATTAAATTCCTCTTAAATTTAGGAACATAAAAAAGTCTAGCAAAATTAAATTCCTATAATTATCAAAATGCAAATGGATGTCTCCCACTGCTTCAGCTAAGACCAAGGATCCATTGTCTATCCGAAGTGTGAAGTCTTCATGCAGCAGACTTCTCATTTCTTTGAACCCCTATAGAGAAACACAAACATGATTAGTTGCTCCAGAATTTATGACCCAAATGTCACTGGATTCCTCAACCAAACAAGTTTTTAGATATAGAAGATCACACCTAGCTCCTCAGGAAAAGAAGTCCTTGTAATTCTTCTTAATGTGCCCAACCTTCCCATACAAAAAGCACTGGAGCTTCTTCGGGTTCTTTTTCTTCTTGTTCTTGTTCTTGCCATTTGTAGGAATAGAAGACTTTCCATTCTCGGCCCGTTGTTTCTTTCCATTCCCCGGATTGGGATTGGAACCAGAAGCAGTCGCCAAGTTGGCCTCACCACCAGTAGAGACTCCCTGATCAACAGTTCAAACTTTTGCAACTGTTTCATCAATTCTGTCAAGGTCATATCTCGCCTATTGCTTAAATTAAATATAGCTTTAAACAGGATAAACTCCTTAGATAGAGTCTGAAAAACTATAGTCATCTGAGTTTCAGCATCAATGTCAGCTCCATTGGTTTGAGCCTCAGCGAGATAACACATGACCAACATCATATGCTTCTTTACAAATATCTTTGTTCTCTGTTTGTAGTTAAGAAGTTTCCAAGCCCCTTGTCATTTTGTTAAGGCCTGGCCTCCAAACATGTTTTCCAAATTATCCAAGGTCTGCTTAGTAGTCTCATAATGCTCATGTTGAGCCTACAACATGTTATTCACGTTGGCCATAACATAGTAGCGGGTCTAATCATTAGCATCTTTCCAACGATCATATGCTTGGATTTGATCATCGGTGGAATCTCCCATACGCTTGGGAGGACAAGGTGTCGTCAGCATAAATTTCAGTTTCTCAAAGGATAGGATGATGTTCAGGTTCCGTTTCCAATCATTATAATTCTCACCGGTTAATTGGTTTTTGTCAAGTATCGATGATAAAGCATTTTTAGACATTTTTAATCTACAATAAAGAATCATATACCAAACATATCATAATAATTTATTAAGACAACATAATCATGTAAAACATAGAAATGTATTTATGTGTCAAAACCTTGAAAATATCATAACCTTAAAACGAGAATTCTCAACTTAGAATTCAACAAGCTCCTAGGGGAGTTTGCCAAATTCAATCAGGAACACAGATCCCCTCCTGATTAATATATGCCATCCAAGACTCTTATGATCCAGCATATATTAATAATCATTTCTTTGGCCATCAATTTTATTAACAGAGCTCCTAAGGGAGGTTAATAATAAAATTAACATAAGTGTATAACCATAGTTTCAATATTTTATCCATGATTTATAATCACCACCTAGGGGTGTGCAACCATAAATCATGCTAAAATACCTTATCCTCTCGAAGATCCAACCTGGTGCATGATGAAGTCCCTTCCTAGGGGTTGGAACCACCATGTTCTTCCTATGGACCAACGATGGAGGCCATAGGTCCTCTCTTCGAAAACCTTCTCCCACGCATTCTTTTGAAATCAAGGTTTTATTTTATAAACATGCATGAGCAATTTTAAAGAGTAGCACTCCCTATTCTATATGACATGCTATCAATATAAATGGTAAATCATATTATAATGTAGACAAGCAAAGCAATCATGCAAAGCCACAAGCAAAATAATAAATAATCGTAATATTATGGTTCCACCCTAAAAAATAGAAAATAAAGATTACAAGAGATAAATCGAAACATATTATTGATTCTTCATCCTTGAATCTTCAAGTTGTATCCTTTTTCATGTAATGTCCATCTTCAAGTCTTCAATTCCGCATAGATCAAAAACTCTATATTTTCGGTCATATCCAAATTTAATGTTTCTCAAAATTGTCTCAAAAATAAAATTAAAATTACATCAAAAACGCACCTTTTCTAGAAAAATAACATCTCTTTGCTGGCATTTTGATCTGTGCGATCGGCTTGCTGGTCATGATCCATCAGCCTGTCGATCTTTTCAAGTCGACCTACCGATCAAGACAGTTTGCCCTGCCGAACCTGAAAGTTTGAGCTGCCACCAGAGCTACTAGATTTCTGCCCCGTTGACAGCCTACCAAACTTGAAAGTTCAGCCTGCTGATTTTACGACCATCGGCCTGCCGAACCTGAGGGTTCAGCATGCCAACTAAATAGAAATCACCCTTTTCTAGAAATGAAGTTTTAATGCAATTTATCAATTTTATTTTCAACAGTTCAAAAACTTAAAATTAGAGACTCAGGAAATACCTAGGAACACTATCACCCATCTTCTAGATCCGTCTTCTTCGAATGATTGTTTAATTATAAAATTCTTACAATTTCAAATTAAATAATAATTCCTAGACGGAGATGATAGTCTGTCATCTAATTATATAAAAAACCTAGATATACATTCTAACCTCTAAGGAACCATAACTGACATAAATTAATTAATTAATAAGTAATTAAATAATAATTTAATCAAGCATAATTAATTAATAAACATTCATTATAAAATCCTAGACAACAAAAAAATATGTAGAAACCTAGAGTACTAACTCTCTAAAAAATTAAATTCAAGCATTGGAGAGATTAAGATCACATAATTTATACGCATAGCATGATCAAAAACTTAAAAATTTACGTAAAAACTATTTCCCTAATACCAATTGTTAGAAAAGTAGTACATAGTGGAAATTTAAAATTTTTTTATACTAGAGTATTTTTCAAAATACAAGTTTGACGCGCTATATGCATAAATTAATAAGCTCTTACTAACCTTGTTTATGCCAAAAAGCTCCTATAGTCTGTGAAGAGATGTGCATTCTAGAAGGCCCTCAATCAACTGGCCTTCTTTGTTATTCTCTATCCATGACCGGTGCATGTGTTGGCACACTCGTATAGCTCTTCCACTAGGCAACTCTCTTCCCAACCAATTAAGAAATTCCCAAAGCTATAGTTCATGATTTGTTAACAATAGCTCTTTGGGGAATTGTAGAGTCTCACCAACAGAGTCTCAGTCTAGATTTCTCAACTAATCTTATTAACTTATGAGACTCACTCTCTATTTATAGAGGTTAGGCCCAGGAGTTAAGCTTTACTAGATAAGGCCTTGAAAATTCAAATCAGAATCAAATCAGGATTAATATCTAATAAAATCCAGTGAAAACACGTAACCTGTTTATCGCTCGGTCGGCCTGTTGAATTGGTAAATCGGCCTGCCGAACCTACTCCATCGGTAGACTGAACTAGAAGATCGGTAAGCCGAACTCACAATAAATGATCCTTGTGAATTTTTATTTCCCACCTGAGATTCTTGGAATAGAGCCTCCGTTTTAATTCAAATAACCCAATAGAGAAGTTATCTAATTAAAACAGTCATATCTAGATAATCTCTAGGAAAATAAATATTCCTAATAATTCAACAAGTTTATCTTGAATTAATTTAATCAAAAATTAATCCAATCGATAAACAGACATGAATTGTCTAATCCAATAACTCAACAAGTTTATCTTGAATTAATTTTCACAAAATTAATTCAACCGATAAACACACATGAATTATCTGATCCTATCAGATTTTCAACCAATCTAATAATTTTGACACAAGTCACCATTTATTAGAAATGCACACCATGTCATTATAGGACTTTTGTGAGCTTGCAAAAGGGATCAAATGGACCTATATAGTTCAAGCTCTCGATAATTATGAAGCCTAATATCCCAGATATACATTTCATAATTATCAGCTCTAACGCTACTCTAGTAAAAGCTTAGAGTAGCACTCTCGAACTATATAGAATTAGAAGCCCATATAGCTAAGTCTCCATGACATATCATAATGTATCATATCCCCATAGGATCATCCATAATCGGCTTAAGGACAAGTTCTGTCTTACCTTTTCGATTATTTTTCTCTTACGTTCTATTATCTCACCAACAGAAAACTTACCATCCAAAGACGGTATACCATTCGGTTATGCCTATGTATCCAAATGGTTGAGCGCTTCAGTTTTTCAATTACAAGATAACACATATAAGAGGATATCAACTACTCCTAAAGAAGAGCTATGGATTCCTTATCTATGAATAATAGGTCTATGCTCTCAAGGGTTATGTCTCCAACATACCAGTATGTGTACCACTATTAAAATGTGGATGTCACCCTTTGGTACATCAAAAGACATAAGTCAAGACAACGGGCCCACTATCCATCTCAGGATTAAGATACAACACAAATAATTATCTAAAGTGAATCGATTTCCCGAGATAGAATTATTAATTTAAGTCAATTCACTTTATGTCCCGATCCAACATATTGTCACATATGACATTGTGCTAATGTTTCTATTCACAGAGTCCACCTCTGATGGCTAAGATAAACCATCTCCTATTTGGGATATAGACAATATAACAATCTTTGCATAAACAAAGCACCCAACTTTATTCTCTCAATTGTAGATTTTATGATTTAGACTATCACCTTTAGAATCATGTCTTCCACACAATCTGTCCATCATATGCCCAATTCATATGGTTTAGACCGACAGTCTTAGACTTTTATTTACTTAATATATATTCAACAATTATGAACGTAAAGAGGACACGATTTGGTATATAAATATTAAATAAATTCTTTATTGATAAAAATGTCTCCAAAAACATATTACATTTTTACTCCTTAGGGCATACATGTCCAATAGACACATGATTCATTCTGGTTCTATTCAAAACCATAAGAATTAATAGCCTCATCAAACCCGATGTTCCATGATCTAGAAGCCTACTTAAGTCCATAAATGAACCTTTGCAGCTTGTAGACTGTTTGCTTTTGGCCTTCAGCTATGAAACCCTCTAGTTGTACCATTTAAGTGTTTCCTCAAGATAACCATTCAAAAATGCCATCTTGATATCCATCTACCAAATATCGTAGAAAAAATGCATAGCAATAAATAAGAGTATCCGAATGGACTTTAGCTTAGCAACCGGGGAGAAAGTCACTTTATAGTCGATTCCCTCCTTTTAGGTGCAATCCTTGGCTACTAGCCTTTCCTTGAAACTTTTTACTTTTTTGTCCACTCTTTACTTACTCTTGTAGATATATTTGCACCCAATAGGCTTTACCCCATCAAGAAGATCAATAAGTTTCTAGACCAAGTTAAAATACATGGATTCCATCCCGAGTTTCATGGCTTCCTGCATTTCTCTTTGTTGGAATCTTCCATTTTTGACTTATAAGTCAATGGATCTTCCTCACCATCATTCATAGTGACTAGTTGTGCTTTTTCTCAGTAACGAGTAGGTAATATAATTTCCCTCCCACTACAACAAAGCATTGTAGGTGTCTGACTAGAATTTGTGGCTTCTTCAGTTTGCTCGTAGAAAACTCTTGCTGGCTCTTTGATAACTCTTGTCAGTTGTGGGTTGATCGGTTTGGCAAGTAACTCTTCTATAACTGTTTTGCTCTTTGGTTTGAAACCCTTCATGTAGTCATGTTCAAGAAAGGTGGCATTGTCGATACCAATACATTCTTATCTTGAGGACTATAGAACAAAACTCCTCGTGTAAATTGAGGATATCCTACAAAGATGCCAACTTTTGAACTAGGTTCCAAATTCCTGGTCTTAGCCTTTAGCACATGTATTGGACACCCCTATATACAAAGATGCCTCAAGCTAGGTCTTTAGCCATTTGTACAACCTAGAGGTGTCTTACATATAGACTTAGAGATAGAACTAAGTTTGGAATATAAATTGCGGTTCTTAAGGCATATCCCCAAAAGGATATGGGTAGAGAAGAATAACTCAACATTGATCTAATTATATCAAGTAGTGTTCGATTTCTCTTTTCAATAACACCATTTTGTCGTGGCATTCCAAGTATAGTAAGCTGTGAAACTATTCCGTTTTCCATCAAATAGTCTATGAACTTTGTGTCTAGATACTCACCACCTTGATCCATCAAAGCGCTTTTAATTGCTTTCCTAATTGTTTTTTAGCTTTCACTTGGAATTCCTTGAACTTTCTAAAAGTCTCAAATTTCCTATGCATTAAATAATCATAACCATATCTAGAATAATCGTCAATAAATGTGATGAAATATTCATATCCATCTCTTGCTTGGACGTTTAAAGGACCACATACATTGGTATATACTAACTCACGAAGCTCTTTGGCTTTTGTTTGTTTAGCTAAGAAAGGTCTCTTAAGACTAGGAGTTCACTAACTTTTAATTCCCTCAAAGGACCATCCTTTACTAGTGTCTCAATCTTGTTTAGGTTAATATGTCTAAGTGTAAGCTGCCACAGATATGTGTTATAATCATAGGAAATCTTTTGTCTTTTATTCTTAGGTTTGGCTATTTTGAATATTTTAGTGTTAAGCAGTAGTTTAGGACTAGGTTTAAGAGAATATAAACCCTCATTTATTTTCCAAAACATATATTTAAACCATTCTTTGAAATAGAAAAAATTTCATTATCAAAGAATTTTAAATAATTATTCATTTTATCTAGTAATAGAATTCAAATTTCTTCTAAATCCTGAAACAAAACAAATATTGTTCAAAACTAAATACTTATTCTTAAACTAAAGTCTTTCTCCCACTGCTTTAGCCGAAACGCTAGCTTCATCATCCACGGCCATCGTGCACTCCCCATTGGCAAGCTCTTGTGAAGAACTAAGACTTTACAAAGAAGAACAAACCTGGCTAGTGGCTCCTGTGTCAACTATCTAGGTTGAGAACTCATTCTCTACAACATATCATTCCAAAACAAGTAAACCACATCTACCTTTTTTTTTCTCTTTAGCTCCTCAAGATACTTCTTGTAGTTTCTCTTCCAATGGCCTAGCTGATCACAGTGGAAACACTTTCTTTTGGCATTAGTGTCGGAGCTTGTCTCTTTCCCCTTATCATCCTTCTTAGGCTTCTTCTTGTTCATCTTGGATTTGGGCTTCCTAACATTCTTATTTTTCCTCTTGTTGCATTTAAAAGAACTAGGTTCGGCAACATTTGCTTCACCACTCTTTGCACCCTGCACTGATTCATATTTTTGGAGCTCGTTAAATAATTGAATGAGCCCTATGTTGATGTTGTTCATGACGTAGTTGGTCTTGAACAACTGAAAAGGCAAGACTTAGACTCTCTAAGATCATTCCCAGCTATGTACCCTCATATATGGTCGTTCCATTAAGTTTAGCCTCAAGAAAATGATTAATCACGTTGAGCACAAGAATGCTATAAGACTGCCCGGTTTCATCTTGTTGTTCATGAACAACTTCACAACATCAAGATGAACCTTCTCGTTTGGTTGGCCAAACATGCCATCCAATGACTGTATTATCTCATAAGTAGTCTCTAAATTTTTATGCTTATTGCAAAGCACTTTAGGCATATTGGCCAAGAGATAGCACTTTACTTTTTGATCGGCTTTCTGTCAATGAGTCTAGGCATCTCGATCTGTTACTCTAGCATTTGCCGTGGGGACCGAAGGACACTCCTCCAAAAGGATGAATTTGTAATCGTAATATACAAGCATAAGGTTCAAGTTTCTTCTCCATTGGGCATAGTTCTCACTATTAAGTTGTTCAAGTGCGAGTAGGTTGACAATAGGATTAGACATATTGCTGGAAAGATAAATAAATAAACATTCAATTTGTGTGCATGAATATCATAACAAATATACAAGTTTTAGGCATTGTAAATATGATGCATTAATGCACATGAAAAATACATAAAAATGTTTACTAATTTTAGCCAACAATATATTAATTTACCATAAATAAAGTGCTACCATAGGGTAGGGCCAATTATTCATAAATCAAACAGAGACTCTCTCAATTAAAATGATTCAAAATACCTTATATTTTCATATTTATTAACTACTATTATTTTTGTCAAAAATGTAATTAACATTTAATCACATCTTTATAAGTGTAACCCACCGTTTCAAATTCCTAAGACAACTTGAAAGTGTCGCCGTAGGGTAGGTCAAATTAGAGGTACATCTTGGATTCCTATCGCAAGGAAAAACAACTTTGTATCGATCTAAATAGACACTCTCCGTAGGAAGGACAAAATGAATGTCATTTCAAGGTGCCATTTGAACCTTACAGTGTTATTGTAATAGTAGAGGCCAATGGGTCATATTGTCATATGGCCCTTTCTCGTTCAATATTTTTCAAATATGTATTTTATTTTGTAAATTATCTCATGGTTTACGATATCTAATATTTCTAAATATATGAAATTCTTAAATTTAACTCTTAAATTCAATTTCATATAATAATACTCTTTGCAAATCAAATTTGCAACCGTTAATTAATTTAATCTTATTAAGTTAATTTACAACACATATTCCATCTTTATCATTAAAGCAATTTTAATATAATAAATAAATGAGCGTGTATGCATGGCATGTTATAAACATATGAGTAGACACATTAGAACTAATATGACATGTGATAATACGTGGATATACAATAAATTATCAACACAAACATAAAGTATTCAATTCGCCAATTGAGATGGATTTGACAAGGTTCCTTAGATATTTAAATTACAACCCAATTGAAATAATGAAAATAAAATAAATTCCTAATTTATTTAATCTTCACAATCTTCATGGGTCTTTTTGTAATTTTTCTTGAATCGTCATCGTTCATCTTAAAGGGCAAAATCAAAATAAATCAAGAAAACAACAAAACATATGCCTGAAAGCCTACAATACGGCTTTAGCATAGGGTGCTGCAACGACTATTTCTGGCATCGCAATGCGCTAGATTTTTCTGCGTGGCCGCAAGCGATTGGCATTGTGATGCTATGGCCTGGAGCATACTACTCCTTTTTTTTTTATACGTTTTTTAACGGCTTCTCAGACTGTTAACTTTCAACCATCACATGGTTGTTAATTCCAATTCTTCGGATCTTTGTGGCACTTCGAGTCTTCAATAATCTTTCGTCTTTGATATTACAATGATATAAATTTGTGGAAATATAAATCACAAAAATTCATAACCCTTAATTACAGGTGAACATAAATTTTATTAATGTTAAAATTACAATATAAACATGGAGATCCTTGGAACCATATAATTAACGACCAAATACACTGTCTATACATTTATCATTCATCACATGAATAAATAGAATTAAGCATACATATTCATGCAAGGTGACTCTCCATCACATACATACATAATAAAGAATATATATATTTATTTATTTATTTAAAAAAGGACTATCTCATAATCAATGTAAGAATTGATATATTTTATTAGTGGCTCTATTACCAATTGTTGATTTTAGAAAACATTTTTCACCAGAATAGCGGAATGTGGTTACGGTGCGGATTATGTATAATAAAAATTTTCTCAAATTTTTTTTTTCTCAAAAATTTTATAAAATGCTATAGAGTATATTAATTTAACGCATTAATTAATGCATATATATATATATATATATATCAAAACTTTGCTTACTGGAATTTTATCGAGATGAATGTAAATAAGCAGCTTGCAAAGGACGTTTTCTTTAAGACAAAACCACCTCTTCCATGCCTAGTCCTTGACACCAATATAGACATACGGGGGGGCATTGAACAAATATGGTTTATTAAAAAAGATTATTCAACTAATTTTAGTCATCCGTAAATCTCAACAAATGAGAAGTACAGGTCGTGGGATGATGAACTCTTCTTCACTCTCTCTAACTCTCTTACACACCTACTAGAGAGGAAAATTTGGTTGAGTACCCTCAGTCTCTCCAAGACTCATAAGTGTGTCTCTAATGAATAAAGGAGGGCTATTTATAGAGAATAAGAGAGTTAATTAATTTTTGGAAACTTTTCTTATTTTAATTCAAATATTTAATTAAAATATAAGACATAAGTTTTCCTTTCCGGTAATGTGATAAGTGTCACACACAGAGAGATTCTCTATGCATGTGGTGCCATCTTTCAAACAGTGCAGGGGAGAATACTAATTGTTATCCAATCTCATTTGTCTCCATACTCAACTTCCCATAATTGAATTAAATCACATTTATTCAAAATTAAAAATACTAAATATGAAAAATTTGTAAACAAGCTTTATTGTGCACAATGGAATTTCCCTTGATAGCATAAGCACCACACACAGTAAGGCCCTCTCACTGTGTGTCTTCAAAATTAATTATTTTATTTTATCTATTAAATAATCTTATTATCTAATAAATATAAATTAATTCATAATTAATTTATTTAGAGTGATATTTAATTTAGAATTCTATAATTCTAAATTAATTATTTAAACCAATTTCACTTGTCCAAACAATGTTTACAAGGATAGTGGGGGATTAATGGACCCATAGTTTTAAGCTCTAATAAAACAAATATATTAATTAAACTTTTTAATTGATATATTACTCTTTTATTAATTTTAATGTAACTCCACTAAATACTTAGAATTGTACTCTTGAAATTATAGATATTTAATTTACTCAATTATTAGAGTTGTCTATTTGATCTAGTCATTTAATATAAGACGATTCTCAATAAATAATTCGTAATTAGAACTAGGTGATATTCGTTATCTTCTCTAATTACTTCTTTATCCTTGAGTGCCATCGATTCTATAATGAATAATAAATTCATGAACTTAATCATGAATTAAGCGCTCTTATTTTTTAAGCCTGAAATCAATACTCAATAGAATTAGTTATCTACTTCTCGTTAGAGAAGGAATAGAGTCTATGTTGTAATATTAACATTCCCAGTTACTTACTTTATCATGCCTCCAAGATACAAGGAATAATATTTGATTCTTAATTTCGTACCGAATAAATAAATAAAAAAAACATAAATCCATAAAGAAGAGTTTGCTTTTGAACCTAACAATTAAGATCATCTTATATATGACCATTAGTCAATGAGATCAAAACTTGCTATATTTAAAGAAAATTATTTGTTGTTCATATCTTATCGTGTCCTAATCCTATATAATCTTATTATGTATAATGCACCCATTTAATGATTCACTATATTAACGGTTTGGATAAAATTGTTCCATTCTTAATGGAAATGACCTGCACAATTATCGATCAATTAAAGATTCCATACTTAAATCAAATAATTAATTATATATTATTGACCATTTTAATTATCATCTTTAAATATTATCCTTTCGTATATAACACTTTTATACAATATTTAAGGTCACATGGATAATTATAGAATTTTAATGATGTTTATAAATCATTCAAACAATACATGCATGCAGATATAACGAGTAATGAATAAATTCACTTTATTTATTTATAAATATGTTCATTCTAAAAACATCATATGTTTTTTGGACATTTATCCTAACAAGCACTTCATCCAAATGCAAGAAGCTATTTAAGATGGAAGACACAAGCAAAAAATTCTCGATTGAGAGAACTAGTTTTATCATCACATGTATCCAACAATACTTCACAACCACATCTCCGTCTTCTTTTTTGACTCCAAGGTCACAGAGGATTGGTAAGGTTGAGAGAGTCATTGTGAATGGAGATTTTATAGACGGAAGGCTGGTTAAAAGTTTTTTCTTTTTCGAGAAGTGTTTTTTTCTTAATTAGATTTGTCACTTTTTTATTTGTTGTAAGGTAAATTAAAATTAAAATTAAAATGGCATACATGGGAAGTGCGACCTTGGGGGCAGGTCACAAAACCTAGCTGGGCCACTTCGGTGGTGATTCATATGGCTTTGCCTGTAACCTAATAATGAGACTGTCTATGGATGAGTAAAGGGTTAATCGTTGTGAATAAATTTAATAAGTTCTAATTTATTATTTATTTTATTTATTTGCTCCGTGTTGTAGCTTTTGTCTAAATATGAAATATATGTGTTTAAACTAAATGTTTTTAAGATTTAGTCCTACTGAGCCTTTCGCTCACATTTTCTTGTTTTAAAACTTTCTCCTCCTCTAGGTAGAGTTCAGCTTAGGGAAGACTGAAGAACTAGGAAGAACGGTAGGGCTAGAATATTATTCTTAGGGTATTTATAAACAAGGCATGTAATATTCTAATTCATTTACTTTTCCTTGGACTGTGGTTGTATACTTAATATTGCTAGTACTATGTGTGCACACTAAAGTGGGTTCGGTGGGACCCAATGAGGTTGTTTATTTAACATTTTCCTTTCATTTGCCTACTTCCATATGTTTATTAAGTGTCGCAAGGAATTTTAATAATTTCACATTCTATTATAAGTAAATTTTAATACACTTAAAATGGCAGTTTCTACAAAATTTAATTTATTTAATCTAATTAATCTGCCACGTCACCTCCCGGATTACGGGGCATGACACAGACCTTCAAAAAAATTTCAGCATCATTGGGGTTGGATCTATAATTTGGCTCGTGAAGGCTCACCACTTCGAAGAACAACATGGATCAAGTCACTGGCATCATGATCTTGAATAGTGTTATGATCAGGAACTTAGCAACGAGGAGATCCTTCATTTACTAGGTCTTGTAGACGACTTCGATCGAGATCCATCACCGGTGTTGACCACTTCATTTTCCTCATGGTGGATCTCCCTTCATTGGACAAAATAGACAAAACCAGGGACATTAGAGCCATAGATAGAGATAGAAAGAGCAGAGGGAGGGAGCATTGAGAGAAGGAGATTAAGGTTTAGAAGGGGAGAAAGCGAGAGAGAGAGAGGGTAGATCAAAAATCTCGATAGGAGATTTGGTAGAAAGAGAGAGGGAGTTTTAGAGGGAGTGAGAAAGACAGAGAGATTGCATGAGAAGAAAGAGTGTGAGGAGAGAGAGGGAGACTTGAGTGTAAGAGTGAGAAGTATATTAGGGTTTATTTTCTATTAGGGACAAAAATGTCATTTGATAAATCTTATTAAAAATAACATAAACATAAAAGGGTTAATTTTGAACAGCCAAAAAAAGTAACACATTGTCAATAAAGTGTGTACATAGGCGGCATTTCTTGTAAATTTCTCTTAACAAAAATCTAATCCCATATTCTCTTATTTACTTGATAAAGACTTAATTTGATATAATTTTCTAATTAATTTTCTCATATTTCCTTGCTTTATTCTTGATTAATTTATGTCTTATAGGTGATTTGTGTTTTGCAAGTGTTTAAAAGTAATGAGATGAAAAATAAATGAAAAGTGAAAATTTGGAGTAAAAAATATTTCATTTATTTGTCCTAGAAATCAACTAGGGGAAAATTTTGAAGATTTGGGAACTTTTTGGCCAAAATCTGAAATTTCGGCTGAAATATAGCGCGCCTTTCTGAGAAAATACCCCACGGTCGTGCCATGATACAGAGAGCAGGAGCGGCTGCACTAGAAGAGCATGCAGCCATGCCACAGCCCGTAGAGCATGTGGCCGCACACATAGAAGCCTGCTCCGTGTGCGTCCCTAGTCTTTCTCCATACAAGGTATTGTTCCGAGTGCCCTCACTCATGTTTTAGAAAAATGCTTTTAATTGCACCAAGTTGTAATGCTCAAAGAAAATTCATTATTAAATCCAGCACTTATTTGGGTTTAATTAATGAATTTATCCTTATAGATCATATTTTTGTAAATTATGATAACATATATATGAACAATATTAATAGGAAATTTGTCTGTGAATTTTATGCAATTCTAGATATTGTTAAAATTCAAATTTTATGAGCTTAAATGCTTGAAATTTTGTGAATAATATCCTTAAAATGAAATTTATATTACAATTAATTATAATGTTGTGGTGTAAATTAATAAATGATTTAAGTGCCAAATAAAGTAGAAAAGCATGCTATAACCTACAACAGTATAAAAGGTTTATGATGCAGTGCAAGTACACTATCTAAGTAAAAAAATAAAGATATATAAAATACTGTGTTGGGACTAAAAAAGTGAATCAAAGAGCGTGTTAGAATATTTTAGACTATTTAAGTACAATTTCTCCGGTTTTACCCTAATAGTATAAGAAAAATACAATGCGGCATAAAATTACACTATATAAGTCATGGGACCAATCAAGGGACACTTCAAGGGTGGAGATTAAGCCACCATATCCCTTGATGTGGCCCAATCCTTTCATGCTAAAACTAACCCTAGTTATGATTAAAATGGTGACTAATCATATTGAGTCACCATATTGCCATAAAAATCCAAGAATGAATACCTTATTTACAAGCTTAATTTGAGAAAAACTTTTTCACTTCTTCCTCCCATACAAAGCTGCCTAGCCTTCCCTCTCTCAAAGAAAAATTTCTCAAATTAAGTTCTTCATAAAGACATCTTTTAAGCAAAGTTCAAGACCAAGAACCAAGTTCAAGACTTTGCAAACTTTCAAGGTAAAATCTAAATTTTTTCTAAGTTTTTCTAGGGGTTTTCTTTGGGATTGAAGGGGGATGTTGATAAGGGTTTTTTTGCCATGGTTCCTTCCTAGGAAGGTTAATATAATCAAGGTTGTTGGAGGTGTACAAGCTCACCAATTTTTTTGGGCAAAAATCTAACCTTCTATTTCTAAATTTGTGGTTGTTTTGCTTTGTTTGTTTTGATTTTTTTTTTCAAGTATGGCATGTAAGGATTTAAGTTGGCCTATGGTGTGTTTAAATAATTTTATGGCATGTTATGGTTAGAAACTAGGGGTTGTCTGCTTGAAATTTTATTTGGTTTAAAAACTAAGCAAAATTTACAAAGTTTAAGTGATTTCAAAGGAAAAGAAATTTTGGCATGTTTAAACATGATTGTTTGCTTAAGAAGACCTAGAACCTGCTCAAAACAATAGGGTACATAATTTTTAAGAATAAATTTTTGTGAAAATAACTAAGGACTAAATTGAAAAGATTTACACAAACTCAGTAGATTTGAAAAATAGTAGAAAACTCCACTATATGTGGGAATTTCAGAAAATTTAAAACACAAAAGTTGTAGATCTCAAGAAAACTATTAAAAATCACATACGATTTATCAAAATTCTCAGCAGTTTATGAAACATGAATTTTACAAATTTTTATCACAAAAATTTCATTAAAAGTTAAAGAACAAAAATGTTTTAAAATAAAAAGAATTTGGGTAAGAGGCTTTGGAAGAATTTAATCCTTGCAAAAAATTAAAGCTAACAGTATAAAATGATCATTTTTGGTCCTAGGGGCAAAATCGTTGAAATTTTCAATATTTGGGATAAAATCGTAAAGTTTTACCAAATTTGGTTTTTATTGCAAAACAAGAAAACCAATGCCTTGAATCTTTGTCCACCTACCAATCAACAACATTTTGTGTTGAATTAGCAAAATCGGGCCCAAAAAGTTTAAAAAGGCCCATCGAGGGCAAAAGTCATTTTTCTCAAAGCAGTCTAAACGGACCTCGAAGCGTCCAAAATAGGAAAAAAGCCTTTAGAAAGATTTTTTTTCTATTTCATTAGTAATGATAGGGCAACATGAACCAAAGGAGGAATAAAATCCATAGTGATCGGGTTTTTAAACTGAGTAATAAGCGGACTCAATAATTAACATACACATTTTATCAACATATAAATCAATAGTGATAAGTTAGCTAATGGCAATACAATTGGCAAACAGGACGCTTAGATGATTAGCAGAGGAACCAGAAGTCTGTTAGCATTGTAGCATTCCCAAGTAAGTTCAAACTCTATCTACAGTATAGAATAAAGGGTTTTTTTGGGGAAAATTGTATACATGCCTTTAAAGAAATGTGTATGATGTACACGTATTATATATAATCATGCATAATATGTCAATCTAAGTTAACAGACTAGTAAATTAAATAACCAAATAAGAAGAAAAGTGTCGTACCAACTCTCGACTCAAGGGGGAGTCCTAAGTTATGTTACGGTCTCGGTGTTAGTGTTAGACATGTATGCCCTAAGGAGTAAAAATGTAATAAGTTTTTGGAGACATTTTTATGAATAAAGAATTTATTTATTGTTTATATATCAAATTTTGTCCTCTTTACGTTTATATTTGTTGAATGTATGTTAAGCAAACAATAGTCTAAGACTGTCAATCTAATCCTTTAAGAATTGGGCATATGATGGATAGATTATGCAGAAGACACGATTCTTAAGGTGATGGTCTAAATCATAAGATCCGCAATCGAAGGAATAAAGTTGGGCACTTTATTCATGTAAAGATTGTTATGTTGTCTATATCCCTATTGGGAGATGGTTTGTCTTGACCATCGGAGTTGGACTCCATGAATAGAAACATTGGCACATTGTCATAAGGTGATGATATGTTGGATCGGGACATAAAGTGAATTGATTTGGGTTAATAATTCTGTCTCAGCAAATCAATTCACTTTAGACAATCATTTGTATTATATCTTAATCCTGAGATGAATAGTAGGCCCGTTGTCTTGACTTGTGTCTTTTGACGTACCAAAGGGTGCCACCCACATCTTAATAGTGGTATGCATGCCGGTACGTTGGAGGCATGACTCTTGGTAGCATAGACCTATTATTCATAGATATGGAATCCATAGCTCCTTTTCAAGAGTAGTGATATCCTCTTATATGCGTTATCCTGTAATTGAAAAACTGGAGCGCCCAACCATTTGGATACATAGGTGTAACCGATTGGTATATAGTCTTTAGATGGTAAGTTTTTCGATGGTGAGATAATGGAACGTAAGATAAAAATAATCAGGAAGGTAAAACAGAACTTGTCCTTAAGCCGATTATGGATAATCCTATGGGGATATAATACACTAGGATATGTCATGAAAACTTAGCTATATGGGCTTTGTAATTCTATGCAGTTCGAGAGTGTAGCTCCAAGCTTTTAGTGGAGTAGCGTTGGAGTTGATAATTATCAAATGTATATCTGGGATATTGGGTTTCGTAATTATCGGGAGCTTGAACTATATAGGTCCATTTGGTCCCCTTTGTTAGCTCACAACAATCTGTAACGATACAGCGTGCTTTTCCAATAATTGGTGACTTATGTCAGATTTATTAGATTGGTTGAAATTCAGAAGAATCAAATAATTCATATCTATTTATCAGTTGAATTAATTTTGTGATAAAATTAATTCAAGATAAACTTGTTGAATTATTGGGATCGGATAATTCTTGTTTGTTTATCGGTTAATTTAATTTTGAATAAATTAAATTAAGATAAACTTGAAGAATTATTAGGAATTCATTTATTTTCCTAGAGATTATCTAGATAAAGTCGTTTTAATTAGATAACTTTTCTATTAGGTTATTTGAATTAAAACTGAGACTTTATTCTATAGAAACTCGGGTGGAAAATAAAAGATTAGCTAAGATATTTTTCGACAGTTCGGCATGCCGATCGTTAAGTTTGGCCTATCGATGGACAAGTTTGGCCTACCGAATGGGCAGTTCGGCCTGCCGATGTGCGAAGGATAAGATTACACGTTTTCACGTGGATTTTATCAAATATCGATCCAAATTTGATTCTGATTCAAATTTTTGAGACCTAATCTGATAAGGATTGGCCGTAGGCCCAACTTCTATAAATGGGGAGTAAGTCACATAAGTTATTAAGATCAATTGAGAGATTAAGAGAGATACTCTGCTGATGAGAATCTAAAACTCCCTGAGAGCTCTGGTTCACAAATCACGAACATTAGCTTTGGGTTCTCTCAATTGGTTGGAAGGAGAGTCACTTGGAGAAAGAGATGTACGTGTGAGCCGACACTCACTCCGATCGTGGATAGAGAATAGCAAAGAAGACCAGTTGGTTGACGCCCTTCAAGAACGTTACTTCTCTTCACAGATTACAGAAGTTCTTCGGCATTCAAAGGTTAGTAAGATTTGGTTAATTTATGCATATAGCATGTCAAACTTGTGTTTTAGAAAATATTCTAATATAAAATTTTTAATATTCCACTGCATACTATTTTTTCAACAATTGGTATTAGAGCCATGGTTTTTACATAAATTTACGAGATTGTGATTATACTATATATATAAATTTTGTGATCTTAATCTCTTATATGCTTGAATTTAATTTTATAGAGAGTTGGCACTCTAGGTTTCTATATATTTTATATGTTGTCATGGATTATGTGATGAATGTTTATTAATTAATTATGGTTGATTAAATGGTTATTTAATTATTAATTAATTAATTAATTTATATCGGTTATGGTTCCTTAGATGTTAGAATATGTATCTAAGTTTTTCATGTAATTAGATGGCGGACTATCATCTCCGTCTAGGAATTATTGTTTAATTTTAATTTTATAAGAATTTTTGTAATTAAATAATCATTTGGAGAAGACGGATCTAGTAGATAGATGATGACGCTCCAAGGTATTTCCTGAGTCTTTAATTTTATATTTTTGAATTGTTGAAAATAAAATTGATGAATTGCATTGAAAAAATGTATTTTCTGGAATGGGTGATTTCTGCTAGGTCGGCATGCCGAATGTGAGGTTCGGCAGGCTGACAGCGGGGCAAAAATCAAGAGGCTCTGGTGACAGGCCGAACTTCCAGTTCGACAGGCCGATCTCTAGTGCATCGGTAGGCCGATCTGAAGATCGACAGGTCGATAGGTCATGACTGGCAGGCCAATCACCTAGATCGGCTTGCCGACAGAGAGTTGGAAATTTTTTCAGAAAAGGTGCAATTTTTCAATGCAGTTTTAATTTTATGTTTGGGACAATTCTGAGAGATATTAAATTTGGATATGACCAAAAATATGAAGTATTCTATTCGTACGAGATTGAAGACTTGAAGATGGACATTACATGATGAGAGATATAACCTGAGAATTCAATGATGAAGAATCGATAATATGTTTCAATTATTCTCTTGTAATCTTTGATTTCTATTCTCTAGAGAGGACTTAAGGCCTCCATCGTTGGTCCATAGGAAAAACATGGTGGTCCCGACCCCTAGAAAGGGATTTCTATCATGTACCAGATTGGATCTCTAAGAGGATAAGGTATTTTAGCATGATTTATGGTTGCACACCCCTAGGTGGTGATTATAAATCATGGATAAAATATTAAAATGATGGTTATGCACTCACGTTAATTTTATTATTAACCTCCCCTAGGAGCTCTATCAATAAAATTAATGGCCAAAAAAATGATTATTAATATATGCTGGATCATACGGGTCCTGGATGGCATATATTAATCAAGAGGGGATCCGTGTTCCTGATTGAATTTCGCATAACTCCCCTCAGAGCTTGTTGAATTCTGAGTTGGGAATTATCGTTGTAAGGTTGTGATATTTTCAAGGTTTTGACACATAAACACATTTATATATTTTTACATAATTGTGTTATCTTAATAAATTATTATGATGTGTTTGCTTATGTTTGGTATATGATTCTATATTATAGATAAAAAATGTCTAAAAACGCTTTATCTTCGATACTTGACAAAAACCTATTAACCGGAGAGAATTATAATGATTGAAAATGGAACCTGGATAACGTCCTCTCCTTTGAGAAGCTGAAATTTGTCCTGACAACCCCTTGTCCTCCCGAGCCTACAGGAGATTCCACTAATGAGCAATTCTAAGTGTATGATCACTGGAAAGATGCAAATGATCAGGCCCGCTGCTATGTTATGGCTAGCATGAATAATGTGCTACAGGCTCAACATCAGGACATCAGGATTATGAGACTGCGAAGCAGATCTTGGATAATCTTGAAGACATGTTTGAAGGCCAGGCCATAATAAAGCGACAAGGGGCGCTTCAGAAACTTCTTAACTGTAAGTAGAGGCCGGGGACATCTGTAAAGGAGCACATGATGTTGGTCATGGGTTACCTCACTGAGGCTCAAACTAATGGAGCCGACATCAATGCTGAAACTTAGATGATTATGGCCTTTGAGACTCTTTCAAAGGAATTTATTCCGTTTAGAGCTACATTTAATTTGAGCAATAGGTGGGATATGACCTTAACAAAATTGATGAAACAGTTATAGGAGTTTGAACTACTGATCAGGGAGTCTCCTACGGGTGGAGAGGCCAACATGGTAGCTGCTTTTGGTTCCAATTCCAACTCTAGGAATGGAAAGAAACAACGGGCCAAAAACAGGAAGTCTTCTATTCTTACTAGCACTAAGAGCAAGAAAAAGAAAAAGAAGAACCAAAAGAAGCTTAAGTGCTTCTGTTGTGGAAAGGTTAGGCACATCAAGAAGCATTGCAAGGACTTCCTTTCCAAAGGAGGTAGGTGTGATCTTCTGTATTTAGAAACTTGTTTGGTTGAGGAATCTAGTGACATTTTGGTCATAGATTCTAGTGCAACTAATCATGTTTGTGTTTCTCTGCAGGGGTTCAAAGAAACGAGAAGTCTACTACATGAAGACTTCACGCTTCAGATGAACGATGGATCCTTGGTCTTAGCGGAAGCAGTGGGAGACATCCATCTTTATTTTGATAATTATAGGAATTTAATTACGCGAGATTGTTTTTATGTTCCCAAATTTAAAAGGAATTTAATTTCTATAGCTTGTTTATTTAAAGACTCATATTTGGTTTCTTTTAATGATAAAGTGGTGATTTGTAAAAACAAATCTTTTATCTATTCTAGATGGATGCAAAATAATCAATATTTTATTAAACCTAAGATGGACTTACTACTTAATGCTGAGAAGAATGATAATGACTCTAAAAGACTTAAAACTTCTCACTCGAATAAGCATTATCTTTGGCATTTGCGCCTTGGTCATATTAACCTGAATATGATTCAAAGGCTGGTAAAGGATGGACCTTTAAGTCACTTAAAGGTGAAATCTATACCTCAATGTGAATCTTGTTTGGAGGGTAAAATGATCAAAAGACCATTCGGGTCTAAGGGCAATAGGGCCGAAGGGGTTCTAGAACTTGTGTATAGTGATGTTTGTGGACCGATGAACATCCGAGCACGAGGAGGGTATGAGTACTTTGTCACTTTTATTGATGATTACTCAAGATATGGGTATGTGTACCTGATGCACCATAAAAGCAAAACTTTTGATAAGTTCTGGGAGTTTCAGGCTGAAGTGGAAAAGCAATTGGGTAGATCCATAAAGGCACTTTGATCCGATCGAGGTAGAGAATACCTATCTAATGAGTTCTTGGGACACTTATTAAAGAATGGGATTTTACCACATTTGACTGTGTCGGGCACTCCATAGCAGAATGGCATAGCAAAGAGAAGAAATAGGACTTTATTGGACATGATCAGGTCCATGATGAGTTATTCATCATTGCCTTTATTATCTTTTGAACAATGTGCCTTCAAAATCGGTTCCTAAAACTTCTCACGAGTTGTGGACAGGTAGGAAGACATCCTTAAACCATATTTGCATATGGGGATGTCCGGCTCATGTCCTGTTTAAGGATGCGCATAAGTTGAAAGCACGTTCAGAAGTTTGCGTGTTTATAGGATATCCAAAAGGGACTAAAGGGGGTTATTTCTATAACCCAAAGGAAAATAAAGCCGTGGTTTCAACTAATGCAACTTTCCTTGAGGAGAGTTACATGGATGACTTTAAACCTCGAAGCAAAATGGTGCTTAAGGAGTTAAGGAATGATCCGATCACTCTGGAGGTTCCGAATGAAACTGTTTCGATCAGTGTAGAAAAACCAAACAAACTTGAACAACAACTTGAGGGGCTTCGACGTAGTGGGAGGATCGGGCGTCAATTTGAGAGGTATATGTTCAATGGGGAGGTCTTTTTGGCTGAACTGGATGAACATGACAGGGATCCTTATACTTACGTAGAGGCTATGGAGGATGTTGATTCAAAACTCTAGACAGAAGCCATGAACACAGAGATGAAGTCTATGGAGACTAATCAGGTTTGGGAGCTTGTGGATCTTCCCGAAGGGGTAAAACCCATAGGGTGTAAGTGGATCTACAAGAGGAAAAGAAGAGTAGATGGAAAAGTCGAAACCTTTAAGGCTAGATTGGTAGCTAAGGGTTATACGCAAAAGGAAGGAATCGATTATGAGGAAACCTTTTCGCCTGTTGCCATGCTTAAGACCATCCGGATTCTCTTGTCCAAAGATGCCGCTCTCGACTATGAGATTTGGCATATGGATGTCAAGACGGCTTTTCTAAATGGCTATTTTGATGAGTCCATTTATATGAAACAACCGGACGGGTTCAAGGCCAAAGGTCAAGAGGGTAAGGTTTGTAAGCTACTAAAGTCAATTTATGGACTTAAGTTGGCTTCTCGTTCTTGGAACATAAGATTTGATCAGGTGATCAAGACTTATGGGTTCTCACAAAATGTGGATGAGCCATGTGTTTACAAACACATTAAGGATGGGAACGTGGTTTTTCTACTGCTCTATGTAGATGACATTCTGCTAATTGGCAATGACGTTGGGGCATTGTCATTGGTCAAATTATGGTTGACCAAGCAGTTTGACATGAAGGACTTGGGTGAGGCTAATTTTGTTCTTAGTATCCAGATCTTTCAAGATAGGAAGAACAAAATGATAGCTTTGTCCTAGGCAGGCTACATAGATAAAATTCTTAGGAGGTTTGCAATACAAGATTTCAAGAAAGGTAGGCAACCATCTAGGTCTGGAATTACTCTTTCTAAGAAAGGCTCTCTAAAGTCTGAGGAAGAAAGAGAATACATGAAGAAGGTGCCTTATGCCTCGGCAGTAGATAGTCTTATGTATGTCATGCTTTGCACACAACTAGATATTTGTTATGCGGTCGGGATTGTAAGTCGATTTTGGGCAGATCTAGGACTGAACCATTGGGTTACGGTAAAGCATATTTTTAAGTACCTGAGAAGGACTCGAGGGTATATGCTTGTATATTCGGGTGAGAACTTGAATCCTCTAGGATATACTGACTCAAATTTTCAATCCTATCTAGATTCTAGGATATCGACTTTGGGTTTTGTGTTTTCTCTGGACGGTGGTGCCATGAGTTGGAGAAGTGTGAAGCAAGATTGCACTTCAGATTCAACGATGGAGGCCGAGTATGTGGCAGCTAGTGATGCTTCAAAAGAAGCAGTGTGGCTCTGCAAGTTCCTTGGGGATCTTGAGGTAGTTCCTGGTATGGATAAGGTGGTATCACTGTACTGTGATAAAGTACGGCGGTAGCTAATGCTAAGGAACCAAGATTTCACAAGAAGAGTAAGCATATTGATCGGAACTATCATGTGATAAAGGACTTCATTGAGGGCGGGCATGTCACGATGTACAAGATCGCGTCAGAGGACAATATAGCTAATCTATTTACGAAGACACTTACTGGGAGAGTCTTCGAGAGGCATGTGGAAGCTATGGGGATGCAAGATTCGTCATATTTACTCACTTTGTCCAAGTGGGAGATTGTTAGACATGTATGCCCTAAGGAGTAAAAACGTAATAACTTTTTTGGAGACATTTTTATCAATAAAGAATTTATTTATTGTTTATATACCAAACCTTGTCCTCTTTATATTTATATTTGTTGAATGTATGTTAAGCAAATAATAGTATGAGACTGCTAGTCTAATCCTTTAAGAATTGGGCATATGATGGACAGATTATGCGGAATACACGATTCTTAAGGTGATGGTCTAAATCGTAAGATCTGCAATCGAAGGAATAAAGTTGGGCACTTTATTCATGTAAAGATTGTTATGTTGTCTATATCCCTATTGGGAGATAGTTTGTCTTGACCATTGGAGATGGACTCTATGAATAGAAACATTTACACATTGTCATAAAGGTGACGATGTGTTGGATCGGGACATAAATTGAATTGATTTGGATTAATAATTTTGTCTCAGCAAATCAATTCACTTTAGACAATCATTTGTATTGTATCTTAATCCTGAGATGAATAGTGAGCCCGTTGTCTTGACTTGTGTCTTTTGATATACCAAAGGGTGACACCCACATCTTAATAGTGGTATGCATGCCAGTACATTGGAGGCATGACTCTTGATAGCATAGACATGTTATTCATAGATATGGAATCCATAGCTCCTCTTCAGGAGTAGTGATATCCGCTTATATGCTTTATCCTGTAGTTGGAAAAATAGAGCCCTCAACTATTGGATACATAGGTTTAACCGATTGGTATACTATTTTTAGATGGTAAGATTTTTTATGGTGAGATAATGGAACGTAACATAAAAATAATCGGGAAGGTAAGACAGAACTTGTCCTTAAGCCGATTATAGATAATCCTATGGGGATACGATACACTATGATATGTCATGGAAACTTAGCTATACGGGCTTCGTAATTCTATGTAGTTCAAGAGTGCAGCTCTAAGCTTTTAGTGGAGTAGTGTTGGAGTTGATAATTATGAAATGTATATCTGGGATATTGGATTTCGTAATTATCAAGAGCTTGAACTATATAGGTCCATTTGGTCCCCTTTGCTAGCTCACAACATCCTGTAACAATACGGCGTGCTTTTCTAATAATTGGTGGCTTATGTCAGATAGATTGGTTGAAATTCAAAAGAATCAAATAATTTATGTCTGTTTATTAGTTGAATTAATTTTGTGGTAAAATTAATTCATGATAAACTTGTTGAATTATTGGGATCAAATAATTCTTGTCTGTTTATTGATTGATTTAATTTTGAATAAATTAAATCAAGATAAACTTGTAGAATTATTAAGAATTCATTTATTTTCCTAGAGATTATCTAGATAAAGTTGTTTTGATTAGATAACTTTTCTATTGGGTTATTTGAATTAAAACTGAACTTTATCCTATAGAATCCCAGGTGGAAAATAAAAGATTCGCTGAGATATTTTCGACAGTTCGGCATGCTGATCCTTAAGTTCAGCTTGCCGATTAAGCAGTTCAGCCTGTCGATGTACGAAGGATAAGATTACGCATTTTCACGTGAATTTTATCAGATATTGATCCGAATTTGATTCTTATTTGAATTTTTGAGACCTAATCTGATAAGAACTGACCCTAGGCCCAACCTCTATAAACAAGGAGTAAGTCATATAAGTTATTAAGATCAATTGAGAGATTAAGAGAGATACTCTACTAGTGAGAATCTGAAACTCCCTATGAGCTCTTGTTCACAAATCACGAACATTAGCTTTGGGTTCTTTCAATTGGTTGGAAGGAGAGTCACCTGGAGGAAGAGTTGTACGTGTGAGCCCAGATTCACTCCGATCATGGATAGAGAATAGCAAAGAAGACCAGTTGGTTGAGGTTCTTCTAGAACGTTACTTCTCTTGACAAATCATGAAAGTTCTTCGGCATTCAAAGGTTAGTAAGATCTGGTTAATTTATGCATATAGCATGTAAAACTTGTGTTTTAAAAAATACTCTGATATAAAATTTTTAAAATTCCGACGTGTACTATTTTTCCAATAGTTAGAATAAACCATATGTGTATATGGTACAAACACTTGGGCCTTAGCTACATTAGAGATATGAAAAGAATCATAAATGTCCCGAAACAAGCATAAATGAATCATGCATACAAGTAGGTTATACATGTGGGCTATGTTTGGACTTACTGAGCATTAGCTAACCTAGGTAATTTAGCTAAAAGGTCAGAGTGATTCATTGATGAGCTAGCGATGGTACATGAACAATGCGGACACAAGGGTATGGATATCATCACAAGAATGTTTTCGCTCTATATGTATATTACATAAATATGAAACTTGTTGTAAAGTAAATATCAAATACAAGGTACGATGTAGTACAAGTAAGACAAAACTCTTTTAAGAAATATTATGTTAATTATATAAATTAAAAAGGGTTTTTACATATATGAGTATAAGAAAATAAAATAAATATATATATTCTATATTTTCTTAGCTATGTAAATAATAAAAGTACTAAGGTACGACCTAAAATACGACAGGTTATCACACAAGTATTGATCTAAATTTAACTCTTTCCATCTTCCAAGACCAAACTTATAAATATCCAACTTAGAAACAAAAAGCACATCAGTTTTTCATTATTTTTCCGGTCCTCTACTAGGGAGAAAAAGAGAAAAAAGAAAGAAAAATTCTCTTGGAGCTCAAGAATTTTTGTCCATATGGAGATTTCTTCAAGATCGTCAAGAGTTTTTCTATTTTCTTCTTTCCTTTGAACTCCAAAAATGTTTTATTTTATTTTTTGTTGTTTAATTTTTTCAATAATGCTAGGCTAAATTTCTCTATGGTTAAGGGTGATTTCAAAACCCTACACATAATTATGTGATTAATATTTTTAGAATTATTTCTAATTTCCCTAATTAGAATTGCTTACGTTCTTCTATTTTCAATGTTTATGACTTTTATTTTATTGTATTTAGGGTGGCCAACCAAGTGTGATAGAATAATTATATATTGTTATATTAGAAAGTCTTGATCCGCAATTGTCTCGATTTTCTACTTATTAGTAGCAACTTGTGATCGGTAATTGCGAGAGGCTTTTGTGTGATTGCAGGAAAGAACATAATCTAGGTTGAAAAATACGAGTTTGTATGTTTGTTATCTAGATCAACCTATCTTTCTTATTTTAATGCTTCCATTGAATTAAAATCTAAAAAGCTTATTCTAGATTATTTGAGGAAAATGGATTAAGTGAAGAGCTTATTTTGCTTAACGACAAACTAGGGAATGATCCGGGTAGCATAGCTTATTGTTATCTACGGTTGGTAGTTTCGATAGGAAATTAGGAATAATTCGATAATCAATTACATAATTGTTGTTTAGTGGTAGCGAATAATCCTTTAATTAGTTTCATCATTATTGTTTACAACCTTGTGCAAACTGGTTTCGTTTTTATTTATTTTTGTTTTCTTTATTTTTAATAATTTAGTTAATAATTCCAAACCCCCCTTTATTTGACTTAGAATTAATTAAACTCAATCTTTTGCGGGAGCGACTCTTAGTCATTATTATACTTAACTATGATTTAGCCTTAAAGTAAGATTTAATTTGGTGGTTAGGCTTACCATTGCTCCAATCTAATAATGCCAAACAAGCCCATCGTGGACAAGCATATTGATCAGCCGATCCTACCTCTTACAACAAAAATTGTTTGCAACACCAGCATTCAAATTAAGCATCTTAGTTCAATTCTATGATTATATTATCTTCTAAGCTATCAACATGTTGGTATCATGCTTTTACGTTGACCGTTGTGCTTAGAACTTATTAAATGTTAGTTATTAACTTTTGAATACGACCTATAATACGACTTTTAGTTTAGTTGACATAGAAGGAATTAGTATGTTTTTAAATTATCATCTCTATTTTATTATTTTTTTAACAGTAAAAGATGGAAATTTCAATTCACTTATCCTCCTCTCCGCCGATAAAATGCACTTAATCCTCCGGGGGTCAAAGTCAATGTACGACAAAAAGGCACAAAGGAAGTAAAGCGACGAAGATTCTTGAGGAGGCAAAACTTGGAACAAAGATTGCGTGTAAAAGTTATAACGGACATCAGATTTGGACCTCAAAGGGTGGATTGGAACAGAATCTTCTCAGCCATTTGTTTGGATGGTTGAGGGATGGGCAGGTTTTTGGCGATAATTGGTGAATGCCCGAATGGGGTCAGCTGCTGAGCTGGTTAATGATCTTTCCAAGACCACACATAGCCATCTCCAGTTTTTTTTTTTTTTGGTCGTTTAGCTACAATTTAATGACCGGTCAAAAAAATTATCCAATGAAAAACCAAATTTCAATATTAAAAAAAACGCTGCGTAAAGTCAAGAAATAAGATTCAAAGCAAAATAATCATCCTTGTCAAATGTCGTTAATGGTATAAAAATTAGTGATGATCTCTTTGGTTTGGTTCATGGAATATGTAATAGGAATATATTACACGATATTCCACGATAGACTTTAGCTGGCTAAATGCTTTTTTTTTTGCTGGCTTGTTTAGTTATGTTTGATTGTTTCAAAATTAATTTATTTTTATTGTTCCTTTGAAAGTAGTTAAAACATTTTTGTATATATCATTCATATTGCTTCAATTTTTGTTGAAAAATGATGTTAAATTCACTTGCTTTTAAGCTAGTTGTTTCTTATTTTATAAGTCTCAATAAGTTGAATTCAATAATTAAAAAAAAATGTTCTTAATAAGTTTAATGGTAAACAAATCATATTTTCCAGAAAACCTCATATAGGAATTTCGAATAAGATGGTTCTACTTACACATCCTTCTTTACCCTACACACCTCCCTTTTAATTAAAATTTCTTATTGCAAAAGCTATAAATTGAAAACACTTGCAAAAGCTATGCGAAACGGCCTATGTCTAATTAAAATGTCACTTTCTTTTCACGTTGTCATTAATACGTGTCGTTGGATAAAAATTTATTTTTAATGTTACGTGTTTTTAAAGACAGTCTGTGTTGAAACAAATTACTCAATGTATATATACATATATATATATGTGTAGTCATTATCAATATATGTATATTTTTTCATGCCTTGTTGTACTTTTAAGATGTAAGAAAAGCAAAAATAAAAAGGATGCTTTTATTATTATTCCCATGAAAGCGTGTTGAGCGTGATGGTCAATAATGGAAATGTCTTGCTTTGAATCTTATTTAAACCAGAAAATCCCCATGCAAAAATTGCGCAAAATTTGAACGCTAGGCTAGGCCCTTCTGGATTTTCCTTCTTTTCTACGTAACAAAATTTAGTCCATCATTCACCTAGAAAGTAAAAGTATTTATTAATTTCGGCACAATTCTGTTTTTCCCCTTTTCAGTGAAAAGTATATTTCTTCAGCTTGCATTTTGATTTTTGAACCTGTACCATTGCGTAGCTGGAGTTATAATCTAACAGCGATTTTACACCTAACTTCGCTAAATATAAAGTTATAATCCTTACCTTTTAAATTGAAAAAAAAAAATAAAAAAGACTGACAATTATACATGCATGTATCTAGTCCTAGTGGGGGTGGGTGGATATGGGTTAACGTTACCCCTGTCTTTGAACTGGGGCGCATCTGGGCCTGCCCCATAATACTTATACCCTCTTTTTAGTTTTTTTTTTAATGTTTTTTTGTTGGACTTTAAGAATTTATTTTTGATATTTTTGGGATTTGGATTTCCTTTTCAGACTTTAATATGAAGTTTTGTTAAGGTTTAGATTTAATTGGTTGTGATTTGCTTTGATTATTTTTAAAAGTAATGTTATAGATTAACTTAATCTTAATTGTTTGTCTAATTCTTGGCAGGAAATTCATTAAAACCCGTTCTAATTATTTGAGATGTACCAACACTCTTAGAAGAAAAAAAAGGATGGGTGCTTGTATTGACATCCTTTATTTTACTTTTCACATTCTCTTTCTTTAATCACCCCTTATTCTATTTCGCTCCTCCTAAAATACCAAAAAAATCCTTACACCTAATTAGTATTATTGGTTTTCTTTTTTTCACTCATCCGCCAAATAAACTTATAATTTCTTTTTATAAGCATTTTTCTTTTTCAGTTTATATACCAAGTAATAATTTTCCCTCAAATATAATTTTTTCCTTTTTATTAGACCAAATTTTAGATTCCAAGAAACGATAATTGGTAGTAAAATTTTAAGGTTTTGTATCTAAAATAAACAAATTGTATTCATTTACTTAAAAATAAGAAAAGAAACATATAGGCTCCGTTGGTTTTGTTCTCAGAATTTTTAAAAATGTTTTTGTATGTTTTTTGAGACAAAAATTTTAAAAACACCCTCAATACAATTCCTAAAAAAAATTTTATTTTTCAAAACAAAACATTTTCACCTATTTTACAAGCAATACCAAACGGCCTTATAGTTTTTTTTATATGATGTCCTTTATATCAAACACAAGTGTAGTTTCTTTTACTGGAGCACACATTTTTGCAGCTATTTATGAATCAAATAATTTGTAATGATATATATTTATAATTAATATATAATTGTTTAAAAAAGAAATAAATCACATATATTTTTTTATGGAAGACTCTTTCATATTGGAATTCAATTCTATTTTTTTAAAAAAATAACACGCTAATTTTTTAGAAGAAAATATATATAATTTAAGATAAAGGTATGTAATGAATATTTTTCTAAAGCACTTTTATTTTTAAGAGTAATTATTTAATAGATAATACAATAATAAATAAATCTTATTAAAAAAATGTCTAAACAGTAAAATAAAGGATATCAATAGATGCGCTTAAAAAATACATGCTCCTCGCTTTATTTTCCATTTCTTACTTCTTAATCCAAACATACATATACATGTACATCTATATATGTACATATATAAATATATATATATATATATGTTTGTTTGAACATAATGAATTAACTTGGAGAATATAATTGCGTGAATCTAAAATAAATAAACTAAAAACATTTAATTACTTCGTTCAATTGACTTTTAAATTTGAAAATGTCCATTCTATCCATTAATATATTTGTCGAAACAAAAAATAATAATAAAAGCTAATAGAAAAAAATCATGAATCAACTAAACACTCTTGTTTTATTTATTTTCCCCGTGTAATTTGATCCTCATACTATTTTATCTATCTTTTGACTTTCTTACACTTTCTCTTCTAATATTTCCATACTTTTTCTCATTCTCCCTCGATTATTTCTTCTCTATATGTCCTCCTCTATACTTTTTTTCATTCTCTCTTAGTGTTATCTTTGTGCATTTTTTTATTCTCTTTCTTTCATTTCTTTCTCAGTCTCTTTATACGTTTCTTCTCCTCATTTGCTCTCTACATTACTTGTTCCTCAATCCATATCTTTAGTTTCTTTCTGAATTTTCTTGATCCCCTGTCAACTTCACATGTTTTCAATTACTTTGCGCTCTCTTCATTATTTATCTTTTATATCTATCCCATTATTTTCCTTTAATTGTTAGCTTAACAAATTAAAAATGATAAATTTATCATAAAGAAAAAATGTTTTTAAACATGAAACGTCAGCAATAAAAAGTAGATCGAACTCAAAAAAAAAAAAAAAAAGAGTTGACATTGTAAGTAGAATCATATAATTGTTATTATTACAATATTTTAATAAAATAAGACAAGATATTAGACAAAAAAAATTATTCTACATTTATTTTCGACACATGAACATATTGTTTTCTCGGTCCAAATCTCTTATTTCAAACCCATTAGTCATTAGATGTAAACACTCTCCACATGTTATTCTGAAAAACGGAAACAAAGAACCAAACATTTGTAGCACAAATCACATAGCTATTAAAATTGCAATACTTTATAAATATAATTAGTGAAACATGATTATAGACCAAAAAAAAACAAGAGGGTATTGTTTACTTGGTCCACGTTCGTCCACGTAAACACTCTTCCTAGTTTATACTCAAAAATAATTAAAATAAAAAAGAAGCATGCAATCAAGCATTTGGTGAACAAATCATATAGCTGCTATCATTGCAATCCTTTAATAAAATATTTTTTTTTATTTTTTAGATGAATGAAGGGTATTGTTTACTTGGTCCACGTTCCTCCACGTAAACACTCTTCCTAGTTTATACTCAAAAATAATTAAAATAAAAAAAGAAGCAAGCAATTAAGCATTTGGTGAACAAATCACATAAGTGTTATTATTGCAATGCTTTAATAAAATATTTTTTTTCATTTTTTAGATGAATGAAGGGTATTGTGTACTTGGTCCACGTTCCTTCACGTAAACACTCGTCCTAGTTTATACTCAAAACTAATTAAAATAAAAAAAAAGAAGCAAGCAATCAAGCATTTGGTGAACAAATCATATAACTGCTATTATTGGAATCCTTTAATAATTTTTTTTTATTTTTTTGATGAATGAAGGTATCTCATACTAAAATATATGGTGGATAAATCCCATACAATGTCTTTTCTTATTCAAAGAGTATGTTAGAATAAATATTTTATTATAAAACAACACGAAAATAATTGTCAAACAGTTTGGAGAAGAAAAAAGATTTAAAAATAAAACATCCAAAAGAATATTGATGTAACAATCAACTGGTATGACCATCATGAAACTTGTTAAAGAGAAATAATAGTTAATATCACTGTAATTAATGTTAAACAATGAAGAGGGGGACAAAAAAAAGTTAAACTTATCTTTCCATTGTGGCAAATTTCCAACATTAGCGACTAAAAAAACTTAATTGTATTCAACAATTGCACACTATTGAATGAAAGGGGGCAGTAAATGAACCTTCCTTACTAAGTTCATTTCAATACAAATGTTAATATAAATCCTATATTGGCTATCAAAAATATGAAAATAATATGTGCTATTATGTTTTGTGTGACAATGTACAGTAGTATTTTGAATATTATATATACTTTTTGTCATAATTATTAAGTTTTAAAATTTCATAAAAAAATATTTTACACTAAAATAATAAAAAATAATAATGTTATAGTTACTAAAAGAAAAGGTTATACATCAATCAATAACAATCAAATATCAAAATTTTCATATGCTATACTGTTTATTTGGTGACAAATTGACCATCAAATTTAGCATGTTATAAATAATTTGATACAAAAAATGACAGTATATTGTATTGGAGATCCTTTGACTACGTAATACACTATTGAGTAATAATATCAATAATAGATAAATATTAAGAGGAGAAAAATATGATTAATTAGAAAAGTTTGACAAGGGAATTATGACTTATTATATTAGAAGAATTAGTTTATTGTACAAAATTAACAAAACTAATCTTATGGAACTTAAGGAAAGACTATTTAAACTCTTACAAAAGGGGATTGTTTAAACTCTTATGTGAAGAGACCGTTGAAACTCTCAAAAGAGACCATTTCAAAAGATAGACTATTTAAGCTCTTATAAAAGGGGATTGTTTAAACTCTTATGTGAAGAGACTGTTGAAACTCTCAAAAGAGACCATTTCAAAAGATCTGCATATCATATTAAAAGAGATTGTTGTTGAAAATAATAATATATAACTTAAAATTATACTAAAAACCAGAAAAATTAGAGGCTGAAAATGTTTAAAATCAATTATTTACTATGACACGTCATACAAACTTTCAGAGTTTTCAATGACTTCCATCTTAAAGTTGAATATTTTAAGATAATTGTAATAATTACTTGGCATATGAAGAAACCAAAACATCTTGCTTAATCATTTATTATACGAAATAACACGAGGATTACTTAGTCCAAGTTCCTAACTTAAAGCCCATTGGACATCAATACTCTGCCCCTCTGTACTTGAAAAATGTAATCAAACAATATATAAAACAACCAAGCATTTGTAGAACAAATGGCATAGTACCCAAAATTTATCCACATTTCTATCCTTTTTTTTTTCCCTTGAGAAACATATTTCTATTCTATATGTTGACATAGGAAGAATATATTATACATATAATATTGTTATGTCTATCTATATCTATAATCTATTACACTTATCTATACATATTTGTCTAAAGTTTATTTAAGTTTAGGAGTTGTAATGTGTTACAATTTAATTTATTATCAAAGACTTGTTGTTAATTACATTGTAATATGTTAGATTTTATTGAATTATGTTATATTATATTGTGTTAATCTTAATTTATAGCTTTTTGAATAAATTTAGAGGTTCAATCCATGAATCTACAAAATCCATAGTTTTCCAATTATTGGTTGTGGATTGGGATTTTTCAATCTAGTATGTGCTGATTGGATTACAGATTAACCTCTAATCCGTGTAATCCGATCCATTCATTGTCAAATGAACTACTAAAATTATTTTTCTAATAGGTCGTTTGGAATAACGGTGATAACCAACAGTTTTGATTTGAGAACTGTAGCATGTAAGAATTTTATAACGTAAAAACTTTTTACTTTTAACTATAATATGTGAGAACTTTACTCTAGTTATAGTTGTAACTGATGATTCTAATCATTTTTTTCAAATGGCCTATAAATGTCCCTTTGCTCAAATATTTTTTATCTACTTTTAAATACAATGAAAGAGATCTTTATAATTTTTTTTTCAACTGCTCCACTAAAATAAATTTTCTTTCTATGTGATTTCTTCAACTATCATTTTTTTAACATGTATACTTCGCTCTAATTTTCTATATAATTTTTCTATTGCTGTCTTTTTTTCCCCTTTAAACATGCTTTACTTTTCAGTATATGATAATATTTAACCAAAAACCTATTTTGGCCAAGACGCGCACTTTCATACGTTTGCTTTTTTTTTTTAAAATGTGACTTTTTTAAAATTTCTTAATTAAAATTACTTTTTCCAAGTATGCTCATAATTAATTTTGTTTAGTCCTTCTTAGATAATATTTCCTAAATGTGGGCCCATATAAATACTTTTCTAATGTAATTGCCCTGTTTAATTTTTCTTGTCTCCTTACTTAAACATCTTTTTCTTACATCTACCTCCTAAATTATTAACTGTCTAGTTTGTCTGCCATTGTTTTAAAATCCGCTCTACTTAAATATTATTGTTACTCAACTAAGCTTTTAAAATGATAATAAATAAAAAATTTTAAAAAATTGACATTTACGTATTCAAAAAATTCTGCAAACTAAATACTTATCTTATATTAAAGTGTCTAGGTGCAAGTAACCTTGCGCTTGATATGCGTAGCAAGGAACTTTTCGACCTGTTTTTTATTTAAAAAAAAAATCACATTCTTTTTTCTTTTTCTTTTTTATTCTTTTTTTTTTGCTTTGTGTCGTTTTTTTTTATTTGCATATTTAGTGTTTTATTTTCGTTATGTAACCTTCTAAAATACTTTTTTATATGTGCCGTATGAATAATTTCTATCTAATTTTTTCAATTAAAAATTTTTTCCTTGTTAAAATTGTTCTATTAAACTTTTTTTCCATTAAATTATTAGAATAATAACAAATGAGAAAAAATAAAAATCAAATATTGGTATGAAAAAAAAAACACACGCCATAATTGGTACTTATTTAAAAGTGAAAATGCAATGCCTTTAGTGCATTACAAAGTGTTACTCCCTCACACACTTACTCTCTTTTTAATCTATTTTTCTTTCCTTATTCCTTTTTTTATTTTTCTTTATAAAACCTCTTTCTATTTTTATTTCCCATTATCTTTATAACCTTATATGCATACGTTTTAAGATATGTTTTGCTAAAAAACTAGATCATCAAATTAAAAGAAAATAGAGTAATTTGCAATGGTGGCCTCAAAATTTTTTCTAGATAACACTTTAATCCTTATTCTTTTTATCTTGATGAAGCAAACTCTAAACTCTTTGAACCTTTGCAATTAAGACTTTTTTTCTCTGATTCTGTCAAAATTTTTAGAGTTTCATCCATATAACCTATGCGTGCAATCTTTTTGTCTTAAAAAGACTTAATTGCCCCAAATCTTATGTAACGAAGACCTTGAAAACGAGAACCAAGAGTCAGCATAGTTCATTGGCTTTATGCGTAGGACCTATTACATGCAATCTTTTTGCCTTAAAAAAATTTGAATTGTCCCAAACCTTATGTAATGAAGACCTTGACAGAGCGAGAGATTTAAAATGTGTGGTGTGAAAAGTGTACTTGGAAAAATAGGTTCAAACCCTTAAAACAAGGGTGCACGGTCTTTAGCGTGTAAAATACATTCATGCTACCTAAGAATCCTCGAGTCAAGGCCAGCCTTCTTCACAATAAAGCCCTTCCAGTAGACTTATGCACTCTTGTATGCATGCATCCTGTTTCATGCCCACAAACTTTGCCTATAACGAAGTCTCGCATACAAGCATCACAACTACATCCATGTGTTGAGGCACTGTGCTTCGAGCTTTTGCCCGCCAGTAGGCTTATAGATGTCTCCTTGCCACCTGCCACATGTTTGTTGGTCCAAGAGTGTCTGCCCCTTGGTATTATTTATGATTTCTTAGCCCAAGGCCAATCAGTATGCCTTATGTTTGATTTATCTTGATCATAGGCGCATCACTTGTGCACCATGGCCCTAAGGGTTCACTAAGCCCCTAGGTCAAGTCGCCAAGCCAACTAGCTCCAAACCCATAAACATGTTATGAAATTGATCCTTATCTGGCTATGCAGCCCTAACCTAGGCCACCCACATAAGTTATGTCATCTTCTTGTGTCCTGCTGACTATCGAGTCCTACAAGAATGGAGAAACCTTATGTTAACACATGTTAGGTTGCTAGTGTACCTACAATGCACCATGAGGCCCTAACTTGGCTTGCCATGTGCTTCGTGTATGGGAATCGTTACGTAGACTTGACACACATAAGCTAACCTCCTGGAAATAAGGCCTGTGCAACATTGGCCCTGTCGATATTGTCAATAAGACATCTTGGCTTATGGAAATGCATGGTACCCTCGTGGCCGTACATACACTTGCACTCCATAGGCACTCTTGCTCGCATATGGCTCACTTTTCACATCATGTGTCAGGGATGGGCGGTCTCATGAAGCGGTCCTTGAGCAGGTGGAGCACTCCCGTAAAGAGCTTATTAAGCTTTTTGCCTTCTGGTAGAAGGAGACATCAAAATCCAGGCGAGGGTATTCTAGATCTCGTGGCCTCTATCACTGCCCAACCTCCTCCTTCACAAGCTCCAATTGCCGTCCAACCTCCCCTTCTCCCAATTACCCATCCTTGTCTAGTTATTGTTTGGCTTCCTTCTTCAAAAGCTCCCATCATCGTCATACTTTGTGACACTCGAGCATTTCTAGTATATTAAAAATGCAATAACTTAAGGATTATGCTAAGCAAAATATATGTGTCACAAGAATTACAATTTAATCTAATTTTTATGCTAAACTCCATAGAAGCGAAAGTGGGATTTTTAAGGATAAAAATTATGCCATAGCCTTAAATAAAGAAGGAATAATATAGAAATAAGCTGAAAAGCTTAATTATTATAAAATGTATTGTAATAAATAATAAAACAAAAATAAAGTTTAAGAAAAATAATATATAATAATATAAAAAATTATACAGTATTAGAATAATGCAGTGTAATGAAGTACATCGATAAAGTTATATAGTATGAAAACTACACTACAAAAGTACTGCAGTGTAGGAATTGACTGTTTAAGGTTAAGTACTATAGAAATTAGGAATAATACTTTTTGAAGAATATGGACGAATAAGGAATGCTGTAGTAGTGTAGAGAATATACCGAAAATATAAGAAAAATACTGTTAGTATAAACTTGGACTGTGTAAAAAAGTTTTGTGGGACCCACCAAGGGGACACCTTGAGAGTTTTGATTAGGCCACCACATTTACTAATGTGGCCCAACCATAAAAGGCCAACTTACCTAATTATAATTAGGGTGATGATTCATCTTTTTTATAAAAATCCAAAATGAGATAAGCTTTGATAAAAGCTTAAGCAAGCCATTTTTCATTTCATTTTTCTCCTCCATCTCCCATGGTAGCCATAGGTGGCTTTCTTCAAAAGTTTTCAAAGCTCAAATCTTTGCAAAATTGCCCCAATCAAGTTTCAAGAATTGAAGTTCAAGAGATTCCATCAAATTTTAAGGTAAAATCTAAACTTTCTTTATGGTAAACAAGGGTTTTTGTTCAAGTTTTTGATGGAATTTTTATGGTAAGGTATGGGCTTGATGTCAAGAAAATTTGGAAGCTCTCAAGTGCTAGAAAGTGACAAGCACTTTGCATGGATTTGGTAAAATCATAGACTTTTTAATTAAGCTAAAGTTTATGCTTTAATATGAATATCAAGTGTTTGATGAAATGTTTTGGTCTATGGCATGTTTGGTTTTTGGTGGTGATGAAAGAAAGAGAGAAATAAGGGTTTTGGGTTAAAAGTAAAAAATTGTTAAACTTTGTAAAGTTTAATTAGTTTCAAAGGAATGGAGTTTTGAGGGCCTTAAAGGCCAATTTATATTCCAAATATGGCATAGGATCTGCCAACACATTGAGGGAAACAACTTTTTTGAACAAAGTTTTATAAAATTCAAAAAGGACTAAATTGCAAAGTTTTGCTAATTCTCGACAGATTTGAAAATCAACTAAAAAGTTGACTTTAACGTTGAAATTTCAAGAAAGTTAAAACATGAAAGTTGTAGAACACATTGAAACTATTAGGACAAAGTGAACAGTTTTCCAAAATTTGACTCGGTTTAAGAGTTATGAATTTTACAAAATTTTGGGCATAAAATTTCAAGAAATGAAAACTTTATGAAAAGTTTAGAATTCGACCAAGGAGCTTTTGTAAGTTTTGTTCCTTGCGAGAAATTGAACGTTAGGGTATAAATTGGTCACTTTTGGTTCCAAGGGCAAAAATATAAATATCTTTGTATTTCCCATCAAAACCGTAAAATTATGTGAAAACTAGGTTTTCACTAGGCAACGTTGGTTTCCTGCACTGTTGTAGGCAGTGAGTAATCATAGATATTAAGTTTTAAAGGTTTAAAGTTTAGTTAAGGAAAGAATGAAAGAAAAAGTTAAGGGCACAATGGTCATTTTATGAAAAATGACCAAAATGAACCTAAAACGCCAAATGTCGGGAAACATTCCTTAGTGGGAATTTTTCTATAATATGTAGATAATGAAACGGTAAATTTTATGTTGAGCAATGAGACTTATAAAGTTACAAAATGGACAAAACCCATTAAGGATAAAAACGTCATTTTTTAAGAAAACGGCTAAAGCAGAGTCCAACACTCCGAACCAGCAAAACGTTTTTAGATGACAAATGTTCTGTAATATGTTAAGTAATGAAACTGCCAGTGAAACAAGAAATTTAACTAGGGGATGCTTAAGAACAAAGGTAACCTCGTAGGTTATAAAGTCAAATAAAGAAAGAGGCAACCCAGTAGGTTATTGAGCTAAGCAGAATGAAAGCTAACCCAGTGGGTTACAAAATTAAGTAAAGAGAAGCGTAAACCGATAGGGTACCAAGTATTTTATTATCAATTAAGTAAATTGATAAAAAAAAAGTTAATTAATAAGTCAGGTGTCATATGATTAGGACACGGAAGCCAACTAACGAATCAAAAAGGAAGGAAACAAGATCGTTAAAGCTATAAATAGGTAAGTTCAAACCTCACCTGTAGCATGAAGTAAATGGTTTTTAAATGCTTATATTTATGTTTGTAAATGTGTTTACAATTGTTATACAAATTCTTTTTAAAGTATGTTTGTATTTGTTATGCCGAAAGTTTTAAAGTTTAAATTAAGATTTGTAATGTACTTGCAACTATTATGTTTAAAGCATGATTGCATTTAATATGCATAAAGTTTAATATCTCATGTAAAGGTTTGCAATGTATTTGCAACAATTATGTTTAAAGTACATTTGCATTTTCTTAATGTATAATGTTTTACAGTTTAAGTTATAAGTTTTACGCTGCATTTATTATGCAATAAGTCTTACAATGCAAGTTATGATTTGCAAATATGATTGCATATGATGTGATGACATTTGATATGATCACTAAAGTTAAAAAGAAGGTAAAATAAAGATAAAAATAAGTGTCTACTAGCCTCCTTATTGTGAGGTACTAAAAGTAAAGTTAAAGTTGTGACCTCCTTGTTGTGAGGTACACAAATAAAGTTAAAGTTATGATCTTGGTGTTCGATGATCTCAAGTCTCCCACAAGAGAAGCATTATGTTTATGATCTCTGTTAGATATGTATGCCCTAAGGAGTAAAAATGTAATAAGTTTTTTGGAGACATTTTTATCAATAAAGAATTTATTCATTATTTATATACCAAATCTTGTCCTCTTTACGTTCATATTTGTTGAATATATGTTAAGCAAACAATAGTCTGAGACTGTTAGTCTAAACCTTAAGAATTAGGCATATGATGGATGGATTATGCCGAAGACACGATTCTTAAGGTGATGGTCTAAATCGTATGATCCGTAATCGAGGGAATAAAGTTGGGTGCTTTATTCATGCAAATATTGTTATGTTGTCTATATCCATTTTAGGAGATGGTTTGTCTTGACCATCGGAGGTGGACTATGTGAATAGAAACATTGGCACGTTGTTATAAGTGACAATATGTTGGATCAAGACATAAAGTGAATTAATTTAGATTAATAATTCTGTCTTGGTAAATCGATTGATTCACTTTAGACAATCATTTGTGTCGTATCTTAATCCTAAGATGAATAGTAGGCTTATTGTCTTGGCTTGTGTCTTTTGATGTACCAAAGGGTGACACCCATATCTTAATAGTGGTATGCATGCTGGTACATTGGAGGCATGACTCTTGATAGCGTAGACTTGTTATTTATATATATGAAATCCATAGCTCCTCTTTAGGAGTAATGATATCCTCTTATATGCGTTATCCTGTAATTGAAAAACTGGAATGCTCAATCATTTGGATACATAGGTGTAACCGAATGATATACTGTCATTGGATAGTAAGTTTTCTGATGGTGAGATAATGGAACGTAAGATAAAAATAATCAGGAAGGTAAGATAGAACTTGTCCTTAAGCCGATTATGGATTATCATATGGGGATACGATACACTATGATATGTCATGGAGACTTAGCTATACGAGCTTCGTAATTCTATGTAGTTTGAGAGTGCAGCTCCAAGCTTTTAGTGGAGTAGCGTTGGAGTTGATAATTATGAAATGTATATATAGGATATTGGGTTTCATAATTATCGAAAGCTTGAACTATATAGGTCCATTTGGTCCCCTTTGCTAGCTCACAACATCCTATAACGACACGGCGTGCTTTTTCAATAATTGATGACTTATGTCGGATTTATTAGATTTGTTGAAATTTGAAAGAATCAAATAATTCATGTCTGTTTATCGGTTGAATTAATTTTATGATAAAATTGATTCAAGATAAACTTATTGAATTATTGGAATCAGATAATTCTTGTCTGTTTATCGGTTGATTTAATTTTAGATAACTTAGATCAAGATAAACTTGTAGAATTATTGGGAATTGATTTATTTTTTTAGAGATTATCTAGATAAAGTTGTTTTTATTAGATAACTTCTCTATTGGATTATTTAAATTAAAACTGAGACTTTATCCTATAGAATCTCGGGTGAAAAATAAAAGATCCACGATATTTTTTATTTGGCAGTTCGGCCTGTCGATGAGGCCTCTTCGGCCTGCCGATCAGCGAAGGATAAGATCACACGTTTCCACATGGATCTTATCAGATATTTATCCAAATTTGATTCTGATCCAAATTTTGAGACCTAATTTGATGAGGACTAACCCTAGGACCAACCTCTATAAATAAGGAGTGATTCTCATAAGTTACTTAGATCAATTGAGAGATTAAGAGAGATACTCTACTAGTGAGAATCTGAAAACTCCCTGAGAGCTTTTGTTGACAAATCACGAACACTTGCTTTGGGTTCTCTCAATTGGTTAGAAGGAGAGTCACCGATAGAAAAGCTGTACGTCTGAGCCCACACTCACTCTGGTCATGGATAGAGAATAGCAAAGAAGACCAGTTGGTTAAGACTCTTCTGGAACGTTACTTCTCTTCATGTTTTGCGAGAGTTCTTCAACACATAAAGGTTAGTAAGATCTGGTTAATTTATGCATATAGCATATCAATCTTGTGTTTTAAAAATTACTCTGATGTAAAACTTTTAAAAATTTCACTACGCACTATATTTCCAACAATTGGTATTAGAGCCAAGTTTTTATATAAATTTACGAGTTTCTGAACACGTTATATGCGTAAATTTTATGATCTTAATCTTTCCTATGTTTGAATTTGATTTTATAGAGAGTTGGCACTCTAGGTTTCTATAAATTATATATGTTGTAATGGATTATGTGGTGAATGTTTATTAATTAATTATGGTTGATTAAATCATTGTTTAATTATTTATTAATTAATTAATTTATACCCGTTATGGTTCCTTAGAGGTTAGAATGTGTATCTAGATTTTTCATGTAATTAGATGGCAGACTATCATCTCTATCTAGGAATTATTATTTATTTTTAAATTTGTAATAATTTTGTAATTAAATAATTATTCGAAGAAGACGGATCTAGAAGAATAATGATGGCGCGGAAAGGTATTTCTTGAGTCTCTAATTTTATGTTTTTGAATTGTTGAAAATAAAATTGATGAATTGCATTAAAAATTTGTATTCTTTGGAATGGAGATTTCTACTCAATCAGCATGTCGGACCTCACAGTTCGGCAGACCGATGGTCATAGACCGGTAGGTCAGACTTGTGGTTCAGCAGGCTGTCAGTGGAGCAAAAATTAGATGGCTTTAGCGGCAGGCCAAACTTCCAGTTTGACAGGCCGAATGTTCATGGGTCGACAGACCGATTTTCCTGATCGGCAGGCCGATGAAGCATGATCGACAGGCCGATCACTCAGATCTCCCTGCTGACCGAGAACTAGAAAATTTCTAGAAAAGGTGTAGTTTTTCCAATGCAGTTTTAATTTTATTTTTGGGACAATTCTAAGAAACAATAAATTTGGATATGACTGAAAATATGAAGTGTTCAATTCATACGAGATTGAAGACTTGAAGATGGAATTACATGAAGAAGGATACATCTTGAGAATTCAAGCATGAAGAATTGATAATATGTCTCGATTATTCTCTTGTAATCTTAGTTTTCTATTCTCTAGGGTGGAGCCAAAATATTATGGTTATTATTATTTTTTTGCTTGAAGTTTTGCTTGATTGCTTTGCTTGTCTGCATTATAATATGATTTGCTATGTATATTGATAACACGTCATATAGAATAGGGAGTGTCGCTCATATTAAAATTATTCATGCATATTCTTAAAATAAAACCTTGATTTCAAAGATTGAGTGGGAGAAGGTTTTTGAAGAGAGAACCTAAGGCTTCCATCGTTGGTCCATAGGCAGAACATGGTGGTCCCAACCCCTAGGAAGGAATTTTTGTCATGTACTAGATTGGATCTCTGAGAGGATAAGGTATTTTAGCATGATTTATAGTTACACACCCCTAGGTGGTGATTATATATCATGGATAAAATATTGAAATGATGGTTATACATTTACGTTAATTTTATTATTAACCCCCCCTTAGAGCTCTGTTAATAAAATTAATGGCCAAAGAAATGATTATTAATATATGCTGGATCATACAGGTCTTGGATGGCATATATTAATCAAGAGGGGATCTGTATTCCTGATTGAATTTGGCATGACTCCCCTAGGAGCTTGTTGAATTCTGAGTTGGGAATTATTGTTGTAAGGTTGTGATATTTTCAAGGTTTTAACACATAAACACATTTGTATGATTTTTACATGATTGTGTTATCTTACTAAATTATTATTATATGTTTGCTTATATTTGGTATATGATTCTTTATTGTAGAACAAAAATGTCTAAAAATACTTTATCATCGAGACTTGACAAAAACCTATTAACCGGTGAGAACTATAATGATTAGAAATGAAACCTAGATATCATCCTATCCTTTGAAAAACTGAAATATGTAATGATAACCCTTTACCCTCCTGAGCCTACGGGAGACTCAACTAATGAGCAATTCCAAGCGTATGATCGCTAGAAAGATGCTAATGATCAGGCCCGTTGCTATGTTATGGCTAGCATGAACAACGTGTTGCAGGCTCAACATTGGTCATGGGTTGCCTCGCTGAGGCTCAAACCAATGGAGCCGACATCGATGTTGAAACTCAGATGACTATGATCTTTGAGACTGTCTAAGGAATTTATTCTATTTAGAGCTACTTTTCATTTAAGCAATAGATGGGATATGACCTTAACAAAACTGATGAAGCAATTATAGGAGTTCGAACTGCTGATCAGGGAGTCTCCTGTGGGTTGTAAGGCCAACATGGTAGCTGCTTCTGGTTCCAATCCTAACTCTGGGAATCAAAAGAAGCAACGGGCCAAGAATAGGAAGTTTTCTACTCCTGCTACCACCAAAAGCAAGAAGAAGAAAAAGAAGAACTCGAAGAAGCTAAAGTGCTTCTTCTATGGAAAGGTCGGGCATATCAAGAAGCATTACAAGGACTTCCTTTCCAAAGGAGGCAGGTGTGACCTTCTATATTTAGAAACTTGTTTGGTTGAGGAATCCAGTGACATTTGGGTCATAGATTCCAGTGCAACTAATCATGTTTGTGTTTCTCTGTAGAGGTTCAAAGAAACGAGAAGTCTGCTACATGAAGACTTCATGCATCGGATGGGCGATGGATCCTTGGTCTTAGCGAAAGCAGTGGGAGATGTCTATCTTTATTTTGATAATTATAGGAATTTATTTTTACAAGATTGTTTTTATGTTCCTAAATTTAAAAGGAATTTAATTTCTATATCTTGTTTATTTAAGGACTCTTACTTGGTTACTTTTAATGATAAAGTGGTAATTCATAAAAACAAATCTTTTATCTGTTCTAAATGGATGCAAAATAATCTATATTTTATCAAACCTAAGATAAGCATATTGCTTAATGCTGAGATGAATGATAATAACTCTAAAAGATTTAAAAATTTTCATTTTAATAAGACTTATCTTTGGCATTTGCGCCTTAGTCATATTAACTTGAATAGGATTCAAAGGTTGGTAAGGGATGGACCTTTAAGTCACTTAAAGGTAGAATCTATAGCTCAATGTGAATCTTGTTTGGAGGGTAAAATGACTAAAAGACCATTCGGGTCTAAGGGCAATAGGGCCGAAGGGATTCTAGAACTTGTGCATAGTGATGTTTGCGGACCGATGAACATCCGGGCACGAGGATGGTATGAGTATTTTGTCACTTTTATTGACGATTACTTAAGATATGGGTATGTGTACCTGATGCACCACAAAAGCAAAAACTTTTGACAAGTTCAGGGAGTTTTGAACTAAAGTGGAAAAGCAATTGGGTGGACACATAAAGGCACTTTGATTGGATCGAGGTAGGGAATACCTTTCTGATGAGTTCTTGGAACACTTGTTAGAGAATGAGATTTTATCCCATTTGACTGCACTCCGCAGCAGAATGGCGTAATGGTAAGAATAAATAGGACTTTATTGGACATGATTAGGTCCATGATGAGTTATTCATCATTGTCTTTATCCTTTTGGGGATATGCACTACAAACCACATGTTATCTTTTGAACAATGTGCCTTCAAAATCGGTCCCTAAAACTCCTCACGAGTTGTGGATGAGTAGGAAGACATTCCTAAACCATATTCACATATGGGGATGTCATGCTCATGTCATGTTTAAGTTAGAAGCACGTTTAGAAGTTTGCGTGTTTATAGGATATCCAAAAGGGACTAAAGGGGGTTATTTCTATAACCCAAAGGAAAATAAAGTCGTGGTTTCAACTAATGCAACTTTCCTTGAGGAGAGTTACATGGACAACTTTAAACGTCGAAGCAAAGTGGTGCTTGAGGAGTTAAGGAGTGATCTGATCACTCCGGAGGTTCCAAATGAAACTATTTCGATCGTTGTAGAAAAACTAAACAAACCTGAACAATAACCTCAGAGGCTTCGGCGTAGTGGGAGGATTGGGCGTCAACCTGAAAGGCATATGTTCAATGGGGAGGTCTTTTTGGCTGAACCAAATGAACATGAAAGGGATCCTTATACTTATGCAAAAGCCATGGAGGATGTTGATTCAAAACTCTAGACAGAGGCCACAAACATTAAGATGAAGTATATGGAGACTAATTAGATCTGGGAGCTTGTGGATTTTCCCAAAGGGGTAAAACCCATAGGGTGTAAGTGGATCTACAAGAGGAAAAGAGGAGTGGATAGAAAGGTCGAAACCTTTAAGGCTAGACTGGTAGCTAAGGGTTATATGCAAAAAGAAGGAATCGATTATAAGAAAACATTTTCGCCTATAGCCATGCTTAAGTCCATCCGAATTCTCTTATCCATAGCTGCCGCTCTCGACTATGAGATTTGGCAGATGGATGTCAAAATGGGTTTTTTGAATGGCTATCTTGATGAGTCCATTTATATAGAACAACCAGACGAGTTCAAGGTCACAGGTCAAGAGGATAAGGTTTGTAAGCTGTTGAAGTCACTTAATAGACTTAAGCAGGCTTCTCATTCTTGGAACATAAGATTTGATCAGGTGATCAAGACTTATGGGTTCTCACAAAATATGGATGAACCATGTGTTTATAAATACATTAAGGATGGGAAGGTAGTTTTTCTACTGCTCTATGTAGATGACATTCTGCGGATTGGCAGTGACGTTGGGGCATTGTTATCGGTCAAATTATGGTTGACCAAGCACTTTGACATCAAAGACTTAGGAAAGGCTAATTTTGTTCTCGGTATCCAGATCTTTCAGGACAGGAGGAACAAAATGATAGCTTTGCCCCAGGCCGGCTACATAGATACAATTCTCAGGAGGTTTGCAATGCAGGGTTCCAAGAAAGGTGGGCAACCATCTAGGTCTAGAATTACTCTTTCTAAGAATGACTCTCCAAAGTCTTATGAAGAAAGAGAATATATGAAGAAGGTGCCTTATGCTTTGGTAGTAGGTAGTCTTATGTATGCCATGCTTTGCACATGACCAGATATTAGTTATGCGGTTGGGATTGTAAGTCGATTTCAGGCGGATCTAGGACCGAACCATTGGGTTGTGGTAAAGCATATTTTCAAGTACCTAAGAAGGACTAGAGGGTATATGCTTGTATATTTGGGTGAGGACCTGATTCCTCTAAGATATACTGACTCAGATTTTCAATCCTATCTAGATTCTAGGAAATCAACTTCAGGTTTTGTGTTTACTCTAGGCGACAGTGCCATCAGTTGGAGAAGTGCTAAGCAAGATTGTACTTTGGATTCAACGATGGAGGCCGAGTATGTTGTAGCTAGTGATGTTTCGAAAGAAGCAGTGTGGCTCAGCAAGTTCCTTGGGGATCTTGAGGTAGTTCCTAGTATAGATAAAGCGGTATCACTGTACTGTGATAACAGTAAGGCGGTAGCTAATACTAAGGAACCAAGATTTCACAAGAAGAGTAAGCATGTTGATCGAAAGTATCATGTGATAAAGGATTTCGTTGAGGGCGGACATGTCACGGTGTGCAAGAACACGTCAGAGAATAATTTAGCTGATCCATTTACGAAGACACTTACTGGGAGAGTCTTCGAGAGGCATGTGGAAGCTATGGGGATGCGAGATTTGTCATATTTACTCACTTAGTGCAAGTGGGAGATTGTTAGACATGTATGCCCTAAGGAGTAATAATGTAATAAGTTTTTTGGAGACATTTTTATTAATAAAGAATTTATTCATTATTTATATACCAAATCTTGTCCTCTTTACGTTCATATTTATTGAATGTATTTTAAGCAAATAATAGTCTGAGACTGTCGGTCTAAACTTTAAGAATTGGGCATATGATGGCCGGATTATGTGAAAGACACGATTCTTAAGGTGATGGTCTAAATCGTATGATCCGCAATTGAGGGAATAAAGTTGGATGCTTTATTCATGCAAAGATTGTTATGTTGTCTATATCCCTTTTGGGAGATGGTTTGTCTTGACCATCGGAGGTTGACTCTGTGGATAGAAACATTGGCATGTTGTCATAAGTGACGATGTGTTGGATCGGGACATAAAGTGAATTGATTTGGATTAATAATTCTATCTCGGCAAATCGATTCACTCTAGACAATCATTTGTGTTGTATCGTAATCCTGAGATAAATAGTGTACCCTTTGTCTTGGCTTGTGTCTTTTGATGTACCAAAGGGTGACACCCACATCTTAATAGTGGCATGCATGCCGGTACATTGGAGGCATGACTCTTGATAGCGTAGACTTGTTATTCATAGATATGGAATCCATAGCTCCTGTTTAGGAGTAATGATATCCTCTTATATGCGTTATCCTGTGATTGGAAAACTGGAGCACTCAACCATTTGGATACATAGGTGTAACCGAATGATATACTGTCATTGGATAGTAAGTTTTCTGATGGTGAGATAATGGAACGTAAGATAAAAATAATCAGAAAGGTAAGACAGAACTTGTCCTTAAGCCAATTATGAATTATCATATGGGGATACAATACACTATGATATATCATGGATACTTAGCTATACGAGCTTTGTAATTCTATGTAGTTCGAGAGTGCAGCTCTAAGCTTTTAGTGGAGTAGCGTTGGAGTTGATAATTATGAAATGTATATCGGGGATATTGGGTTTCATAAATGTCGAGAGCTTAAACTATATAGGTCTATTTAGTCTCCTTTGCTAGCTCACAACATCCTATAACGACACGGCGTGCTTTTCCAATAATTGATGACTTATGTCGGATTTATTAGATTGGTTGAAATTTGAAAGAATCAAATAATTCATGTCTGTTTATCGGTTGAATTAATTTTGTGATAAAATTGATTCAAGATAAACTTGCTGAATTATTGGGATCGAATAATTCTTGTCTGTTTATCAGTTGATTTAATTTTAGATAACTTAGATTAAGATAAACTTGTAGAATTATTGTGAATTGATTTATTTTCTTAGAGATTATCTAGATAAAGTTGTTTTAATCAGATAACTTCTCTATTGGGTTATTTGAATTAAAACTGAGACTTTATCCTATAGAATCTCGAGTGAAAAATAAAAGATTCGCGAGATTTTTTATTTGGCAGTTCGGCCTACCAATGGACGTGTTTGGCCTGCCAATCAGCGAAGGATAGGATCATGTGCTTCCACGTGGTTCTTATTAGATATTGATCCGAATTTGATTCTGATCCAAATTTTGAGACCTAATTTGATGAGGACTGGCCCTAGGACCAACCTCTATAAATAGAGAGTGATTCTCACAAGTTACTTAGATCAATTGAGAGATTAAGAGAGATACTCTGCTAGTGAGAACCTGAAAACTCCTTGAGAGCTTTTGTTCATAAATCACAAACACTTGCTTTGGGTTCTCTTGATTGGTTGGAAGGAGAGTCACCGGTGAAAAAGCTGTACATGTGAGCCCACATTTACTCCGGTCGTGGATAGAGAATAGCAAAGAAGACTAGTTGGTTGAGGCTCTTCTGGAAAGTTACTTCTCTTCACGTTTTGCGAGAGTTCTTCAGCACACAAAGGTTAGTAGGATTTGGTTAATTTATGCATATAGTATGTCAAACTTGTGTTTTAGAAATTACTCTGATGTAAAATTTTTAAAAATTCTACTGCGCACTATATTTCCAACAATCTCATGGTGCGAACACTAAAGTTTACAAGATAAAGAGAATAGGGAACAAAGATAAAAAGTTAAAGTAAGAAAAGAATGTTCATAAGATGCTCATAATTAAAAGTTCATGAGCATAAATGAAATCATGCATTATGAATTTGTTTGTATTCTTTATTATGAAGTGTTTATGTGAAATGATTATGGAAAACATTCTGAGAAATATTTTACGTTAAATGTTTATAAAAAACATTTTTATGTTTTCAAGAAAAGGTTTATAAAGGACATTTTAAGGAAAACGTTTCAAAGATGTTTTATGAAGAACGTTTATGAAAAAATGTTTCAAAAATGTTTAAAGAAAAAACTTTATGAAAAACGTTTTAAGAGAAAGGCTTTCTATGAGAAAAGTTTTTTAAAGCATGTAAAAATGATTTGTGAGTTTACATTTGAACCTACTAAGAAAAAGCTCATTAAAAGTTTCTTCATATTGTAGGTAGTCCTACAGGTGACCAGTAGGACTTGTTTGAGGAGGTTGGTGCTGCGAAGGGCAGATGCGAAGATTCGAGAATGGATACTACTACGGTATGCTTTCGCTGTTCAAAAGAAATGTTTTCTACTATTCGATATAGTGTTTTCAAAGTTTTAAGAAAATCAAAGTTTTAAGCAATGTTTTCAAAGTTTTACGGTGTATTTACTAAATGTTTTATTTACCTATAAAGTTAAGTTTTAATTAATGATTCAGTAAATATTTTCTAGTAAGTTTTAAGAAACGATTTAAAATAGTTTTAAAGTCAAATGTTGAGCAATATCTCAACTTAAATTGCGACAGAAGTCGTAACAGTTTTTAAGAATGTTCTAAAGGATGTTAAAGAAAATAAAAAGGAAAAAAACATTTCAGTATTTTTCTTTCCAAGTAAGTAAGATTAATGTTTAAGAAAATGACGTTTACAAAAGTTGAGTGACTGTCCAAAAAGGCATGGCGTCACATACTTGCAACCCAAAATAAAAATCTTCAATGTGCCCATCTCCTCTCTCTATTGTTCTAGGGTTTTGATTTGTAGATTTTCAACCTCAATATATATATAAAAAAAAATTCTAGCCGATTCTTTCAAGTCCACTGCTATTCGATTGAATTTCTTTCGCCGTTGATGGTCTTTCAACTTCATTTTGTTGACTTTTGTCTGTTTCTTTGGTTCTTGATGATCTTTTGGATCTATTTGTTTTATTATTATTATTATTATTACTATTACTATTTTTTTTGGGTTGATTGGCATCACAAAGTGGTGGTTTATTTCAAGTGTAGATTTCTTAATAGGAACAATGATTTTTTTTACTTTCTTTTGAAAAGTATGGTTAAAATTAAAATTTTTAAATTAAAAATTTTAGTGTGTGAGAGCTTTATATTATAGTTTATTTTTTTAACATTGAAGAATATTAAGGTTTTACATTATGGTGATTAAAAGTTTTTGTTAAAACTGATTTTATCAAACACAATCATGATCAAAACGAAGCTGCCATAATACTTCTAGTTTCTTCTTACATTTCTTTTAAAACTCTAAGTTCATTTGAAAAAGTCATTAAAAATAATAAATTTTAATTATTAAAACTGATTTTATCAAATACAATCGTCCCTGTTTCCTTCCTACCATCTTCCTACCCATTTGCTTATTTCCTCCTCCTCCTCCGTTTTTTATCTCTTCCTTTCCGTACCAAATATTATATAAAGAGAACCAAATTCGTTTCGACATTTCAAAATTGGCTGTGCTCTTGGGTTGTTGAACAGATAAACTTGGCCAAAAAAAAAAAAAAAAAAAATACAGAAATAAAGAAAGAAAGAAAGAAAGAAAGAAAAGTCAATGATTTCCATTAATCTTTCCCCTCCTTCTGCAACTCTTCTTTCACGTCGCCAGTGGGTTTTCTTTTCTCTCTTTCTTATTGCGTTATTTGTAATTTTCTTTCCCTCATTTTAATGTTATATCCCATCTTTTTGATTCCTTTTTGGGTTTCTCATCTCCGTTCTGCTTGAAGTTATCTGAAATCTTTTGTTCAAGTGGAATCTTTGAACCAAAGTTTTTGTTGTTCTTGTCTTATTCTTGTTTATTCACTTGATTATATTGTGAATCATGTTTTTCTTAGTCTTGCTTTTTTTAAATTGATTTTGTACATAGAAGGTGGTTTCAGATCCGTACTTTTTGTTTACTGTGAGGTTCTTAGTGCCAAGATAATGAATGTTGAGGCGAAATTATGCTAAATAAAACGGGATTGTATGGTGCAGCAGACAGCACACGAAAAAAGGAAAATAAATCTTAGGATCAGGAATATATTTAATACCATTAATCGGACTGTCTTCAGAAAACAAGTTTGTTGAATTCATGCTTTTCAAAAGAAATTTGTTGTAACCATTACTGATCATCATTGCACTTTCTCAACTAATCGCAAATTCATGTCAACTTACCATTTGAATTAGCTAAGATAAGATATGGGGACTTACAATTTGATAGTTAGTACTTTTATTTGTGTGCATGGCAGGCCTTTTGAAATTACTTTTACCTGTTTATGTGATTTTTCTCTTGTACCAGACAGTGATATGAGGGTGTTCTTGGCCAATTCTATGACATGCCTAGTCTATCAACATATTTGAGTTGATAAAATGTGTCTTTGACACCCAGCAGAGAAAAGTAAAGTTCTAAAGATGAGATTTTTTTCCTGGGAAATGAAGTTAAATCTCTGTTTTTTATTTTTGTTTCATTTTTATTTTTTAGATTTATTTGATAGTTGCTTTTTTTTACACCAGGAAGTAAGGGCATTTCTCCATCCATGTAGATTTAATTTTTTTTTAAATCATTTTTGTAAGCTCTTAATTTCCTGCTTTCCAACAAAAAGAGAAGAAAAAAGAACCAATAGTTTCTTTTCCATGACTTGATAGAAATAGATTCATTAAGGAGCACAGTTGCATGTGAGAAGCCTCATTCATGCTTCACAAACAGTCAAATGTACTTTTGTTGGTTATTTTCAAAGGTTTACTTCCACCACTTGTCGATATTTCGTCAAGGAAAAGGTTATTATTTGATTGCCTTTCCTGCTGTTCGCAGATTTACATTTTACATTCATAAAGGTTTTACACAGCATCTAGTAAGGCAGATTTTTCATATACCTGACAGCTTTTGACTAAGAATTTTGCTTTCACATATTCTCATTCATAATTTTAAGATTATGGTCGTTTCTATTACATTTGAATTTTATTATAGCTATTGATTGCGATCATACCACCTTTCTTTAGACAACAACAAAATGTGACGAGGTTGTCTAGTTTGGAAATTCTACTGCACGTTATTTTTATCACTCTTGTTGTTGTTGTTTTTGTTGTTTGTTGTTGTCATCTTATTGTAAATGCTTTCTCGTGTTTTGTAGGGCATGCAAAAACCTTAAATTGTTCAGTGGGTTGCACCCTCGAAATTCTTACTTTGCAAGTGGTTATGCATCCAATTTATCATCCATCCGGCTGTCTGGTAAATTGTCGTTTAGTACTAAAGGTGTCGGGGTGACTAGAGCTACTTTGGTTTCTGGAGAGCGTGACCTTTTGGCATATACGAATGGCAATAATATACTCGCAAACGATACTTTTATCAGTGAGCAATCAACAGATACTGCACCGACTAGTACTGGCTTTCCCGCCGAAAATGGTGAATTTGATCTTGATCACCCAACAGAAGGGTTTGCTTCAGTTCCAGAGGCCATTGAAGATATTCGTCAAGGAAAGGTGAGTGGTTTCAGTGCTTCTCATGCTAGAGAATCTGGTACTATAGAAGTTTCTTTTTCACCTTATATTTTTTCATTTTTACGGTTACTAGGTTAACATTCGACTTGCAGCTTGTACTAGTTGTAGATGATGAGGACAGAGAAAATGAAGGAGATCTAATAATGGCTGCTGAACTGGCAACACCTGAGGCTCTGGCTTTCATTGTGAAGCATGGGACTGGCATAGTATGTGTGAGCATGAAAGGGGAAGATCTGGAGAGGTTACAAATTCCTTTGATGGTAAACAAGAAAGAGAATGAGGAGAAACTTTGTACTGCATTCACTGTGACGGTGGTATGTGTTGTTTTTTTAGTTTTGGAATGCTATATATATTATTGTATATCCATGCTTACCTAGTGTTTCTTCCTAAGAAGTTGGCCTTGTTTTGTTTTTTTTTTTTGTTTTTTTATATGTATATATTATCTAATTTTTACATTAAAGAGTGAATGCTTTGTAATTTGTGACTCAAGAATCATGATTGGTGCGTGGTCTAATGCTAGAACTATAAGGAACTTAAAAGGTCAATAATTTTCACATTGACTGAAGAAAAAAAACCATAAGAAGCATGAAGCACTTTTTCAAGAAAGTTAGATGACAACTTTTTTGTAATTTTTAAAGTTTCACGATGTTATTCTTGCCTATTTTTAGCTCTTTCTCGTGTTTGGTTTGTGTGTACATGGAATTTGTAGGATGCAAAACATGGTACAACCACAGGAGTGTCAGCCCATGATAGGGCAACGACAGTGTTAGCTCTTGCTTCCAAAGATTCAAAACCTGATGACTTCAATCGCCCAGGCCATATCTTTCCACTGAAGTATAGAGAGGGTGGCGTTCTGAAAAGAGCTGGACATACGGAAGCTTCAGTTGATCTTGCTGTGCTGGCTGATCTGAACCCTGTTGCAATCCTTTGTGAGGTTGTGGATGATGATGGTTCCATGGCTAGATTACCAAAACTTCGCCAATTTGCACAGCAGAAGAACTTGAAAATTATATCCATTGCTGATTTAGTAAGGTAACATAATTACCTCAAATTTTCAATAAGACCGTTAGTTATTTAATGAGAGAATTTTTTTTTTTCGACCTTCATTTTATAATTTATATTAGTATTGACATTTACCATAGCGCAACATCAGTTTGTCTATGTCATTAAAATTTCAGCCACACGTCTCTTGAGTAATGACCTTTTGTACAAACTGGTTTTCATAACTACATCCTTAAAATTGCAAGCGAAAGGCTTTTAGTAAATAAAGAAACCACATTTATACAGTTATATTTCTTCCTTTTTTTAATTACCTTAGTTTTCTAGTGAGAAACCAAATTGCGAAGGGCTTTTGAATTGCATGGCTAGGGAAATAGAATAACTAGGTCTTGTCACCTTGAGTGATTAGCTAATGTCTACCTTTGTTATTGAAACCTGATTCTTTTCATAGGAACAAACAAGTGGCTGCAGATTGGTGATGCATGGGTTTTGTGTTTATTTGACGCACCCAACTTTTTTATGTGCACATTACATCTGTTTAATGTTACAAAAAATGATGATGCATATAGTTGATTCATTGACTAGACTGCTTGAAAATCTTCAAAGATTAACCCTCTTCTCTGGTTGGCTGGTTGTCAAAAGGCCAAGGCTGATAGTTTCACAGTTATTGGCGTTTGTTGACCGCAAATTATTCTTCTGATAGCTTGATTCGACCTTTGCAGATATAGGAGGAAGAGAGATAAATTAGTAGAGCGTTCGGGTGCAGCACCCATTCCTACAATGTGGGGACCGTTTACAGCCTACTGCTATAAATCAATCTTAGATGGGATTGAGCATATTGCAATGGTTAAGGTGTGAAATTGTAGTTCAATTGTTCAAATCTTTCAATTTGCATTGCTACGGGGTCAAATTTAAAATTTAATTTGAAGCTGATATAACTACACTGCTTTAGTTTTTATCGCTATCACTGATATGCTCAACAGAGCCTACGGTTGGTAAAATTTTATGTGAAGCCACTTATAGCTCCACTGTAATTAATGTGCTCAACACAGCTTAATCTGAGAGCCTAAGTTTGTTAAAATGCTGTATTTTGGTTTAATTCGTAGTCAAAACAAGAGGCATGAATACAATTAAGTTGAGCATTAATCCCAGAGTCATATTTTCAGTGTGGCTGATGTTTTGTCAAGTCTATCACGTGTTTTTGAGGAGTAGATATTTACGTATTTTTGTACATCTAATGTGAAACTTAAAGAGATTAATTTTTTTTTTTTTTTGGGTGATATTGAATATAACAAGTTCTATGCCACAAACAGGGTGATATTGGGGATGGAAAAGATATTCTTGTGAGAGTGCACTCAGAATGTCTCACAGGAGACATATTTAGGTCGGCCAGATGCGACTGCGGGAACCAGCTGGCACTTGCAATGCAACAAATTGAAGCCGCTGGGAGAGGCGTTTTAGTCTTCCTCCGTGGCCACGAAGGAAGGGGCATCGGTTTGGGCCACAAACTTCGCGCTTACAACCTACAAGATAAGGGACGTGATACGGTAGAAGCGAATGAAGAGCTGGGCTTGCCTGTTGACTCACGAGAATATGGCATTGGCGCACAGGTCAGTCCTTGAAATATTCTTCACAGACTACGCTTATTGCTCTGAATGACCATTTCACTTCTTTACGCACTTCATATCCTTGTTATTAAATTGGTATCATTATGTCGAGGGAATGAAAAACTTAACGTGATAACAATTGCCTCAAACGTGAAAGGATGACATGTTTTAAAGAATAATAGATACCTTTGGCTGTCAAATTTTGAAAATCTAATTTCTTTACATGTATTCCTTGCAGATACTAAGAGACCTAGGCGTTCTAACAATGAAACTAATGACAAACAATCCCGCCAAGTATGTCGGCCTCAAAGGTTATGGTTTGACCATTGCGGGCAGGGTCCCACTGTTAGGTCCGATTACAGAGGAGAATAAGAGATACCTGGAGACCAAACAAGCCAAAATGGGACACATCTACAGTTTAGAATTCGATGGCCGTTCTGGCAATCTTATTTGCAGCAACGGAAAACCGAGCTTGGATGCAGCTCCTGATGCTATATCTAACACATAAGCCGTTAATGCCCAACAAGATCAACACAACTCAGTTGTGAGATGCAGACGCACAAGGATAATTTGACGAAGTGGTGATGTTGCTTGCATGAATTTGTGGGGTTCAATTTATTTATTTGTTGGGCTTAAATAAATATTCTGTTTAAATTTTTTTTGTTTGTACTACAATGCAATATTTATTCTTTCTCCCTTCTAAGATATATGTATCTTAAACAATTTATGAAAATTGAAATCGTCTTGGGTCATAATGGCTAAATGAACTTTTGGTAAATGTAATAAAAATAAGGGGCCCAAAATGGCCCTCTCAGTTCTGTGGTAATAATTAAAGAGTTCTCAGGGTTTTTTCTTTTTCTTTTCTTGGAAGTAAGTTTTATAGTCAATTGTTGAGGATGCTTGCCAGTCAAAATAAAACTGCCGCTTAAAAGACGAAGTCACTTCGTTCTTGTTGCCAGCAAGAATGGGCGCAAACTTTATGTTGGGCGTGCTACCTTTTTTTTTTTTTTGGGTCTTCTTTTGGATGCCTTGTTTAATGTATAGATTAGTCAAGTATTTTGTTATCACCCTTTTTATTTATAAAGAACAATCATAGTGACTTTTTGTTTTCTAGACACATGTTACTTCCTATGTTTTTGTTTTTTTGGCAGTCTTTGTCCCTTGCTAAAAAATTGAGTGGATTTTTAAAACTTTAATTAAGATAATCAAGTATTTGTTGCATGCTAACGTAAAATTTATAGAAATCTGCATCATATGTAAAACTTTATTTATCTTTAAAGAAAAAAAGAAGATAAAGGTGGTCTCGGATGTCGTGAACATCCATTAACAATTATTTTGTATTTACTGTAACAATTTTTGTAAAATTTTCAATTATTTGGTTATATGATAAATTAAATTTGATGGAAGCTCAAACCTTAGAAATATACTTTCAAAGGAATTTTGAAGCAAATGTAAGCTTGAGGGTTGGCTAGATTACTTCGGTTAGGATTCCATTGGTGTCTTCTTCTTTTCTTTTTTTTTTCTTTCTTTTTTATTAGAGGATATATTGTCACGACCTAAAACTGGAGGCAGGAACTTAATTGAAAGAATTATTTTTGAAGATCTAAAAAGACAAAACACTTGGAAACTACAATAGGGTCCATAATTTATAAAAGAAGAATTCAAAATGTTTTCGGAGTCTTTAGTGTTGAATAAAAAGAAATAAAATACAAATAGAAAATTTAAAATGAAAATATTCAAAATCTAAAAGAATGCTTATAAAATAAGTAAAAACACAGTTGCGGTGCTTAGTCAAAATAAATATATAAAATAAATTCAAGTCAAAATAAATATATAAAATAAATTCAAATAACAAGTAAATCAAGGTTTATAAATAATCAATTGTCTACTAAGAGTGTTCATTCCATGTATCATCTGTTGTCACGTCCTGGAGTACGGGAGGTGACTTGACGGATTATTTAAATTAATTTAAGGAGTAGTTAATTAAAATCAAGAGTTTAAGGGTTTGAGTTAAATATAAAATGTGAAAATTTAAAGAAAGCCATTGCCTGAATAATTAATATTAAAGAATAAACATAGCGAGTATGGGTCCCATAGACCCACAACTTGTGCACACACATGGTACTGATAATATCATAAATACAACCACAGTCCAAGTACAAATGAAATTAAAATCTTATATGCCTTGTTTTAAATAATAAAAATTAATCTACTAGTCCCTCTATTGTTCCTGGGTCCTGTCAATTGAATCTTCTCCAAACCTAAATGGAAAACCACCTAGAAGGGGGGGAATTTAAAACAAATAAAACGTGAGCGAAAGGCTCATTAGGACTATGTTTTATAAAATAATTTAATTTAAAGAAACATTTCATTATTCAGGGATTATTTAAAAGAAACGTTGAATAAATAAATAAATAAATAAAGTTAAATAAAACCGTTCTTACCCAGAACAGTCTACTCGAACAACCAGAAGTATCATTTTTTTTCCTAGGCAAACCATAATAATATCACCACCGTAGTGGCCCAGTTGGGTTTCGAGACCTGCCCCAAGGTCGATCGCTATACGACCCGATCTCTGATATCGCATCATGCCTATATGTTTATTATCACCATCATTCAAAACCCAATTACCGAGTGTTATCATTTACATTCATTATGAAGTTCATTTTAGTTCACGGTATATTAAAATATAATCGATGAATTCATTTTCAAACAACCGTTGAGAACATTTTAATAGAAATCCTTTTCAAAGCCAAAATAATTTTGAAACTAGGCTATCAAAGAATGGGGTAGAAGTCCTACCTCAATACTCGTGCCGATGCCCTACACCGTAATCCCGGTCCGCTATACGTTAGCTCCGCGGAACCACGAACGATCCTAGATACCAACTAAGTCGATCAATATCTAGTTCGAGACATTCTATGTTACTAAATCATTTCATGATGTCCTAGTGTGCCATTTGTATCTTTAAAATCATTCTATAAGGTTGGAATTTAAATCGGGGTTCAAAATAGTGAAAACGAGTGAAAAATCACAAAATTCTTTATGCTCGGCCGGCCTGTCGGACCCCCTACTTCGGCCGGCCGAACTGTTCCAGAAACCAAGTCCGGTCGGCCAGTCATTCCCCAGGTTCGGCCTGCCGGACGGACGAACACCGGCCTGCCGAACACACAGTTTGGCCTGTCGAATTGGGAAAACCCAAAAATCCAGCCACGGGTTTTTGATTTCCCCCAAACCCAAATCTTGATTTTAACCTATTTTTCTCAAATCCCAGGCATGGAAAACAGTCATAGTTGGTAGAAAAACATACTAGAACACATTTGAACTCATTTAAACAAGATTTAAACTCAAAAATCTCAAAAATCCGAAAATGAGAAAATGGGGAAAAAAGTGAAAAATCTTGAATCCAATCTGTTTTTCTTCAATCTAAGCTTAGATTCTAGTTATTCTAAGTTCATTCAACTCAAATCAAAGGTTTTCTAAGCTCATGCAAACCTAGATTTCAAAAATTCACAAAATTGAAAATTTTGGAAAAAGTTTAGAAATTTCAAAACTAACCTTGAATCGAAGCTTTAAATCCACGTTTTTGATAGCTAAATCTCGTTCCCAAGCTTCCTCCTTGCTAACCCGAAGCTTGAATTTGAATTTGATTCAAAAATTTGAGAGAGAATTGAGAGAGAACGAGGCAAACCGAGAGGGAAGAAGAGAGAGAAGGCTCACGGGCATAGAGATAGAGAAGAGAGAGAGTGAGATCAGGGAGAGTGAAGAGAGAGGGAGAGATAAGAGAATAAATAGAGAGAAACGTTGGACGGTTTTACTGTGTAAAAACCAAATGCCACCCACGATTTTGTAAAATGGAATATTTTTAACATTTTACAAATTGTTGTGTTTTAAAACTCATAACATTATTTTAAAATAATAAGAAATCATTTGAATTCATCAATTTAACAAAACAACCAAAAATTCAAAATCCAACCAAGTAATCAAATTAATGTTGATGTAACGCCCCAGAATTTATTTAATGTTATTGTAATATAAATGATGAATTAGTGTGTCATAATTAATGTTGAAACATTAATTATGGCACACTAATTCATCATTTATATTACAATAACATTAAATAAATTCCGGGGCGTTACATCTGTGCACCAAGAAAAATATAGGAAGGATATACCAAATGAGTAATGTGGAGCGTCGACGACATTCCCAGACACCATGTATTAATTGACTAACCTGAAATAGAAAGCAAGGGTGGGTGAGCATACCGCACCTAATAGGAAATCTATTACTTGCCTCTCGGTTTTTCTTTCTATTAGTAATTATCATAAAATCCTTATAAAGTTATTAAAAAAATCTCATATCAATATAAGAAAAATTCATCATATTCACAGTCTACTTGATAAATCTATAACTCACAATTAGTGATCGTTGCTCAATTACTTTCACACCCATACCGGGTTGTTAGTGAAGGAAAGGAAAGAAAGGATTATAAGAAGTTCCATCATGCCCCAACTGAGCACTTCGTGTCTGTTGTGCCCCGAAAGAGCACCCTGTGAGATAGGCCATCTAGCATTGTCGATATCAAAAATGTGAAATGTCCATTGTGCCCAACAAATGAGCAACTCGTGGGAATTAACATTGATAAACACTTTAGATGGCTTTAGAAATTGTATAGCTGTGCCGCGTAAGCTCTCAACATTTACATGATCTGGTTATAACCCATCTGGCTACTAAAACCCATCCTAAATCATTATACCCACATTAGTCAGTTTTCCATGAAATTCAGGTAGCATAACGGCTTATTTTTGTTAAATCCAAAATTTTATATCTATAAGAAAATGATTTACAATTACATTGTAGTGTGCCATAACTTCAAGATGTACCACACAGAGCAATTATTATTATATCACATAACTAGAATTCACCCAATATCATTCACCATTCCATCCACATCTATCATATCATAAAAATTGTATTTTCAAGGCCACGCTTATATATCATATCATTGACTCAAATTCCAAATCAAAAGTGAACATGTGGGCATCTATTATGTATATAAAAACCAATCTCGAGATCAAAGTGCATATAAAATTAATTCAACAAAAAGTTTAGCTAATAGTAATAATAGTAACAACAACAACAACAACAACAACAACAACAACAACAATGAGAAGAATAAAGATGATGATGATGATGATGATAAGGACGACACATCAATAATCACAAAAACAATAACGACAACAATAATATTAATAGCAATATTAACAACAACAACAATGATAACATATCATTATCAATACCACCAACAACAATGATAGAAACAACAACAGCATATCAAAATCCATTTGATTTTAATTTAAAATTCCAAATTTATTAGCTAATGAAATAAAATATCATGAGAGATGAGTAATAGTGTTCCTAACGACTTAGTTGACGACATTTAATGGCAAAAAGATTTTAAACGCAGTTGTCTGTCAAAACTTTGAATCACCAATCACAGCCTTTGGAATTTTGTCTTGCAAATTTGACACCATAAATGCGTCCAGAGTGTCAAAAACAGGCCGATATGGCATCTTTTCTAATTTGGCGGTGGGGGCAACAGTTGACCACTATTGACCAGCATTGACCAAGGTTGATTGATGAGGCGACAACAGAGATCGGTACCAAAATGAAGCTCTTGACATGAGGATCACCGTTTCAAAGTTGGTTTTCTAAAATAGGGCTCAGTTTGCCAGAAAATGGCACAAAACCAGTGAAGGGTGGCGGTGGGAGGTCGAATTTTCCAACGATGATCGAGGCAGAAAATGGATTGGCTTTGTTCTCCTTATCAAGAGGAACACAACGGTGCAAATGAGCTAGAGAAATGAGGCTGGACGATACCAAAATCAGACATGGAAGCTCTAAAGTAGCGGCGGCCTTTGGCTTGCTCCGGCTGCCTGTGGCGAGTGGTGGGACGACGGGTTGGCGGTTGAGACTTCATGCAGCAACGGTTCTTGTCCCTTAGCGCATGCAAGGCGGCAGATGATGGAGGTGGGTTGGCTAGAGAAGACAGCCATGATGGGGGCTTTCTCTCTTTCTCCCTGTGCTTTGGACGTGTAGCAAAAAGAAGAAAAGAAAAAAAAAGGGAATAGAAAGAAAAAGTAGTGGGAAAAATAGGGGGCATGGGCTTGATCTCTTAAGATTAGTTCTTTGTGTTTTTTTTTTGTTGCTTGTTTGTTTCTTTAGAATAAATTTATGCCCCCAAAATTATTAAAAATTTCAAATTGACCCAAAAATTCTGAATTCTTTTTCAACTAAAACCATGAGTTTTACGTAAATGATTAGGATTCCATTAGTTGCGAAAGCCATAAAAATTAAAATGTCCAAAATAGGTTGAGTTTATGTAAAAAAAGCCAACAACTAACCATTAGACACAACGTCGCAATAGCTAAGAAACTAGCAGTTATACAAGAACCAGTCCATCCAAAGGCAGAGCTACACACAGATCAGGGAGGGCGGTTGCCTCTTCTAAACATTTTTTTATTTCAATATTGTATATAAAACTTTTAAAAAAATACTTTTCACCTCTCCTAAGATCCTATTCCACCCCATGAAATTATATGTTTCTTTTATCTAATTTTTCTTGATAATAATTATTTCTTCTCCGCTCCTCCTGACTAAATTTTCTGGCTCAGCCACTGAGTCTATCAATGCTTTCATGCACTAGCACTAGGCAGTGCTTCTTTGTGACTTAAACAACATACACTATTTGTTAGACATGTATGCCCTAGGAGTAACAATGTAATAAGTTTTTGGAGACCCTTTCATCAATAAAGAATGTATTTATTGTTTATATACCAAATCTTGTCCTCTTTACGTTCATATTAGTTGAATGTATGTTAAACAAAAAAAAGTCTAAGACTGTCGGTCTAAACTTTTAAGAATTAGACTTATGATGGACAAATTATGAGGAAGACACGATTCTTAAGGTGACGGTCTAAATCATAAGATCCGCAATCGAGGGAATAAAGTTGGGCGCTTTATTCATGTAAAGATTGTTATGTTGTCCATATCCTTATTGGGAGACGGTTTGTCTTGACCATCGGAGGTGTACTCCATGAATAGAAACATTGGCACGTTGTCATAGGTGATGATGTCTTGGATCGGGACATAAAGTGAATTGATTTGGATTAATAATTCTGTCTCGACAAATCAATTCACTTTAGACAATCATTTGTATTGTATCTTAATCCTGAGATGAATAGTAGGCCCGTTGTCTTGACTTGTATCTTTTGATGTACCAAAGGGTGACACTCACATCTTAATTGTGGTATGCATGCCAGTATGTTGGAGGCGTGACTCTTGATAGCGTAGACCTGTTATTCATAGATATGAAATCCATAGCTCCTCTAAGGAGTAGTGATATCTTCTTATATGCATTATCCTGTAATTGAAAAACTAGAGCGCTCAACCATTTGGATACATAGGTGTAACCGAATGGTATACTGTCTATGGATGGTAAGTTTTTCGATAGTGAGATAATGAAATGTAAGATAAAAATAATGGGGAAGGTAAGACAGAACTTGTCCTTAAGCCGATTATGGATAATCCTATAGGGATTTGATAGATCGTGATATGTCATGGAGACTTAGCTATATGGGCTTCGTAATTTTATGTAGTTCGAGAGTGCAGCTCCAAGCTTTTAGTGGAGTAGTGTTGGAGTTGATAATTATGAAATGTATATCTGGGATATTGGGTTTTGTGTAATTATCGAGAGCTTGAACTATATAGGTCCATTTGGTCCCCTTTGCTAGCTCACAACATCCTGTAACGATATAGCTTGCTTTTTTAATAATTGGTGACTTATGTCAGATTTATTAGATTGGTTGAAATTTGGAAGAATCAAATAATTCATGTTTGTTTATCAATTGAATTAATTTTTTGTGATAAAATTAATTCAAGATAAACTTGTTGAATTATTGGGATCGGACAATTCTTGTCTATTTATTAGTTTATTTAATTTTTGAATAAATTAAATCAAGATAAACTTGAAGAATTATTAGGAATTCATTTATTTTCTTAGAGATTTTCTAGATAAAGTTGTTGTAATTAGATAACTTTTCTATTAGGTTATTTGAATTAAAACTGAGACTTTATCTTATAGAATCTTGGGTGAAAAATAAAAGATTTGCTAAGATTTTTTTCAACAATTTGGCATGCTGATCCTCAAGTTCAGCTTGCCGATGGGCAAGTTTGGCCTGCCGATTAGGCAGTTCAGCTTGCCAATGTACGAAGGATAAGATTACACATTTTTACGTGGATTTTATTAGATATTGATCCGAATTTGATTCTGGTTTGAATTTTGAGACCTAATATGATAAAGACTAACCCTAAACCCAACCTCTATAAATAAGGAGTAGGTCTTAAGAGTTATTTAGATCAATTGAGATTAAGAGTGATACTCTGTTGATGAGAATCCAAAACTCCCTAAGAGCTCTTGTTCACAAATCACAAACACTTGCTTTGGGTTCTCTCAATTGGTTGGAAGGAAAGTCACTTGGTGGAATATCTATATGTGTGAGCCCACACTCACTCTGATTGTGGATAGAGAATAGCAAACAAGACTAGTTGGTTGAGGCATGTCTGGAACGTTACTTCTCATCGATTGCAGAAGCTTTTCGGCACACAAAGGTTAGTAAGATCTGGTTAATTTATGCATATAGCATGTCAAACTTGTGTTTTGAAAAATACTTTGATATAAAATTTTTAAAATTCTACTGCGTACTATTTTTCCAACAATTGGTGTTAGAGCCATGGTTTTTACATAAATTTACGAGTTTGTGATCATACTATATGTATACATTTTGTGATCTTAATCTCTCTTATGCTTGAATTTAATTTTATAAAGAGTTGGCACTTTAGGTTTCTATATAATTTTATATGTTGTGATGGATTATGTGGTGAATGTTCCTTAATTAATTATGGTTGATTAAATGGTTACTTAATTATTAATTAATTAATTAATTTATACCGGTTATGGTTCCTTAGAGGTTAGATTATGTATCTAGGTTTTTCATGTAATTAGATAGCGGACTATCATCTCCGTCTAGGAATTGTTATTTAGTTTTAAATTTGTAAGAATTTTATAATTAAATAATTATTCTAAGAAGACGGATCTAGAAGGCAGATCTAGAACTCTGGGAATGGAAAGAAGCAACGGGCCAAGAATGGGAAGTCTTCTATTCTTGCTACTACCAAGAGCAAGAAGAAGAAGAAGAAGAACCTAAAGAAGCTTAAGTGCTTCTTCTATGGTAAGGTCAGGCATATAAAGAAGAATTGCAAGGACTTCCTTTCCAAGGGAGGTAGGTGTGATCTTCTATATTTAGAAACTTGTTTGGTTGAGGAATCCAGTGACATCTGGGTCATAGATTCCGGTGCAACTAATCATGTTTATGTTTCTCTGCAGGGATTCAAAGAAACGAGAAGTCTACTACATGAAGACTTAACGCTTCGAATGGGCGATAGATCCTTGGTCTCAGCGGAAGCAGTGGGAGATGTCTATCTTTACTTTGATAATTATAGGAATTTAATTTTGTGAGATTGTTTTTATGTTCCTAAATTTAAAAGGAATTTAATTTCTGTATCTTCTTTATTTAAAGACACCTACGTGGTATCTTTTAATGAAAACGTGGTGATTCGTAAAAACAAATCTTTTATCTATTCTGGATGGATGCAAAATAATCTATAGTTTATCAAACCTAAGATGGACTTATTACTTAATGCTGAAATGAATGATAATGACTCAAAAAGACTTAAAACTTCTCGCTCTAATAAGACTTATCTTTGGCATTTGCGCCTTAGCCATATTAACCTGAATAGGATTCACAGGTTGGTAAGGGATGGATCTTTAAGTCACTTAAAGGTAGAATCTAGACCTCAATGTGAGTCATGTTTGGAGGGTAAAATGACCAAAAGACCATACGAGTCTAAGGGCAATAGGGCCAAAGGGGTTCTAGAACTTGTGCATAGTGATGTTTGCGGACCAATGAACATCCGGGCAAGAGGAGGGTATGAGTATTTCGTCACTTTTATTGACGATTACTCAAGATATGGGCATGTGTACCTGATGCACCACAAAAGTGAAACTTATGATAAGTTAAGGGAGTTTCGGGCTGGAGTGGAAAAGCAATTGGGTAGACCCATAAAGGCACTTCAACCTGATCGAGGTGGGGAATACCTTTCTGATGAGTTCTTGGGACACTTGTTAGAGAATGTGATTTTATCCCATTTGACTGTGTCGGGCACTCCGCAGTAGAATGGCATAGTGGAGAGAAAGAATAGGACTTTGTTGGACATGGTTAGGTCCATGATGAGTTATTCATCATTACCTTTATCCTTTTGGGGATATGTACTACAAACCGCATGTTATCTTTTGAACAATGTGTCTTCAAAATCGGTCCCTAAAACTCCTCACGAGTTGTGGACAAGACGGAAGACATCCTTAAACCATATTCACATATGGGGATGTCCAGCGTATGTCCTGTTTAAGGATCCGAATAAGTTGGAAGCACGTTCGAAAGTTTGTGTGTTTATAGGATATCCAAAAGGGACTAAAGGGGGTTATTTTTATAACCCAAAGGAAAATAAAGTCGTGGTTTCAACTAATGCAACTTTCCTTGAGGAGAGTTAAATGGACGACTTTAAACCTCGAAGTAAAGTGGTGCTTGAGGAGTTAAGGGGTGATCAGTTCACTCTGGAGGTTTCAAACGAAACCATTCTGATCGGTGTAGAAAAACCAAACAAACCTGAACAACAACCTTAGGGGTTTCAGCGTAGTGGGAGGACCAGGCGTCAACCTGTGAGGTATATGTTCAATGGGGAGGTCTTCTTGGCTGAACTGGATGAACATGACAGGGATCCTTATACTTATGCAGAAGCCATGGAGGATGTTGATTCAAGACTCTGGACAGAGGCCATGAACATAAAGATGAAGTCTATGGAGACTAATCGGGTCTGGGAGCTTGTGGATCTTCCTAAAGGGGTAAAACCCATAGGGTGTAAGTGGATCTAGAAGAGGAAAAGAGGAGTGGATGGAAAGATCGAAACCTTTAAGGCTAGATTCGTAGCTAAGGGTTATACGCAAAAGGAAGGAATCAATTATGAGGAAACCTTTTCGCCTGTAGCCATGCTTAAGTCCATCTGAATTCTCTTTTCCATAGCTACCGCTCTTGACTACGAGATTTGGCAGATGGATGTCAAGACGGCTTTTTTGAATGGCAATCTTGATGAGCCCATTTATATGGAACAACCAGACGGGTTCAAGGTCGTGGGTCAAGAGGGTAAGGTTTGTAAGCTGCTAAAGTCCATTTATGGACTTAAGCAGGCTTCTCGTTCTTGAAACATAAGATTTGATCAAGTGATCAAGACTTATGGGTTCTCACAAAACGTGGATGAACCATGTGTTTGCAAACACATCAAGGATGGAAAGGTGGTTTTTCTACTGCTCTATGTAGATGACATTCTGCTAATTGGCAATGACATTGGGGCGTTGTCATCGGTCAAATTATGGTTGATCAAGCAGTTTGACTTGAAGGACTTAGGTGAGGCTAATTTTGTTATTGGTATCTAGATCTTTCAGGATAGGAAGAACAAAATGATAGCTTTGTCTTAGGCCGGCTACATAGATAAAATTCTCAGGAGGTTTGCAATGTAGGATTCCAAGATAGGTGGGCAACCATCTAGGTCTGGAATTGCTCTTTCTAAGAAAGACTCTCCGAAGTCTTATGAAGAAAGAGAATACTAGAAGAAGGTGCCTTATGCTTCGGCAGTGGGTAGTCTCATGTGTGCCATGCTTTGCACTCGACCGGATATTAGCTATGCGGTCGGGATTGTAAGTCGATTTTAGGCAGATCTAGGACCGAACCATTGGGTTGCGATAAAGCATATTTTTAAGTACCTGAGAAGGACTCGAGGCTATATGCTTGTGTATTCGGGTGAGGATTTAACTCCTCTAGGATACCCTGATTCAGATTTTCAATCCTGTCTGGATTCTAGGAAATTGACTTCGGGGTTTGTGTTTACTCTGGGTGGCGGTGCCATCAGTTGGAAAAGTGCGAAGCAAGATTGCACTTCAGATTCAACAATGAAGGCCAAGTATGTGGCTCTGCAATTTCCTTGGGGATCTTGAGGTAGTTCCTGGTATGGATAAAGCGGTATCACTGTACTGTGATAACAGTGCAGCGGTAGCAAATGCTAAGGAACCAAGATTTCATAAGAAGAGTAAGCATATTGATTGGAAGTATCATGTGATAAAGGACTTTGTTAAGGGCGGGCATGTCACGGTGTGCAAGATCGCGTCAGAGGACAATTTAGCTGATCTATTTACTAAGACACTTACTGGGAGAGTCTTCGAGAGGCATGTGGAAGCTATGGGGATGCGAAATTTGCAGTATTTACTCACTTAGTGCAAGTGGGAAATTGTTAGGCATGTATGCCCTAAGGAGTAAAAATGTAATACGTTTGTGGAGACATTTTTATCAATAAAGAATTTATTCTTTTATATATACCAAATCTTGTCCTCTTTACGTTCATATTTGTTGAATGTATGATAAGCAAACAGTAGTCTGAGACTGTCAGTCTAAACCTTAAGAATTGGGCATATGATGGACTGATTATGCGGAAGACACGATTCTTAAGGTGACGGTCTAAAACATATGATCTGCAATCGAGGGAATAAAGTTAGGCACTTTGTTCATGTAAAGATTGTTATGTTGTCTATATCCCTTTTGGGAGATGGTTTATCTTGACCATCGGAGTTGGACTCCGTGAATAGAAACATTGGCATGTTGTCATAGGTGACGGTGTGTTGGATCGGGACATAAAGTGAATTCATTTGGATTAATAATTCTATCTCGACAAATCGATTCACTTTAGATAGTCATTTGTATTGTATCTTAATCCTGAGATGAATAATAGGCCCGTTGTCTCAACTTATGTCATTTGATGTGCCAAAGGGTGACACCCACATCTCAATAGTGGTATGCATACCGGTACGTTGGAGGCATGACTCTTGATAGCGTAGACTTGTTATGCATAGATATGGAATCTATAGCTCCTCTTTAGGAGTAATGGTATCCTCTAATATGCGTTGTCCTATAATTGAAAAATTGGAGCGCTCAACCATTTGGATACATAGGTGTAACCGAATGGTATACTATCTTTGGATGGTAAGTTTTCTAATGGTGAGACAATGGAACGCAATATAAAAATAATCGGGAAGGTAAGACAGAACTTATCCTTAAGCCGATTATGGATGATCATATGGGGATGCGATACACTATGATATGTCATGGAGACTTAGCTACACGAGCTTCGTAATTCTATAAAGTTCGAGAGTGCAGCTCCAAGCTTTTAGTGGAGTAGCGTTGGAGTTGATAATTGTGAAATATACATCTGGTATATTGGCTTTCATAATTCTCATGAGCTTGAACTTTATAGGTCCATTTTGGTCCCCTTTGCTAGCTCACAAAGTCCTGTAACGACACGGCGTGCTTTTCTAATCATTAGTGACTTATGTCGGATTTATTAGATTGGTTTAAAATTTGTAAGAATCAAATAATTCATGTCTACTTGTCGGTTGAATTAATTTTGTAAGAAATTAGTTCAGGATAAACTTGTTGAATTATTGCAATAAAATAATTCTTGTCTGTTTTTCGGTTGTTTTAATTTTGGACAAATTAGAACAAGATAAACTAGTAGAATTACTGTTTGCTTATCATACATTCAACAAATATGAACGTAAAGAGGACAAGATTTGGTATATATAAAAAAAAAAAATTCTTTATTGATAAAAATGTCTCCAAAAACGTATTACACTTTTACTCCTTAGGGCATACATGTCTAACAATCTCCCACTTGCACTAAGTGAGTAAATACAGCAAATTTCGCATCCCCATAGCTTCCACATGCCTCTTGAAGACTCTCCCAGTAAGTGTCTTCGTAAATGGATCAGCTAAATTGTTCTCTGACGTGTTCTTGCACACCGTGACATGTCCGCCCTCAACGAAATCCTTTATCACATGATACTTCCGATCAATATGCTTACTCTTCTTGTAAAATCTTAGTTCCTTAGCATTAGCTACCGCCCCACTGTTATCACAATACAGTGATACCGCTTTATCCATACCAGGAACTACCTCAAGATCCCCAAGGAACTTGCAGAGCCACACTGCTTCTTTTGAAGCATCATTAGCCGCCACATACTCAGCCTCCATCGTTGAATCCGAAGTGCAATCTTGCTTCGCACTTCCCCAACTGATGGCACCACCACCCAGAGTAAACACAAACCCCGAAGTCGATTTCCTAGAATCCAAACAGGATTGAAAATCTGAATCAATGTATCCTAGAGGAGTTAAATCCTCACCCGAATACACAAGCATATACCCTCGAGTCCTTCTCAGGTACTTGAAAATATGCTTTACGGCAACCCAATGGTTCGGTCCTGGATCCGCCTGAAATCGACTTACAATCCCAACTGCATAGCTAATATCCGGTCATGTGCAAAGCATGGCATACATGAGACTACCCACTGTCGAAGCATAAGGCACCTTCTTCATGTATTCTCTTTCTTCATAAGACTTTGGAGAGTCTTTTTTAGAAAGAGTAATTCCAGACCCAGATGGTTGCCCACCTTTCTTGGAATCCTGCATTGCAAACCTCCTGAGAATTTTATCTATGTAGCCGGCCTGAGACAAAGCTATCATTTTGTTCTTCCTATCCCGAAAGATCTGGATACCGAGAACAAAATTAGCCTCACCTAAGTCCTTCATGTCAAACTACTTGGTCAACCATAATTTGACATATGACAACGCCCCAACGTCATTGCCAATTAGCAGAATGTCATCTACATAGAGCAGTAGAAAAACCACCTTCCCATCCTTAATGTGTCTGTAAACACATGGTTCATCCACATTTTGTGAGAACCCATAAGTCTTGATCACTTGATCAAATCTTATGTTCCAAGAACGAGAAGCCTGCTTAAGTCCATAAATAGACTTTAGCAGCTTACAAACCTTACCCTCTTGACCCGCGACCTTGAACCCGTCTGATTGTTCTATATAAATGGACTCATCAAGATAGCCATTCAGAAAAGCCATCTTGACATCCATCTGCCAAATCTCATAGTCGAGAGCGGCAACTATGGACAAGAGAATCCGGATGGACTTAAGCTTGGCTACAGGTGAAAAGGTTTCCTCATAATCGATTCCTTCCTTTTGCGTATAACCCTTAGCTACCAGTCTAGCCTTAAAGGTTTCGACCTTTCCATCTACTCCTCTTTTCCTCTTGTAAATCCACTTACACCCTATGGGTTTTACCCCTTCGGGAAGATCCACAAGCTCCCAGACCCGATTAGTCTTCATGAACTTCATCTCTATGTTCATGGCCTCTGTCCAGAGTCTTGAATCAACATCCTTCATGGCTTCTGAGTAGGTATAAGGATCCCTGTCATGTTCATTCGGTTCAGCCAAAAAGACCTCCCCATTGAACATATACCTCTCAGGTTGATGCCCGATCCTCCCACTACGCCGACGCCCCTGAGGTCGTTGTTCAAGTTTGTTTGGTTTTTCTACACCGATCGGAATGGTTTCGTTTGGAACCTCCAGAGTGAACAGATCACCCCTTAACTCTTTAAGCACCACTTTGCTTCGAGGTTTAAAGTCGTCCATGTAACTCTCCTTTGGGTTATAAAAATAACCCCCTTTAGTCCCTTTTGGATATCCTATAAACACACAAACTTCTGAACGTACTTCAAACTTATTCGGATCCTTAAACAGGACATGAGCTAGACATCCCCATATGCGAATATGGTTTAAGGATGTCTTCTGTCTTGTCCGCAACTCGTGAGGAGTTTTAGGGACCGATTTTGAAGGCATATTGTTCAAAAGATAACATGCCGTTTGTAGTGCATATCCCCAAAAAGATAAAGGTAATGATGAATAACTCATCATGGACCTAATCATGTCCAACAAAGTCCTATTCCTTCTCTCTGCTACGCCATTCTGCTACGGAGTGCCCGGCGCAGTTAAATGGGATAAAATCCCATTCTTTAACAAGTGTCCCAAGAACTCATCAGAAAGGTATTCCCCACCTCGATCAGATCGAAGTGCCTTTATGGGTCTACCCAATTGCTTTTTCACTTCAGCCTGAAACTCCTTGAACTTATCATAAGTTTCGTTTTTGTGGTGCATCAGGTACACATACCCATATCTTGAGTAATCGTCAATAAAAGTGACGAAATACTCATACCCTCCTCGTGCCTGGATGTTCATTGGTCCGTAAATATCACTATGAACAAGTTCTAGAACCCTTTCGACCCTATTGCCCTTAGACTCGTATGGTCTTTTGGTCATTTTACCCTCCAAACTAGATTCACATTGAGGTATAGATTCCACCTTTAAGTTACTTAAAGGTCCATCCCTTACCAACCTTTGAATCCTATTCTGGTTAACATGGCCAAGATGCAGATGCCAAAGATAAGTCTTATTAGAGTGAGAAGTTTTAAGCCTTTTTGAGTCATTATCATTTATCTCAGCATTAAGCAATAAGTCCATCTTAGGTTTGATAAAATATAGATTATTTTGCATCCATCTAGAACAGATAAAAGATTTGTTTTTATGAATCACCACTTTTTCATTAAAAGATACCACGTCGGAGTCTTTAAATAAAGAAGATACATAAATTAAATTCCTTTTAAATTTAAAAACATAAAAACAATCTCGTAAAATTAAATTCCTATAATTATCAAAGTAAAGATGGACATCTCCCACTGCTTCCGCTGAGACCAAGGATCTATCGCCCATCCGAAGCATTAAGTCTTCACATAGTAGACTTCTTGTTTCTTTGAATCCCTACAAAGAAACAAAAACATGATTAGTTGCATCGGAATCTATGACCCAGATGTCGCTGGATTCCTCAACCAAACAAGTTTCTGAATATAGAAGATCACACCTACCTCCCTTGGAAAGGAAGTCCTTGCAATGCTTCTTTATATGCCCGACCTTACCACAGAAGAAGCACTTAAGCTTCTTTAGGTTCTTCTTCTTCTTCTTCTTGCTCTTGGTAGTAGCAGGAATAGAAGACTTCCCATTCTTGGCCCGTTGCTTCTTTCCATTCCCAGAGTTAGGATTGGAACCAGAAGCAGCTACCATGTTGGCCTCACCACCAGCAGGAGACTCCCTGATCAGCAGTTCAAACTCCTGTAACTGTTTCATCAGTTCTGTCAAGGTCATATCCCGTCTATTGCTTAAATTAAAAGTAGCTCTAAACAGAATAAATTCCTTAGACAGAGTCTCAAAGACCATAGTCATCTGAGTTTCAGCATCGATGTCGGCTCCATTGGTTTGAGCCTCAGCAAGGTAACCCATGACCAACATCATGTGCTCCTTTACAGATGTCCTCGGTCTTTTTCTATAGTTTAAGAGTTTCCGAAGCGCCCCTTGCCGCTTTGTTATGGCCTGGCCTCCAAACATGTCCTCAAGATTATCCAAGATCTACTTCGCAGTCTCATAATTCTGATGTTGAGCCTGCAGCACGTTGTTCATGCTAGCCATAACATAGCAGCGGGCCTAATCATTAGCATCTTTCCAGTGGTCGTACGCTTGGAATTGCTCATTACTTAAGTCTCCCGTAGGCTCGGGAGGACAAGGGGTTGTCAGTATATATTTCAGTTTCTCAAAGGATAGGACGATGTCCAGGTTCCGTTTCCAATCGTTATAATTCTCACTAGTTAATTGGTTTTTGTCAAGTATCGATGATAAAGCATTTTTAGACATTTTCAATCTACAATAAAGAATCATATACCAAACATAAGCAAACATATATAATAATTTAGTAAGATAACACAATCATGTAAAATCGTACAAATGTGTTTATGTGTCAAAACTTTGAAAATATCACAACCTTACAACGATAATTCCCAACTCAGAATTCAACAAGCTCCTAGGGGAATCATGTCAAATTCAATTAGGAACACAGATCCCCTCTTGATTAATATATGCCATCCAGGTCCCGTATGATCCAGCATATACTAATAATCGTTTCTTTGGCCATTAATTTTATTAACAGAGCTCTTAGGGGAGATTAATAATAAAATGAACGTGAGTGTATAACCAACGTTTCAATATTTTATCCATAATTTATAATCACCACCTAGGGGTGTGCAACCATAAATCATACTAAAATACCTTATCCTTTCAGAGATCTATTCTGATACATGATAGAAATCCCTTCCTAGGGGTCGGGACCACCATGTTCTTCCTATGGACCAACGATGGAGGCCTTAGGTCCTCTCTTCGAAAAAATTCTCCTACTCAATCTTTTGAAGTCAAGGTTTTATTTTAAAATTATACATGAACAATTTTAATATGAGCGGCACTCCCTATCCTATATGACATGTTATCAATATACATGGTAAATCATATTATAATGCAGACAAGCAAAGCTACAAGCAAAATAATAATAACCATAATATTATGGTTCCACCCTAGAGAATAGAAAACTAAGATTACAAGAGAAAAATCGAGACATTTATTGATTCTTCATCCTTGAATCCTCAAGCTGTATTCTTCTTCATGTAATATCCATCTTCAAGTCTTCAATCCCGTATGAATCGAATACTTCATATTTTTGATCATATCCAAATTTAATGTTTCTTAGAATCGTCCCAAAAATAAAATTAAAACTACACCGAAAAAAGTGCACCTTTTTTGGACACTTGGCAGCTCTCAGTCGGCAGGCCGATCTGGGTGATCGGCCTGCCGATCATGAAGGTTCGGCCTGCTGGCAGAGCACCCAAATTTCTGCCCCACTGTCGACCTGCCGGACCACACGTCTGGCCTGCCGATCTGTGACCTTCGGCCTATCGAACTATGAGGTCCGGCATGCCAACCGAGCAAAAAACCCTCATTCTAAAAAATACAATTTTAATGCAATTCATCAATTTTATTTTCAACAATTCAAAAATATAAAATTAGAGACTCGTGAAATACCTGGAGGCGCTATCATCAATCTTTTAGATCTGTCTTCTCTAAATAATTATTTAATTTCAAAATTCTTACAAATTAAAAAATTAAATAACAATTCTTAGACGGAGATGATAGTCCGCCATCTAATTACATGAAAAACCTAGAACACATTCTAACATCTAAGGAACCATAACCGGTATGAATTAATTAATTAATTAATAATTAAACAAAGATTTAATCAACCATAATTAATTAATAAACATTCACCACATAATCCATGACAACATATATATTATATAGAAACCTAGAGTACCATCTCTCTATAAAATTCAATTCAAGCATAAGAGAGATTAAGATCATAAAATTTATGCATATAACATGATCACAAACTCATAAATTTATGTAAAAAACATGGCTCTGATACCAATTGTTGGAAACAAAGTGCGCAACAAAATTTTTTAAAAAAATTTCATTAGAGTAATGTCTAAAACACAAGTTTGAAATGTTATATGTATAAATTAGATAGATCTTACTAACCTCAGTGTGCCGAAGAACCTCTGCAACTTGTGTAGAGAAGTAACGTTCCAAAAGAGCCTCAACCAACTGGTTTTCTTTGCTATTCTCTATTCACAACCGGAGTAAGTGTGGGCTCACACGTACAGCTCTTCCACCGGTGACTCTCCTTCCAACCAATAGAGAGAGAACCCAAAGCTAGTGTTCGTGATTTGTGAACAAAAGCTCTCAGGGAGTTTTCAGATGCTCACTAGAAGAGTATCATTCTTAATCTCTTCACTGATCTGAGTAAATCATAAGACTCACTCCCTTTTTATAGCTATTGGTCCTGGGGTCACTCCGTATCAGATTAGGTTTCAAAAACTCAAAACAGAATCAAGTTTGGATCAATATATGATAAGATCCGCATGAAAACGCGTAATCTTATCTCTCGCTGATCTGCAGGCCGAATAGCCTGATCGACAGGCCGAACAGGCCCCATCGGCAGGCCAAACACGTCATTCAGTAGGCCAAACTCCCAAGAAAAAATCTCCGTAAATCTTTTATTTTCCACCCGAGATTCTAAAGGATAAAGTCTCAGTTTTCATTCAAATAACCCAATAGAGAAGTTATCTGATCAAAACAAACTTTATCAAGATAATCTCTAAGAAAATAAATCAATTCACAATAATTCTACTAGTTTATCTTGTTCTAATTTGTCCAAAACTAAAACAACTGATAAACAGACAAGAATTATTTAATCGCAATAATTCAACAAGTTTATCTTGAACTAATTTCTTACAAAATTAATTCAACCGATAAACAGACATGAATTATTTGATTCTTACAAATTTTAAACCAATCTGATAAATATGACATAAGTCACCAATTATTGGAAAAGCACGCCGTGTCGTTACAGGACTTTGTGAGCTAGCAAAGGGGACCAAAATGGACCTATAAAGTTCAAGCTCATGATAATTATGAAACCCAATATCCTAGATATACATTTCACAATTATCAACTCCAACGCTACTCCACTAAAAGCTTGGAGCTGCACTCTCGAACTTTATAGAATTACGAAGCTCGTGTAGCAAAGTCTCCATGACATATCATAGTGTATCGCATCCCCATATGATCATCCATAATCAGCTTAAGGACAAGTTCTGTCTTACCTTCCTGATTATTTTTATCTTACGTTCCATTGTCTCACCATTAGAAAACTTACCATCCAAAGATAGTATACCATTCGGTTACACCTATGTATCCAAATGGCTGAGCGCACCAGTTTCCCAATTACAGGACAATGCATATAAGAGGATATCATTACTCCTAAAGAGGAGCTATGGATTCCATATCTATGAATAACAAGTCTACACTATCAAGAGTCATGCCTCCAATGTACCGATATGCATATCACTATTGAGATGTAGGTTTCACCCTTTGGTACATCAAAAGACACAAGTCAAGATAACGGGCCCATTATTCATCTCAGGATTAAGATACAATACAAATGACTATCTAAAGTGAATCGATTTACCGAGATAGAATTATTAATCCAAATCAATTCACTTTATGTCTCGATCCAACACATCATGACCTATGACAACGTGCCAATGTTTCTATTCATGGAGTCCAACTCCGATGGTCAAGACAAACCATCTCCCAAAAGGGATATAGACAACATAACAATCTTTACATGAATAAAGTGCCCAACTTTATTCCCTCGATTGCAGATCATATGTTTTAGACCGTCACCTTAAGAATCGTGTCTTCTGCATAATCAGTCCAACATATGCCCAATTCTTAAGGTTCATACTGACAGTCTCAGACTACTATTTGTTTATCATACATTCAACAAATATGAACGTAAAGAGGACAAGATTTGGTTTATATAAAAGAATAAATTCTTTATTGATAAAAATGTCTCCAAAAACGTATTACATTTTTACTCCTTAGGGCATACATGTCTAACAAAACAAAGGCTAGTTTTACTCATCAAAGTAGAGCCAGAAGGGACCCAATCAGTCGTACATGCACATTGAGTCCTTGCATGGCCAACTTGCATGTTCATTCTGTACACGTACACATGTAGGAGCGGTGTGTCCAGCAAAGATTCAAGATTCAAGATTCAAGATTTGAATTCTTTGTTCAAGATTTGAATTCTTTGTAATCTTATTTTAGTTTAGGTTTCAATTTCAAAAATTGAAATTTAGAATCTTTGTTTTGACTTTATTATAGGTGTGAATAGGAGGAAGTAATTTTGAGTTAAACAATTCCATCCTAGGGCTTTATTTAGGCGTTTCTTTCATTAAGGGTAGATTAGGAATTTTACATTAAAAATAAACCCTATGTGAATTTCAGCCATATAAGGCCATCTTATAGATTATGCAATTTAATTTTTGATGTTCATTCATATTGAAAGTTTTTCTTCTTAAGTTCTTGAAGAAAACTTTTCTCAACTTATCAAGGATTCCTTGTGGCATTCAATTGACTTATCAAATGAACTTTCCATACCCGTTTGTGGCGTTTCCATCATACCAAGGTTCTTGCTTTGCTAAGCAACGGGTCATAGTTCCACTCAACTTGAGAGGTCTTGGGGTTCAAAATTTTAGATTTAGTATTGGGTTTCGTCACGTGGTTCGCGTGGCTCGTATCAGTTGGTATCAGAGCCTAGGATTGTCAGGTTTGCTTATCCTTTTCTTGTTTCTAGGCCAAATTTGTGAATTAGGGTTAGGGTGTCAATTCGACAATATATATATATATATTTCAAATTTGGTTCTTTAGGGTTTTTTGAAATCATCATTGGTGGTTCCTGAATTGTTTCTCTAGTCTTGAAAGAGTCAAACCTGAATTGCTCTTTTTGGTTTCTAGGGTTACAATTTTTTTTTTCATTCTTGAATTTTTTTAGGATTCTGCATTGATTCTTTAGTTTTTTTAGGTTTCTTTTGTGGGATTCTTGTAATCTTGATATTGCAATTCTAGTTTGACATTGTGGATTCTATCTTGTGACGCCGCTTTACAATCTTGATTTGTTCTAGTGGTTCCTTACCAAATTATAAAAAAAAGAAAAGAAAGGAAAAGAAAGGAAAGAAAAGAAAAGAAAAGAAAAGAAAAGAAAAGAAGGAAGAAAGAAAAAAAAATCAAGAGGATCCAAAAAAAAAAAAAAAAAAAAAGAGCCTGGGAACCCTTCTTAAAATTTTTTGTTCTATTCTTGTTTCTTACGTCTTAGACCCCCTTTTGCCAAAACCCCACGCTTGAGTGACAAAATTCATCAAAATCTGTGACCAAATTTGAGTCCTTTGGTTTGTCTCTTACCTTAAATTGATGCTTGAATCCTTCTTGTTATTGTTTGATTAGTTTTGAAAGAACTAAAAGAAGAATACGAGTGGAAAAAGGAAAAGAGAGTGAGCATATTAGTGGGTAAAAGCCAAATTAATTGAGTGAAACACAAGTGAATTTTAGTGAATCATTTTATTTCGAGTGAAACACGTGAAGGAGTGTGGTGAGGTTCCTTTCTATATTGTTCTAACTTTCTTTTATAGAATTCAATCATGTCTCAAAATCAAGAGAATAACACAAATGAAGAGGTTCAACCACCTATTGGACCAAATTTGCAAATGCAAGCATTCATGGGGGAGATGAGACAGATGTTGAGGAGGGAGTTAGATAAAATCCATGAGAGGTTGGATAGGGTAGAAGAGGGAACACAACAGGGGCAACCACCAATTGTTCCAAATGCCCTAAGGAGGAATAGGTTGTACCAATGAGAAGTGGAGGATTTGGATGAACTTGAAGGGGACGGTTTAGAGGAAGAGTTTGATAGGATGTCAGTGAGCAGCCATAGGAGATTTGGTCAGGGTAGAGAAGCTAGGAACCAGATAGACGACAACTTGGGAAGTATCAAGATGAAAATTTCAGCGTTTCAAGGAAAAAAGTGACGCCGAAGCATACCTTGAGTGGGAAAAGAAGATGGAGTTAGTCTTTGATTGTCACAACTACTCCAAATTAAAGAAGGTAAAACTTGTTGCTATTGAGTTTACTGATTATGCTATTGTGTGGTGGGATCAGTTGTGCATCAATAAGAGGCGGAACGAGGATCATCCTATTGAAACTTGGGATAAGATGAAGAGAGTGATGAGACTATGAGTTGTGCCAAGTCACTACTACCAGGATCTATACCTCAAGTTGCAAGGTCTCCATCAAGGTAATCAAAGCATAGATGAATACTATAAAGAGATGGAGATGGCTATGATTAGAGCTAATGTGGAAGAGGATCGGGAGGCAACAATGTCAAGATTTTGAATGGTTTAAACCGAGAGATTGCTAACACGATCAAGATACACCATTATGTGGAGTTGGAGGATTTGGTACATATGGCAATCAAGGTTGAGAGGCAACTCAAGAGAGGTGGTGCACGGCCAAGACCAGCCCCACAACATCCAAACATCGCTCCTTGGAGGATGAGCTACCCAAAGAAAGAAGAAAATCCACCCACCTCTAAGGCCAAACCTGAGCACAAACCAACCACCTCCACCATGGTTTCTCAAGGTAAATCAACCCCTACTTTGAATCGTTTTAGTGATATTAAACACTTCAAATGCCAAGGGAGAGGGCACATAGCTAGCCAATGTCCAAACAAGCAAGTTATGGTGATCTGGGAAGATGGTGAAATTGAATCCGAAGATAGAGCTAGACTTGATGATATGCCACCATTGGAGGATGCCCCCATGGGAGATGATGAACTCAGGACAGAGCACAGTGAGATGTTAGGATTAGTCACACGTCGAGCCTTAAGCTTGCATGCTAAAGAAGAGGAAGAAGAAGTATAGCGGGAGAACATCTTTCACACTCATTGCCATGTTAAAGACAAGGTATGTAGTGTTATTATCGATGGTGGAAGTTGAACTAATGTTGCAAGCAAGTCCATGGTCGAAAAGCTAGGGCTTACAACCATTAAGTACCCTCGACCATACAAGCTACAATGGTTGAATGATAGTGGTGAAGTGAGGGTTACAAAGCAGGTGGTCGTACCATTTCGGATTGGTAAATATGAAGATGAAGTCTTGTGTGATGTGGTGTCGATGCAAGCTGGACATCTCCTATTAGGAAGACCATGGCAATTTGATCGACATGTGTAGCATGACAGCTTCACCAATAAGTACTCATTCTTGTTCAATCAACGGACAATCACCCTCGTTTTGATGATGCCAAAACAAGTCTATGAGGATCAAGTGAGATTACAAAAATTAAGAGAACAAAAGAAAGCGAGAGATCAAGATAATTTAAGAGAGCAAAGAAAGAAAGTGAAAAGAAGAGTGAGGCCATGCATAGTGAGGATGAGGGGAGAGAGAAACACACTGCCAAAGAGAGAAAAGAAGAGAGAAAGCCCAAATTCAATGAGGAAGAAGGGAGAGAGAAGAGTTTAGCCAAAGAGGTAAAATCAGAGAGAAAACAAAGAAATTTCTATGCAAAAACAAGTGAGGTTAAGCGAGCATTGCTTTTAAAATGGCCAATGGTTGTACTCATGTACAAAGAGACCCTTTTAAACACTGACCAACTTGACTCTTCTTTGCCTAGTGTTATTGTTCCTCTTTTGCAGGAGTTTGTGGATGTGTTTCCCGAGGAGTTGCCACATGGTTTACCACCTACCCGAGGGATTGAACATCAAATTGATTTCGTGCCCAGTGCATCAATTCCAAATCGACCAGCATATAGGAGCAACCCATAAGAGACGAAGGAGCTTCAAAGGCAAGTCGAAGATTTGATGAAAAAAGGGTACGTGAGAGAAAGCATGAGTCCTTGCAAAATTCCTGTTATTCTAGTGCCTAAGGATGGGACATGGAGAATGTGTGTTGATTGTAGAGCAATCAACAACATAACGGTAAAATATCGCCACCATATTCCTCGCTTGGATGTTATGCTAGATGAGTTGCATGGTTCTTGTGTGCTTTCTAAGATTGATCTTAAGAGTGGGTATCATCAAATACGAATGAAAGAAGGAGATGAATGGAAGACAGCGTCTAAAACTAAATATGGGCTATATGAGTGGTTAGTTATACCGTTTGGATTAACTAATGCACCTAGCACTTTCATGCGTGTAATGAATCATGTTTTGCGTGCTTTCATTTGTAAATTGGTTGTTGTGTATTTTGATGATATTCTGATTTACAGCAAGAGTTTGCAAGAACATATCTCATATTTACGTTCGGTTTTGGATGTGCTTTGAAAGGAGAAGTTATATGCTAACCTCAAAATGTGTACTTTCTGCATCGATAAGCTTGTTTTCCTAGGTTTTGTTGTGAGTGCTAAATGTATTGAGGTTGATGAAGCGAAGATCAAAGCCATCCAAGATTAGCCGACCCCTTCTAGTATAGGTGATGTTATAAGTTTTCATAGACTTACTAGTTTCTACAGGAGGTTCGTGAAAGATTTTAGCACCATCGTTACATCGCTTACCCAAGTTATCAAGAAGAGCATTGCATTCAAATGGGGTGAAGAACAAGAGAAGGCATTTCAGCTCATTAAACATAAGCTTACTCATGCTCATTTACTTGCTCTACCTAATTTTTCTAAAACGTTTGAAATTGAATGTGATGCTTCTGGTGTAGGTATAGGCGCTATTCTTATGGAAGATGGACGACCACTTGCGTACTTTAGCGAGAAGCTAAGAGGCGCTGCACTTAACTACCCTACTTATGACAAAGAGTTGTACGCATTGGTTCGAGATTTAGAGACATGGCAGCACTACTTGTGGCCAAAGGAGTTTGTGATTCATATGGATCATGAATCCTTGAAGCATTTGAAAGGTCATCACAAGCTAAACAAGAGACATGCTCGATGGGTTGAATTCATTGAGGCTTTTCCCTATGTCATTTGGTATAAACAAGGTAAGGAAAATGTGGTTGCGGATGCGCTTTCACTTAGGTATGCCTTAATCTCTATTCTTGATGCTAAGTTTCTTGGTTTTGAACACATTAAGGGACTTTATCTTGATGATCATGACTTTGGGGAGATTTATAAAACTAGTGAAAAATCTACAGAGGGTAAGTTCTATAGGCATGAGGGCTTTTTGTTTAGAGAAAATAAAATATGTATGCCTAATTGCTCATTGAGAGACTTGTTAGTTTGGGAATCCCATGGTGGAGGGTTAATGGGACACTTAGGAGTCACTAAAACTCTAGCTATTTTGCAGGAGCACTTTTATTAGCCACACATGAAATGGGATGTTGAGAGAATTGGTGGTAGATGTGTCACCTATAGGCAAGCTAAATCAATGATTCAACCGAATGGTCTTTACATGCCCTTACCAATTCCTAGTTCACCTTGGATTGATATTTCAATGGACTTTGTTTTAGGCTTACCTAGAAGTAGGCATGGATGGGATTCAATCTTTGTGGTTGTAGATCGTTTTTCTAAGATGGCTCATTTTATCCCTTGTCATAAGACTGATGATGCTTCTCATGTTGCAGATTTGTTCTTTAGGGAGATTGTACAATTACATGGTATACCTAGGACAATCGTTTCAGATCGGGATGCTAAGTTCTTGAGTTACTTTTGGAAGACATTATGGGGAAAAGTAGGAATGAAACTTTTGTTTTCTACTACTTGTCATCCTCAAACTGATGGTCAGATAGAAGTAGTTAATAGGACTTTATCCACTTTGTTGAGGGTTGTCATTAGTAAGAACATTAAGACCTGGGAGGATTGTCTACCACATGTTGAGTTTGCTTATAATCATACCATTGATTCTGCTACTAAGTTTTCACCGTTTGAAATTGTTTATGGTTTTCATCCTTTAACTCCTTTGGATTTAACACCTTTACCTGTTTCTAAGCATGTGAACTTAGATGGTAAGAAGAAGGCAGAATTTATGAAGCAACTCCATGAGAGAGCACGGCTCAACATAGAGAGGAGAACCGAACAATACATCAAGCAAGCTAACAAGGGATGTCAGAAGATGGTTTTTGAGCCCAGTGATTGGGTGTGGTTACACATGAGGAAAGAATGATTTCCAGCACAAAGACGTTCTAAGTTGCTACCCTGAGGAGATGGTCCTTTTCAAGTGCTAGAATAGATCAATGACAATACCTAGAGACTTGACTTACTAGGTGAGTTCAAGATTTGAATCTTGAATCTTTGCTGAACACACCACTCCTACATGTGTACGTGTATGGAATGAACATGCAAGTTGGCCATGCAAGGACTCAATGTGTGTGTACGGTTGATTGGCTCCCTTCTGGCTCTATTTTGATGAGTAAAACTAGTCTTTGTTCACCCTTAGTAGTGAACACACTCTCTTCTTGTTGTAGAACTCTCCAGACTAGGTTATTCAGCTCTTCTTTGAATCTTTTAGCTCGAGCCCTTGTCATCGGACCAATTGGAACTTGAATCGGATCGTGAAAATTCCTTGCAGCCTTGATGTCCTCATCACTACAGCTATAGTCACCAACCCTCCCTTATCTATTTTTACAAAGACAACCCAGATCTACCTATGGAGGCAACTATACTTCTAGCCCTTACAAAGACAACTTTTCTACCTTTTGAACCCAAATCTCAAACAATAGTTTACTACTCCTCCCACCATCTCCCTTTATGTTAGTTCCTCTATTGTCATATTTTGTGTTATCTTGATCTCATAGCATAACTTTGGTCACTTGACAACAGAGTGGGCCTTAGAAGTCATTTTCTTCGGTTCATTTTGAGCCTAATCAACCTGAATACTTCGTTGGTGGTCCTGCCAAAAGCTATGTTGTATGGACTTGTCAATTATTCCAACGACATCAACATCACCACCAGCAAGTTGGAAGCTTCCATATGTGCTACCTTGAAACGTTGCACCCTACGGATCTATCGAATCCCATAATTTACATTTAATTAGTAATTAATCTGAGTTTACATTCAAATTAATTCTTCTTGAAAATATCTACCGAATGCACTTATAGTCATAGAGGCACTGCTTGGCACTCAGTCCTTCCCTAAGACATCCTGTCTTTTTCGATGGCCAAACCCCCTTGTTATTTTACATATCGGTGCTATCTGGATTTATTAAACTCAACAATTCGAAAACTGTGAGCTAGTATAAGGATAAAATGAGCATTATATAATTTAAGCTACAATAATAACAAAAAAATTAATGCCAGATTAATTTATTTGTTTAATTATTAACTCAATGTTATTCCACTAAAAGCCAAAGTTGAACTCTTGATTATATACCATATTATGAAAACTCTAAATTTTTTTGTCCATAATCTCTAATTGTATGTACTATCTGCCATAAGTTATCCATAATTGACTCATTTTATTTTCTTGATTGTTTTATCTCAAAGTTTTATTATTGCTATTAGGAAAAAAACCATTTATAAATCCATATAAGTGAAAATTATGTCACTCCAATATAACGAAATGATCAAGGCCTCTTTTGTTTTTCTAAATCTCGAATAATCCCTTTATGAGAATAATATTAAGTTTTATTAAAAGAGATATGGATACTATATCGATGAATCATGCTCTTATCATTTATAAGTTGTGCCATTAACACCTTGGATATAAGATCTTTGATTATCGGAAAATTTCCCTTTGATATATCAAAAGACATAAGATAAAAACATGAAGACATAATTCTACTTCAAGATTAAGATCATTATATAAATGATTCTCAAAGTGAATTAAATTAGTTAAACAAAATTATTAATAAAAACAATTACACTAAAGTTCACTCCAATATATATGTACCATTAGGTATATACAAATGTATGTTTCAACCTGAAAGTCCTTATCCCAAGGGTCAAGACAAGCAATCTTCCCAATGAAAGTAAACACTCATAACAATGGTATCAAAAAACAAAGTGCCAATATTTGTTCCACAAATCGCAGATTGTGTATTTAGACTACTATTTTGTAAGCATATCTTTCAACATATAAATCTATATATGCACGATTCAAATATTAGTGATCAATACTCTTAGACCTTTAGTTTGCTTACAATAGAATCAACAATATGAAAAGCAAGTAGGAGACATTGATGTATAAAAATTGCAATAAATTAATATTTATTAATCTAGAATGTCATAAATGTATTTGATCAAATGTATCTTATTCTTAAGGTACTAATTAACATTTCTCTTTCCTATGACTTTACTCTTTTCTTATATTCTCTCTTCATATATTCAAGTCTTCTCACCTTAAAACACTTCAGAAATATCTACTTTGGATAAAAATTGAGTAAGTTAAGGCAATAGTCTATGTTGTTTAAGTCGCAAAAGCACTGCCTAGTGCTAGTGCATGAAAGCATTAATGGACTCAGGGGCTGAGCCAGAAAATTTAGTCAGGAGGAGCGGAGCATATATTAATATTATCAAGAAAAATTAGATAAAAGAAACATATAATTTCATGCAGTGGAATAGGATTTTAAGAGGGGTGACAAGTAATTTTTTTAAAGTTTTATATACAATATTGAAATAAAAAAAAAGTTTAGAAGAGGCAACCGCCCTCCCTGATCTGTGTGCAGCTCCGCCTTTGGATGGACTGGTTCTTGTATCACCGCTAGTTTCTTAGCTATTGTGACCTTGTGTCTAATGGTTAGTTGTTGTCTTTTTCTACATAAATTCAACCTATTTGAGACATTTTAATTTTTAAGGCTTTTGAAACTAATGGAATCCTAGTCATTTACGTAAAACTCATGGTTTTAGTTGAAAAAGAATTCAAAATTTTTGGGTCAATTTGAAATTTTTAATAATTTTGGGGGCAGAAATTTATTCTAAAGAAACAAACAAACAACAAAAAAAGAACACAAACAACTGATCTTAAGAGATCAGGCCCATGCCCCCTATTTTTCCCCACTACTTTTTCTTTCTATTCCTTTTTTTTCTTTTCTTCTTTTTTTTTCCTTCTTCTTTTTGCTACACGTCCAAAGCACAAGGAGAAAGAGAGAAAGCCCCCTATCGTGGCTGTCTTCTCTGACTAACCCACCTCCAGCATCTGTCGCCTTGCATGCGCCAGGGGACAAGAACCATTGTTGCATGAAGTCTCAACTACCAGCCCATCGCCCTATCACTCGCTGCAGGTAGCCGGAGCAAGCCAAAGACTGCCGTTACTTTAGAGCTTCCATGTCTGATTCTGGCATCGTCTAGCCTCATTTCTCTAGCTCATTTGCACCATTGTATTCCTCTCGTTAAGGAGAACAAAGCTAGTCCATTTTTTGCCCCGATCACCGTTGGAAAATTCAGCCTCCTACCGCCTCCCTTCATTGGTTTTGTGCCATTTTCTGGCAAACCTAGCCCTATTTTAGAAAACCAACAGTGGAACGATGATCCTTACGTCAAGAGTTCATTTTGGTACCGATCTCTATTGTCACCTCATCGATCAACCTTGGTCAATGCCGGTCAATAGTGGTCAACTGTTGGCCCCACCGCCAAATTAGAAAAGATGTCATACTGGCCTGTTTTTGACGTTCTGAACTCATTTGTGGTGTCTGATTTGCAAGAAAAAATTCCAAAGACTATGATTGGTGATTCAAAGTTTCGACAGAGGACTGCGTTTTGCATCTTTTTGCCATTAAATGTCGTCAACTAAGTCGTTAGGAACACTATTACTGATCTCTCATGATATTTTATTTCATTAGCTAATAAATTTGGAACTTTAAATTAAAATCACATGGATTTTGATATGTTGTTGTTGTTTCTATCATTGTTGTTGTTGTTGGTATTGATAATGATATGTTATCATTGTTATTATTGTTGTTGTTGTTGTTGTTGTTGTTGTTGTTGTTGTTGTTGTTAATATTGCTATTAATATTATTGTTGTCGTTATTGTTTTTGTGATTATTGATGTGTTGTTGTTCTTATCATTGTCGTCATCGTCATCATCATCGTTGTCATTGTTGTTGTTGTTGTTATTGTTATTGTTATTGTTGTTGTTGTTGTTGTTGTTGTTGTTACTATTATTACTATTAGCTAAACTTCTTGTTGAATCAATTTTATATACACCTTGATCTCGAGATTGGTTTTTATATACATAATAGATGCCCACATGTTCACTTTTGATTTGGGATTTGAGTCAATGATATGGTATATAAGCATGGCCTTGAAAATACAATTTTTATGATATGATTGATGTGGATGGAATGGTGAAAGATATTGGGTGAATTCTAGGTATGTGATATAATAATAATTGCTCTATGTGGTACGTCTTGAAGTTATGGCACACCATAATGTAATTGTAAATCATTTTCTTGTAGATTTAAAATTTTGGATTTAACAAAAATAAGCCGTTATGCTGCCGAAATTTCATGGAAAACTAACTAATGTGGGTAGAATGATTTAGGATGGGTTTTTAGTAGCTAGATGGGTTATAACCAGATCCTATAAATGTTGAGACCTTACGCGTCACAGTTGGACAATTTCTAAAGCCATCTAAAGTATTTATCAATGTTAATTCCCACGGGGTGCTCGTTTGTTGGGCACAATGGACATTTCACATTTTTGATATCGATGATGCTGGATGGCCTATCTCACGGGGTGCTCTTTCAGGGCACAACGAACACAAAGTGCTTAGTTGGGGCATGACGGAATTTCTTATAATCCTTTCTTTCCTTTCCTTCACCAACAACCCGGGATGGGTGTGAAAGTAATTGAGCGACGATCACTAATTGTGAGTTATAGATTTATCAAATAGACTGTGAATACGATGAATTTTTTTTATATTGATATGAGATTTTTTTTAATAAATTTATAAGGAATTTATGATCATTACTAATAGAAAGAAAAATCGTGAGGCGAGTAATAGATTTCCTACTGGGCGTTGTATGCTCACCCACCCTTGCTTTCCATTTCAGTTTAGTCAATTAATACTTGGCGTCTGGGAATGTAGTCGATGCTCCACATTGCTCATTTGGTATATCCTTCCTATATTTTTCTTGGTGCACAGATGATACATGGAATGAACACTCCTAGTAGATAATTGATTATATAAACCTTGATTTACTTGTTATTTGAATTTATTTTATTTATTTATTTTGAATAAGCACTGCAGCTGTGTTTTTACTTATTTTATAAGCATTCTTTAGATTTTGAATATTTTAATTTTAAATTTTCTATTTGTATTTTATTTCTTTTTATTCAACACTAAAGACTCCGGATCATTTTGAATTCTTCGTTTATAAATTATGGACCCTATTGTAGTTTCCAGGTGTTTTGGCTTTTTAGATCTTCAAAAATAATTCTTTCAATTAAGTTACTACCTCCAGTTTTAGGTCGTGACAATTTATCCTCGAATAAAAAAGAAAGAAAAAAGAAGAAGAAGACACCAATGGAATCCTAACCGAAGTAATCTAGCCAACTCTCAAGCGTACATTTGCTTCAAAATTCCTTTGAAAGTATGTTTCTAAGGTTTGAGCTTCCATCAAATTTAATTTATCATATAACCAAATAATTGAAAATTTTACAAAAATTGTCACGGTAAATGCAAAATAATTGTTAATGAATTTTCATGACAACCGAGACCACCTTTATCTTCTTTTTTTTTTTTTAAAGATAAATTGAAAGTTTTACATATAATGCAACGATTTCTATAAATTTTAAGTTAGCATGCAACAAATACTTGATTATCTTAATTAAAGTTTTAAAAATCCACTCAATTTTTTAGTGAGGGGGACAAATACTGTCAAAAAACAAAAACATAGGAAGTAAAATGTGTCTAGAAATCAAAAAGTCACTATGATTGTTCTTTATAAACAAAAAGGGTGATAACCAAATACTTGACCAATCTATTCATTAAACAAGGCATCCAACAGAAGACCCAAAAAAAAAAGGGGAAGCGCGCCCAACATAAAGTTTGCGCCCATTCTTGCTGGCAACAAGAACGAAGTGACTTCGTCTTTTACGCGGCAATTTTCTTTTGAGTGCCAAGCATCCTCAACAATTGACTATAACAACTTACTTCCAAGAAAAGAAAAAGAAAAAACCCTGCGAACTATTTAATTATTACCACAGAACTGAGAGGGTTATTTTGGGCCCCTTATTTTCATTTCATTTACCAAAAGTTCATTTAGCCATTATGACCCAAGACGATTTGAATTTTCATAAATTGCTTACGATACATATATCTTAGAAGGGAGAAAGAATAAATATTGCATGTAGTACAAACAAAAAAAATTTAAACAGAATATTTAGTTAAGCCCAATAAATAAATAAATTGAACCCCACTAATTCATGCAAGCAACATCACCACTTCGTCAAATTATCCTTATCAGCCTGCATCTCACAGCTGAGTTGTGTTGATCTTGTTGGGCATTAACGGCTCATGTGTTAGACATAGCATCAGGAGCTGCATCCGAGCTCGGTTTTCCGTTGCTGCTAATAAGATTGCAAGAACGGCCATCGAATTCTAAACTGTAGATGTGTCCCATTTTGGCTCGTTTGGTCTCCAGGTATGTCTTATTCTCCTTTTGTAATCAGACTTAACAGTGGGACCCTGCCCGCAATGGTCAAACCATAACCTTTGAGGCCGACATACTTGGCGGGATTGTTTGTCATTAGTTTCATTGTTCGAACGCCTAGATCTCTTAGTATCTGCAAGGAATACTTGTAAAGAAATTAGATTTTCAAAGTTTGACAGCCAAAGGTATCTATTATTCTTTAAAACAAGTCATCCTTTCACGTTTGAGGCAATTGTTATCACGTTAAGTTTTTCATTCCCTCGACATAATGATAAGAATTTAATAACAAGGATATGAACTGCGTAAAGAAGTGAAATGGTCATTCAGAGCAATAAGAGTAGTCTGTGAAGAATATTTTGAGGACTTGCCTGTGCGCCAATGCCATATTCTCGTGAGTCAACAGGCAAGCCCAGCTCTTCATTTGCTTCTACCGTATCACGTCCCTTATCTTGTAGGTTGTAAGCGCGAAGTTTGTGGCCCAAACCGATGCCCCTTCCTTCGTGGCCACGGAGGTAGACTAAAACGCCTCTCCCAGCGGCTTCAATTTGTGGCATTGCAAGTTCCAGCTGGTTCACGCAGTCGCATCTGGCCGACCCAAATATGTCTCCTGCGAGACATTCTGAGTGCACTCTCACAAGAATATCTTTTCCATCCCCAATATCACCCTGTTTGTGGCATAAAACTAGTTATATTCAATATCACCCCAAAAAAAAAATAATCTCTTTAAGTTTCATATTAGATGTACAAAAACACGTACGTATCTACTCCTCAAAAACACGTGATAGACTTGACAAAACATCCGCCACACTGAAACTATGACTCTGGGATTAATGCTCAACGTACTTGTATTCATGCCTCTTGTTTTGACCACGAATTAAACCAAAATATAGCATTTTAACAACCTTAGGCTCTCAGATTAAGCTGTGTTGACACTAATTACAGTGGAGTCATAAGTGGCTTCACATAAAATTTTACCAACCGTAGGCTCTGTTGAGCATATCAGTGAGAGCGATAAAAACTAAAGCAGTGGAGTTATATCAGCTTCAAATTAAATTTTAAATTTGACCACGTAGCAATGCAAATTGAAAGATTTGAACAATTGAACAACAATTTCACACCTTAACCATTGCAATATGCTCAATCCCATCTAAGATTGATTTATAGCGGTAGGCTGTGAACGGTCCCCACATTGTAGCAATGGGTGCTGCACCCGAACGCTCTACTAATTTATCTCTCTTCCTCCTATATCTGCAAAGGTCGAATCAAGCCATCAGAAGAATAATTTGCAGTCAACAAACGCCAATAACTGTGAAACTACCAGCCTTGGCCTGTTGACAACCAGCCAACCAGAGAAGAGAGTTAATCTTTGAAGATTTTCAAGCAGTCTAGTCAATTAATCAACTACATGCATCATAATTTTTGCAACATTAAACAGATGTTATGTGCACGTAAAAAAGTTGATGCGTCAAATAAACACAAAAACCATGCATCACCAATCTGCAGCCACTTGTTTGTTCCTATGAAAAGAATCAGGTTTCAATAACAAAGGTAGACATTAGCTAGTCACTTAAGGTGACAAGACCTAGTTATTCTATTTCCCTAGCCATGCAATTCAAAAGCCCTTCGCAATTAGGTTTCTGACCAGAAAACTAAGGTAATTAACAAAAGGAAGAAACATAACTGTATAAATGTGGTTTCTTTATTTACTAAAAGCCTTTCGCTTGCAATTTTAAGGATGTAGTTATGAAAACCAGTTTGCACAAAAGGTGATTACTGAAGAGACGTGTGGCTGAAATGTTAACGACATAGTCAAAATGATGTAGCGATATAGTAAATGTCAATACTAATATAAATTATAAAATCAAGGTCGAAAAAGAAAATTCTCTGGTTAAATAACTAACAGTCTTATTGAAAATTTGAGGTAATTATGTTACCTTATTAAATCAGCAATGGATATAAATTTCAAGTTCTTCTGCTGTGCAAATTGGCGAAGTTTTGGTAATCTAGCCATGGAACCATCATCATCCACAACCTCACAAAGGATTGCAACAGGGTTCAGACCAGCCAGCATGGCAAGATCAACTGAAGCTTCCGTATGTCCAGCTCTTTTCAGAACACCACCCTCGCTATACTTCAGTGGAAAGATATGGCCTGGGCGATTGAAGTCGTCAGGTTTTGAATCTTTGGAAGCAAGAGCTAACACTGTCGTTGCCCTATCACGGGCTGACACCCCTGTGGTTGTACCATGTTTTGCATCCTACAAATTCCATGTGCACACAAACCAAATATGAGAAAGAGCTAAAAAAAGGCAAGAATAATGTCGTGAAACTTTAAAAATTACAAAAAAGTTGTCATCTAACTTTCTTGAAAAAGTGCTTCATGCTTCTTATGGATTTTTTTCTTCAGTCAATGTGAAAATTATTTACCTTTTAAGTTCCCTATAGTTCTAGCATTAGACCACGCACCAATCATGATTCTTGAGTCACAAATTACAACGCATTCACTCTTTAATGTAATAATTAGATAAGATATATATAAAAAAAACAAAAATAAAAATAAAACCAACTTCTTAGGAAGAAACACTAGGCAAGCATGGGTATAGAAAAATATATATAGGATTCCAAAACTAAAATAACAACACATACCACCGTCACAGTGAATGCAGTACAAAGTTTCTCCTCATTCTCTTTCTGGTTTACCATCAAAGGAATTTGTAACCTCTCCAGATCTTCCCCTTTCATGCTCACACATACTATGCGATTCCCATGCTTCACAATGAAAGCCAGAGCCTCAGGTGTTGCCAGTTCAGCTGCCATTATTAGATCTCCTTCATTTTCTCTGTCCTCATCATCTACAACTAGTACAAGCTGCAAGTCGAATGTTAACCTTGTAACCGTAAAAATGAAAAAATATAAGGTGAAAAAGAAACTTCTGTAGTACCGGATTCTCTAGCATGAGAAGCACTGAAACCACTCACCTTTCCTTGACGAATATCTTCAATGGCCTCTGGAATTGAAGCAAACCCTGCTGTTGGGCAATCAAGATCAAATTCATCATTATCAGCAGGAAAGCCACTACTAGTCGGTGCAGTCTCTGTTGATTGCTCACTGATAAAAGTATTGTTTGCGAGTATATTATTGCCATTCGCATATGCCAAAAGGTCACCCTCTCCAGAAACCAAAGTACCTCTAGTCACCCCAACACCTTTAGTACTAAACGACAATTTACCAGACAGCCGGATGGATGATAAATTGGATGCATAACCACTTGCAAAGTAAGAATTTCGAGGGTGCAACACACTGAACAATTTAAGGTTTTTGCATGCCCTACAAAACAGCAGAAAGCATTTACAATAAGATGACAACAACAAACAACAAAAACAACAACAACAAGAGTAATAAAAATAACGTGCAGTAGAATTTCCAAACTAGACAACCTCATCACATTTTGTTGTTGTCTAAAGAAAGGTGTTATGATCACAATCAATAGCTATAATAAAATTCAAATGTAATAGAAACGACCATAATCTTAAAATTATGAATGAGAATGTGTGAAAGCAAAATTCTTAGTCAAAAGCTGTCAAGTATATGAAACATCTGCCTTACTAGATGCTGTGTAAAACCTTTATGAATGCAAAATGTAAATTTGCGAACAGCAGGAAAGGCAATCAAATAATAACCTTTTCCTTGATGAAATATTGACAAGTGGTGGAAGTAAACCTTTGAAAATAACCAACAAAAGTAAATTTGACTGTTTGTGAAGCATGAATGAGGCTTCTCACATGCAACTGTACTCCTCAATGAATCTACTTCTATCAAGTCATGCAAAAGAAACTATTGGTTCCTTTTTCTTCTCTTTTTGTTGGAAAGCAGGAAATTAAGAGCTTACAAAAATGATTAAAGATATTAAATCTACATAGATGGAGAAATGGCCCTACTTCCTGGTGTAAAAAAAGAGCAACTATCAAATAAATCTAAAAAATAAAAATAAAAACAAAAATAAAAAACAGAGATTTAACTTCATTTCCCAGAAAAAATCACATCTTTAGAACTTTACTTTTCTCTGCTGGGTGTAAAAGACACATTTTATCAACTCAAATATGTCGATAGACTAGGCATGTCATAGAATTGGCCAAGAACACCCTCATATCACTGTCTGGTATAAGAGAAAAATAACATAAACAGGTAAAAGTAATTTCAAAAGGCCTGCCCTGCACACAAATAAAAGTACTAACTATCAAATTGTAAGTCCCCATATCTTATCTTAGCTAATTCAAATGGTAAGTTGACATGAATTTGCAATTAGTTTAGAAAGTACGATGATGATCAGTAATGGTTACAACAAATTTCATTTGAAAAGCACGAATTCAACAAACTTGTTTTCTGAAGACAGTCCGATTAATGGTATTAAATATATTCCTGATCCTAAGATTTTATTTTCCTTTTTTCATGTGCTATCTGCTGCACCATACAATCCCACTTTATTTAGCATAATTTCGCCTCAACATTCATTATCTTGGCAGTTAGAACCTCACAATAAACAAAAGGTACGGATCTGAAACCACCTTCTAGGTACAAAATCAATTAAAAAAAAAAAAACAAGACAATGAAAAACATGATTCAAAATATAATCAACATGAATAAACAAGAATAAGACAAGAACAACAAAAACTTTGGTTCACAGATTCCCCTTGAACAAAAGATTTCAGATAACTTAAAACAGAACGGAGATGAGAAACCCAAAAAGGAATCAAAAAGATGGGATATAACATTAAATGAGGGAAAGAAAATTACAAATAACGCAATAAGAAAGAAAGAAAAGAAAACCCACTGGCGACGTGAAAGAACAGTTGTAGAAGGAGGGGAAAGATTAATGGAAGCCATTGACTTTTCTTTCTTTTTTTTTTGCAAGTTTATCTGTTCAACAGCCCAAGAGCACAGACACTTTTGAAATCTCGAAACGAATTTGCTTCTCTTTATATAATATTTGGTACGGGAAGGAAGAGAGAAAAAACGAAGAGGAGGAGGAGGAGGAAATAAACAAATGGGAAGGAAGATGGTCGGAAGGAAATAGATGACGAATGCTGGGGCTTTTCGAGGAGGATTGAATCACCTCAACATCTTAACAGGCATGTGATGCATCATAGGAGGGTATTTCAGCAAAACGACATTAAAATTATGGAGGGTATTTGTTCGCAAAAGGCTTGAAAGTTGACGTTGAAACTTCAACGTTGTAGTAAACCGTTGATTTCAACTGCAACATATTAAAACTTTATATTATAGTAATTAAAATTTATTATTTTTAATATAATTTTTAAATGAACTCAAAGTTTTAAAGAAAATGTAAGAAGAAACTAGAAATATTATGGCCGCTTCGTTTTGATCACGGTTGTGTTTGACAAAATCTATTTTAACTAAAACTTTTAATCACCATAGTATAAAATTTTTATATATTACGATACTAAAAAAAATTATAATATAAAGCTCTTACACATGAAATTTTTCAATTTAAAAGTTTTAATTTTAACAATATTTTTTAAAAGAAAGTTAAAAAAATTATCATTCCTATTAAAAAATCCACACTTGAAATACACCACCACTTTCTGATGCGAATCAACCCAAAAAAAAAATAGTAGTAGTAATAAAAATATTAATAAAACGAAATAGATCCAAAAGATCATCAAGAACCAAAGAAATAGACAAAAGTCAACAAAGTGAAGTTGAAAGACCATCAACGGCCAAAGAAATTCAATCTAATAGCAGTGGACTCGAACGAATCGGCTGCAATTTTTTTTTTTTTTTTTTTATATTGAGGTTGAAAATCTACAAAACAAAACAGTAGAACAATAGAGAGAGGAGATGGACACATTGAAGATTTTTATTTTGGGTTGCAAGGAAAGTATGCGACGCCTCGCCTTTTCGGGTAGTCATTCAACTTTCTTAAACGTCATTTTCTTAAACATTAATCTTACTTACTTAGTAAGAAAATACTGAAATAATTTTTTTTCCTTTTCATTTTCTTTAACATCCTTTAGAACATTCTTAAAAATTATTGCGAGTTCTGTCGCAATTCAAGTTGCGATATTGCTCAACATTTGACTTTAAAACTATTTCAAATCGTTTCTTAAAACTTATTAGGAAATATTTACTGAATCATTAATTAAAACTTAACTTTATAGGTAAATAAAACATTTAGTAAATACACTGTAAAACTTTGAAAACATTTCTTAAAACTTTGAAAACACTATATCGAATAGTGGAAAACATTTCCTTCGAGCAGCGAAAGCATACTGTAGTGGTATCCATACCCAAATCTTCGTATCTGTCCTTTGCAGCACCAAGCTCCTCAAACAAGTCCTACTAGTTGCTATAGGACTACCTGCAATATGAAGAAACTTTTAATGAGCTTTCACTCAGTAAGTTCAAATGTAAACTTACAAATCATTTTTACATGCTTTAAAAAATGTTTCTCATAGAAAGCCTTTCTCTTAAAACGTTTTTAATAAACTTTTTTCTTTAAACAATTTTGAAACGTTTTTTCATAAACATTCTTCATAAAACATCTTTGAAATGTTTTCCTTAAAGCATCCTTCATAAACCTTTTCTTGAAAGCATAAAAATGTTTTTCATAAACATTTAACATAAAATATTTCTCAGAATGTTTTCCATAATCATTTCACAAAAAAACTTCATGATAAGGAATACAAGCAAATTTATAATGCATGATTCTATTTATGCTCATGAACTTTTAATTATGAGCGTCTTATGAACATTCTTTTCTACTTTAACTTTTTATCTTTGTTCCTTACTCTCTTTATCTTGTAAACTTTAGTATTCGTACCATGAAATCATAAACATGATGCTTCTCTTGTATGAGACTTGAGACCATCAAACACCAAGGTCATAACTTTAACTTTATCTGTGTACCTCATAATAAAGAGGTCACAACTTTAACTTTACTTTTAGTACCTCACAACAAGAAGGCTGGTACGACACTTATTTTTATCTTTATTTTACCTTCTTTTTAACTTTAATGATCATATAAAATGCTATCACATCATATGCAATCACATTTGTAAATCATAACTTGTACTGTAAGACTTATTGTATAACAAATGCAGCGTAAAACTTATAACTTAAACTGTAAAACATTATGCATTAACAAAATGCAAATGTACTTCAAACTTAATTGTTGCAAATACATTGCAAACCTTTACTTGATAAATTAAACATTATGCATATTAAATGCAATTATGCTTTAAACATAATAGTTGCAATTACATTGCAAATCTTAATTTAAACTTTAAAACTTTTGCATAACAAATGTAGACATACTTTAAAAACAATTTGCATAACAATTGCAAACACATTTGCAAACATAAATATAAGCATTTGAAAACCATGTACTTCATGTTATAGGTAAAGTTTGAACTTACATGTTTATAGCTCTAACGATCTTGTTTCCTTCCTTTTCCATTTATTAGTTGGCTTCTGTATCTTGATCACATGACACTCGACTTATTAGTTAACTTTCTTTTTATCAATCTATTCGATTGATAATAAAACATAAACATTAACCATTCTTGTCTTTTAACTTAACTTAGTACTCTATCTGTTTACCCTTCTCTTTACTTAATTTTGTAACCCACTGGGTTAGCTTTCTTTCTGCTTAGCTCTGTAATCCACTGGGTTACCTCTTCTTTACTTGACTTTGTAACCTACCAGGTTATCTTTGTTCTTAAGCATCCCCTAGTTAAATTTCTCATTTCACTGGCGATTTCGTTACTTAACGTATTACGAAACATTTTTGATCTAAGAACATTTTGCTAGTTCGGAGTGTTCGACTCCGCTTTAGCTGTTTTCTTAAAAATAATGTTTTTACCCTTAACGGGTTTTTTGTCCATTTAGTAACTTTATAAGACTCACTACTTTACTTAAACTTTACCGTTTCATTACCTATATATTATATAAAAATTCCCACTAAGGAATGTTTCCTAAAATCGGGCGTTTTAGGTCTATTTTGGTCATTTTTCATAAAATGACCATTGTGCCCTTAATGTTTTTTTTTTCATTCATTCCTTAACTAAACTTTAAATCCTTTAAAACTTGGTATCGATGATTACTCACTGCCTACAATAGTGCAGAAAACCAACATTCCCTAGTGAAACCTAATTTTCACACAATTTTTTGGTTTTGACGCAAAATACAAAAACATTTACATTTTCGTCCCCGGAACCAAAAGCGACCAATTTATATGATAATGTTCAGTTTCTCGCAAGGAACAAAACTTGCAAAAGCTCCTTGGTCAAATTCTAAGCTTTTCATAACGTTTTCATTTCTTGAAATTTTATACCTAAAATTTCGTAAAATTCATAACTCCTAAACCGAGCCGAATTTTGAAAAACTATTTATAATGTCCTAACAGTTTCAATGTGTTCTACAACTTTTATGTTTTAATTTTCTTGAAATTCCAACGTTAAAGTAGACATTTTGGTTGATTTGCAAATTTGCCGAGAATTAGCAAAACATTGCAATTTAGTCTTTTGGAATTTATAAAACTTTGTTCACAAAAGTTGTTTCCCTCACTATGTTGGCAGATCCTATGCCATATTTGGAACATAAATTGGCCTCTAAGGCCCTCAAAACTCCATTCCTTTGAAACTAGTTAAGCTTTACAAAGTTGAACAATTTTTCACTTTTTACCACAAGACCCTTATTTCTTTCTTTCTTTCATCACCACCATCAATACAAAGCATAAAGCAATCATGCCATAGACCAAAACATTTCTTCGAACACTTGATATGCAAATTAAAGTATAAACTTTAGCTTAATTAAAAAGGCTAGGATTTTACCTAATCCATGCAAAGTGCTTGTCCTCACTTTCTAGCACTTGAGAGCTTCCAAATTTTCTTGACATCAAGCCCATAACTCACCATAAAAATTCCATCTAAAACATGAACAAAAACCTTTGTTTACCATAGAGCAAGTTTGGATTTTACCTAAAAAATTGATAGAATCTCTTGAACTTCAATTCTTGAAACTTGATTGGGGCAATTTTGCAAAGATTTGAGCTTTGAAAATTTTTGAAGAAAGCCATCTATGGCTGTCGTGGGAGACGAAGGAGGAAAATGACATGAAAAATGGCTTGCTTAAGCTTTTATCAAAGCTAATCTCATTTTGGATTTTTATAAAAAAGATGAATCATCACCCTAATTATAATTAGGGGTAAGTTGGCCTTTTATGGTTAGGCCACATTAGTAAATGTAGTGGCCCAATCAAAACTCTCAAGGTGTCCCTTTGGTGGGTCCCACAAAACTTTTTTACACAATCTAAGTTTATATTGATAGTATTTTTCTTATATTGCAGGTATATTCTTTATACTGTTACAGCATTTCTTATTCATCCATATTCTTCAAACAGTATTATTCCTATATTGCTTTAACTTAAATAGTCTAATTTCTATACTGCTTAACCTTAGATAGTCAAATTCCTCCGTTGTAGTACTTTTGCAGTATAGTTTTCATACTACATAACTTTATCGGTGTACTTTCTTACACCGTATTATTCTAATATTGTATAATTTTTTATATTATTATACAATATTTTTCTTAAACTATATTTTGTCTTAATATTTATTACAATACATTTTGCAATAATTAAGCCTTTCAACTTATTTTCATATGATTCCTTCTTTATTTAAGGCTATGGCATGTTTTTTATCCTTAAAAATCCCATTTTTGCTTATATGGACTTTATCATAAAAATTAGATTAAACTGTAATCCTTGTGACACATATTTTTGCTTAGCATAATCCTTAAGTTATTACATTTCTAATATACTAGAAATGCTCTGGTGTGAAAAAGTATGACGATGATGGGAGCTCCGGAAGGGAAGCCAAACAACAACCGAACAAGGATGGGTACTTGGGAGAAAGGGAGGTTGGACGGCAATTGGAGTTTGTGAAGGAGGACGTTGGGCATTGACAGGGGCCACAAGATCTAGAAATACCCTCGCCTTGTCACGCCTCAGAGTACAGGAGGTGACATGGCGGGTTATTAAAGTTAATTAAATGAAAATTTAATTAAAACATAAGCTTAAGTTTTAAAGTTAATTATGAAAATGTGGAAATTTTTAAATCCTTTTTGAGACAAGCATTCATAATCATTAAACAAATGAGAATATCAAAGTAAATAATTAAAGAGTGCAAGGAAATAAAAAGAACAAGAATGGGTCCCACTGACCCACGTCTTGTGCACACACATAGTACTGACAATATTATCTTGCAACCACAGTCCAAGTAAAGAGAAAGTTAAAATGTTACATGCCTTGATATTATAATTTAAACAACCTACTAGGTCCTTCTACTACTCCGAAGCCTTGTTTGTGGAATCCTCTCTGAACCTAAGCTGAAATCCACCTAAAGGGGAAAAGTTCGAAACAAATGAAATGTGAGCGAAAGATTCAGTAGGACTATAATTTAAGAACCATTAAATTTTAAAAGAAAATATCATTAACCAAGAAATCACTTAAGAAAAGAATTGAATAAATAAGGTTAAATAAAACCAACCTTACCCAAACAGTTTATTGGTCGACCAAAAAGAACATCATTTCCTTTTCTTGGGCAAACCATATGTATAAGACCACCGTAGTGACCCAACTAGGTTTTGGGACCTGCCCCCAAGGTCGCACGCTACACGACTCGATCTCTAGTATGGCATCATGTCCTTATATTCCTTTCTATCATTATTTAAAACCCATTTACCAGGTATTTTCATTTACATTTGTTATGGAGTTCATCATGAAATTCACCTCAATCCATGGTCTATAAAAATAACCAATAAGATTTCCTTTTTTAATCAACCATTGAAAACATTTTGATAAAAACCCTTTTTAAGGCCAAAATCATTTGAAATTAGGTTACCAAAGAAAGGGTAGAATTCCTACCTTAATACTCATGCCGGTGTCCCACACCATAATCCCGGTCCGCTATACGTTAGCTCCGCGGAACCACGAATGACCTTAAATAGAAACTAGGTCTATCAGTATCTAGTTTAAGATATTCTACATTGCTAAACTATTTCATGGTGTCCTAGTGTGCCATTTGTATTAATAAATTCATTTTACAAGGTTAGGATTTTAATCGAGGTTCAAAACAGTAAAAACGGATGAAAAATCACAAAATTTCACCATGCTCGGTCGGCCTGCGGGTCACCCTGGTTCGGCCGGCCGAACTGCACAGTTTGGCCTGTCGAAGAATAGGTCCGGTCGACTAAACTTTTTCTAGGTTCGGCCTTCCAGACGTATGAATTCGGCCTGCCGGACGTATGAATCTGGCCTGCCGAACCCATGAATCCGACCTACCAAACTGGAAAATTTTAGAATTTTTCAGGCACGGGTTCTCGGCCTTCCGAGCCCCAATCCTTATTTCAACTTGTTTTTCTCAGTTCTCAAGCATGGAAAGCAAGCACAAATGGTAGAAAAACATAATAGGACACTTTTAAACTCATTTAAACAAGATTTGCACACAAAATCCAAGAAAAGTCAAAAATGGAGAAAAATAGAGAAAAATGAAAAATCTTGATTCGAATTCATTTTTCTTCAAACAAAGCTTAGATTCTAGTTGTTCTAAGTTTCCCTAACTTACATCAATAGTTTTCTAAGTTCAAATAAGTTTAAATTTCAAAATGCAAGAAAAATTGAAAATTTGACAAAGTTTTGAAAATTTGAAAACTAACCTTGGATTAAGCTTTGAATCATGTTTTGGTTGCTCAATCACGTTCCTGAGCCTCCAATCCACTAAACCGAAGCTTGGGCTTGCCTTTTTCAGTCAAAATTTTGAGAAAGGAAGAGAGGGAAAGAGAGAGACAGTAGAGAGAGTGAGAGAGATGAGAGAGAGAGCTGAGAGAGAGTGAATGAGAGGAAAATAGGGAGAGGGGAAAATAAATAGAGAAAGGGAGACGGTTTTGTTGCAAGAAAACTATCTGCAGCACACCATTTTCAAATGGGACATACTTGGTATTTGACAAATTGTTTTGTTTCAAAATTCAAAATAACAATTCTAAACAATTAGAAATAATTAGAAATCATTAAGGTAATAAAAACAACTTTAAATTCAAAATTTCACCAAAAGATCAAATTAAGTTTAAAATATTCATTATGGCACACTAATCCACCATTTTTCATTTTAATATCACTTAATTAATTTCGGGGCATTACAACTCTCCATCCTTAAAAGAAATTTCACCCTCAAAATTTACATATTAGTTCAGAAACAAAACAAATGTAGATACAACTCCCGCATGCTCGACTCTAATTCCCAAGTGGCTTCATCAACTCCGTGATGCTGCCACACGACCTTTACTAACGGTATATCACGATGATGCAAGCTGATCACTTTTTGATCGATAATCTGAATCGGCACTTCCTCATATGTTGTGTCTTCTCAAACCTGCACATTGTGAAATGAAACTACCTTACTCTGCTCAAGCGGGCACTTCCTAAGCATCGACACGTGGAACACATCATGAACATGAGAAAGTTCAGGGGGAAGGTTGAGCCGATAAGTGACTACACCAACACGCTAAGTAATCTCAAACGGTCTAACATATCTCGGTGCAAGCTTACCACTTACTCCGAATCGCATAATGCCTTTATGAGGTGATAATTTCAAGAGGACAAAATCTCCTACTGTAAATTCCAAGGGTCGACGCCTTCTATCCGCATAACTCTTCTGTCGACTATAAGCTGCTTTCAATCGATTTCGAATTACGATGACTTTCTCGTTGTTATCATAAATTTCATCCGGCCTAAGAATAATCCCATCTTTTGGTTTTGCCAAACACATTAGTGGCCTACACATTCGTCCATACAGTGCCTCAAATGATGCCATGCCAATGCTTGCTTGATAGCTATTGTTGTACGCAAACTCTGCCAGATGTAAATATTTCTTCCAATTCCCGCCGAAGTCCAATGCACAAGCACGCAACATGTCCTTAAGAATCTGAATAACTCGATCAGATTGCCCATCGGTCTGAGGATGAAATGTTGTAATAAAATTCAAATCCATTCCTAAATCCTCCTGAAAGCTTCTCCAGTACTCAGTGCGGTTGTAGGAACTAGTTGTAACGCCCCAGAATTAATTAAGTGATATTATAATGTAAAATGGTAGATTAGTGTGCCATAATGAATATTTTAAACTTAATTTAATCTTTTGGTGAAATTTTGACTTTAAAGTTGTTTTTATTATTTTAATGATTTCTAATTATTCAGAATTGTTATTTTGAATTTTGAAACAAAATAATTTGTCAAATACCAAGTATGTCCCATTTGAAAATGGTGTGCTGCACACGGTTTTCTTGCAGCAAAACCATCTCTCTTTCTCTATTTATTTTCCCCTCTCCCTTTTTTCCTCTCATTCACTCTCTCTCAGCTTTCTCCCTCATCTCCCTCACTCTCTCTACTGTCTCTCTCTTTCCCTCTCTTCCTTTCTCAAAATTTTGACTGAAAAAGGTGAGCCCAAGCTTCGGTTTAGTGGATTGGAGGCTCGGGAACGTGATTGAGCAACCAAAACCATGATTCAAAGCTTAATCCAAGGTTAGTTTTCAAATTTTCAAAACTTTGTCAAATTTTTAATTTTTCTTGCATTTTGAAATTTAAGCTTATTTGAACTTAGAAAACCATTGATCTAAGTTAGGGAAACTTAGAACAACTAGAATCTAAGCTTTGTTTGAAGAAAAATGAATTCGAATCAAGATTTTTTATTTTTCTCCAATTTTCTCTATTTTTGGATTTTCTTGGATTTTGTGTGCAAATCTTGTTTATATGAGTTTAAAAGTATCCTATTGTATTTTTCTATCATTTATGCTTGCTTTCCATGCATAAGAACTGAGAAAAACAGGTTGAAATGAGGATTGAGGCTTAGGAGGCTGAGAACCCATGCTTGGAAAATTCTAGAATTTTCTAGTTTGGCAGGCCGGATTCATATGTCTGGCAAGCCGGATTCATACATCTGGCAGGCTGAACTTGGAAAAAGTTTGGCCGACCGGACCTGTTCTTCGGTAGGCCGAACTATGTAGTTTGACCGGCCGAACCAGGGTGACCAGCAGGCCAACCAAGCGTAGTGAAATTTTGTAATTTTTCATCTGTTTTTATTGTTTTGAACCCCGATTGAAATCCCAACCTTATAAAATGATTTTATTAATACAAATGGCATACTAGGACATCATGAAATCATTTAGTTATGTAGAATATCTTAAACTAGATACTGATAGACCTAGTTTCTATTTAAGGTCGTTCGTGGTTCTGCGGAGCTAACATATAGCGGACCGGGATTATGATGTGGGACACCGGCACGAGTATTGAGGTAGGACTTTTATCCTTTTTTTGGTAACCTAGTTTCAAATGATTTTGGCCTTAAAAAGGGTTTTTATCAAAATGTTTTCAACGGTTGATTGAAAAAGGAAATCTTATCGGTTATTTTTATAGACCGTGGATTAAGGTGAATTTTATAATGAACTCCATAACGAAAGTAAATGAAAATACTTGGTAAATGGGTTTTAAATAATGATGGAAAGCAATATAAGGGCATGATGCCATACCAGAGATTCGGTCATGTAGTGTGTGACCTTAGAGGCAGGTCCCGAAACCCAGCGGGGCCACTATGGTAGTGTTATACATATGGTTTGCCTAGGAAAAGGAAATGATGTTCTTTCTGGTCGACCAATAAACTGTTTTGGGTAAGGTTGGTTTTATTTAACCTTATTTATTCAATTCTTTTCTTAAGTGATTTCTTGGTTAATGATATTTTCTTTTAAAATTTAATGTTTCTTAAAATATAGTCCTACTGAGTCTTTTGCTCACATTTTATTTGTTTTTGAACTTTTCCCCGTTAGGTGAATTTCAGCTTAGGTTCAGAGAGGATTCCACAAACAGGACTCAGGAGCAGTAGAAGGACCTAGTAGGTTGTTTAAATTATAGTATTAAGGCATGTAACATTTTAAATTTCTCTTTACTTGGATTGTGGTTGTAAGATAATATTGTCAGTATTATGTGTGTGCACAAGACGTGGGTCAATGGGACCTATTCTTGTTCCTTTTATTTCCTTGCACTCTTTAATTATTTACTTTGATATTCTCATTTGTTTAATGATTATGAATGCTTGTCTCAAAACGGATTTAAAAATTTCTACATTTTCATAATTAATTTTAAAACTTAAGCTTATGTTTTAATTAAATTTTCATTTAATTAACTTTAATAACCCGCCACGTCACCTCCCGATCTCCGGGACGTGACATGCCTAGATTTTGATGTCTCCTTCTATCAGAAGGCAAAAAGCCTAATAAGCCCTTTAGGGGAGTGCACCGCCTGCTCAACGACAGCTTCATGAGACTACCTATCCTCGACACATGATGTGCAAAGTGAGCCACATGCGAACAAGAGTACCTATGGAGTGCAAGTGTATGTATGACCACGAGGCTGCCATGCATTTCCATAAGCCAAGATGCCTTATTGACAGTATCGACAGGGCCAATATTGCAGGGGCCTTATTTCTAGGAGGTTAGCTAATGTGTGTCAGGTCTACATAAAGATTCCCATACACGAAGCACATGGCAAGCCAAGTTAGGGCCTCATGTTGCATTGTAGGTACACAAGCAACCTAACATGAGTTAACATAAGGTTCCTCCATTCTTGTAGGACTCGATAGTCAACAGGACACAAGGAGACGACATAACTTATGTGGGTGGCCTAGGTTAGGGCTGCATAGCCAGATAAGGATCAATTTCATAACATGTTTATGGGTTTAGAGCTAGTTGGCTTGGAGACTTAACCTAGGGGCTTAGTGAACCCTTAGGGCCATGGTGCACAAGTGATGTGCCTATGATCAGGATAAATCGAACATTAGACATGCTGATTGGCCTTGGGCTAAGAAATCATAAATGCTACTAAGGGGCGGACACTCTTGGACCAACAAACATGTGGCAAGTGGCAAGGAGACATATATAAGCCTATTGGTGGGCAAGAGCTCAAAGCACAGCACCTCAACACATGGATGCAGTTGTGATGCTTGTATGCGAGACTTCATTATAAGCAAAATTTGTGGGCATGAAACAAGATGCATGCATACAAGAGTGCATAAGTCTATTGGAGGGGCTTGATTGTGAAGAACGCTACCCTTGACTCAAGGATTCTTAGGTAGCATGAACGTATTTTGCACGCTAAAGACCGTGCAGCCTTGTTTTAAGGGTTTGAACCTATTTTTCCAACTACACTTTTCACAATCTCTCGCTCTGTCAAGGTCTTCATTACATAAGGTTCGTGACAATTTAAGTTTTTTAAGACAAAAAGATTGCACATAATAGGTCATATGCATAAAGCCAACGAACTATGCTGACTCTTGGTTCTCTTTGTCAAGGTCTTCATTACACAAGAGTTGGGGCAATTAAGTCTTTTTAAGACAAAAAGATTGCGCACATAGGTTATATTCATGAAACTATGAAAATTTTGACAGAATCAAACAAAAAGGTCTTAATTGCAAAGGTTCAAAGAGTTTAGAGTTTGTTTCATCAAGATCAAAAGAATAAGGATTAAAGTTTCATCTAGAAAAAATTTTGAGGTCACCATTGCAAATTACTCTATTTTCTTTTAAATTTGATGATCTAGTATTTTAGCAAAACATATCTTAAAACGTATATATATAAGGTTATAAAGATAATGGGAAATAAAAATAGAAAGAGGTTTTATAAAGAAAATAAAATAAAAAAAGGAATAAGGAAAGAAAAGTAGGTTAAAAAGAGAGTATGTTTGTGAGGGAGTAACACTTTGTAATGCACTAAAGGCATTGCATTTTCACTTATAAATAAGTACAAGCTATGGCGCGTGTTTTTTTTTTCATACCAATTTCTAATTTTTTTTTCTCATTTATTATTATTCTAATAGTTTAATGGAAAAAAGTTTAACAGAACAATTTTAAAAGGGAAAAAAATTTTAATGGAAAAAATTAGATAGAAATTATTCACACGGCACATATAAAAAAATATTTCATAAGGTTACATAACAAAAATAAAACACTGAATATGCAAATAAAAAAATGACACAAAAGGATGAAAACAAAAAAAAAAAAAAGAATAAAAAAGAAAAAAAAGAATGAGATTTTTTTTAATTAAAAAAAAGGTCGGAAAGTTCCTTGCCACGCATGTCAAGCGCAAGGTTACTCGCACTTAAACACTTTCATATAAGATAAGCATTTAGTTTGTATAATTTTTTGAATACATAAATGTCAATTTGTTAAAATTTTTTATTTATTACCATTTTAAGAGCTTAGTTGAGTAACAATAATGTTTAGGTAGAGCACATTTTAAAACAATGGCAAGACAAACTAGACAATTAATAATTTAGGAGGTACATGTAAGGAAAAGATGTTTAAGTAAGGAGACAAGAAAAATTAAGCAGGGTGATTAGATTAGAAAAGTATTTATACGGGCCCACGTTTAGGAAATATTATCACATTAAAAAAAAGTCACGTTAAAAAACAAAAAAGCAAACGTATGAAAGTGTGCATCTTGGCCAAAATAGGTTTTTGGTTAAATATTATCATATACAGAAAAGTAAAGCATGTTTAAAGGGGAAAAAATTGCAATAGAAAATTATATAAAAAATTAGAGTGAGGTATACATGTTAAAAATATGATAGTTGAAGAAATCACGTAGACAGAAAATTTATTTTAGTGGAGTAGTTGAAAAAAAAATATAAAGATCTCTTTCATTGTATTTAAAAGTAGATAAAAAATATTTAAGTAAAGAGACATTTCAGTTTGGAAAAAATGATTAGAACCATCAGTTACAACTATAAATAGTGTAAAGATCTCATATATTATAGTTAAAAGCAAAAAGTTTTTATATTTTAAAACTCTTATATGCTACAGTTTTTAAACTAAAACTGTTAGTTATCACCGCTATTCCAATTGACCTATTAGAAAAATAATTTTCGTAGTTCATTTGACAATGAACGGATCAGATTATACGGATTAGAGGTTAATCTATAATCCAATCGACACATACTGGATTGAAAAAATCCCAATCCATAACTAACAATTCGAAAACTATGGATTTGTGGATTCACGGATTGAACCTCTAAATTTATTCAAAAAGCTATAAATTAGGATTAACACAATATAATATAACATAATTCAATAAAATCCAACATATTACAATATAATTAAACATAAGTCTTTGATAACAAATTAAATTGTAACATTACAAGGCATTACAACTCTTAAACTTAAATAAACTTTAGATAGATATGTTAGACATGTATGCCCTAAGGAGTAAAAATATAATAAGTTTTTGGAGATAGTTTTTATCAATAAAAAATTTATTTATTGTTTATATACCAAATCTTGTCCTCTTTACGTTCATATTTGTTAAATGTAGTTAAGCAAACAAAAGTCTGAGACTGTCGGTCTAAACCTTTAAAAATTAGGCATATGATGGACAGATTATGTGGAAAACATAATTCTTAAGGTCACAGTCTAAATCATAAGATCCACAATCGAGAGAATAAAGTTGGGTACTTTATTCATATAAAGATTGTTATATTGTCTATATCCCTATTGGGAGATGGTTTGTCTTGACCATCGGAGGTAAACTCAATGAATAGAAACATTAGCATGTTGTTATAGGTGATGATGTGTTGGATCGAGACATAAAGTGAATAGATTTGAATTAATAATTCTGTCTCGGCAAATAGATTCACTTTAGACAATCATTTATATTGTATATTAATCCTGACATGAATAGTCGGCCCGTTGTCTTGACTTGTGTCTTTTAATATACCAAAGGGTGACACCCACATCTTAATAGTGGTATGCATGCCAGTACGTTGGAGGCATGACTCTTGATGGCGTAAACCTGTTATTCATAGATATGGAATCTATAGCTCCTCTTAAGGAGTAGTGATATCCTCTTATATGCATTATCCTGTAATTGAAAAACTAGAGTGCTCAACCATTTGGATACATAGGTGTAACCGAATGGTATACTATCTTTGGATGGTAAGTTTTTCGATGGTGAGATAATGGAACATAAGATAAAAAAAAATCAGGAAGGTAAGGCATAACTTTTCCTTAAGCCGGTTATGGATAATCCTATGGGGATACGATACACTATGATATGTCATGGAAACTTAGCTATACAGGCTTCGTAATTCTATGTGATTCGAGAGTGCAACTCCAAGCTTTTAGTGGAGTAGTATTGGAGTTGATAATTATGAAATGTATATCTAGGATATTGAGTTTCGTAATTATCGGGAGCTTGAACTATATAGGTTCATTTGGTCCCTTTTGCTAGCTCACAATATCCTGAAACGATGCGGCGTGCTTTTCCAATAATTGGTGACTTATGTCAGATTTATTACATTGGTTGAAATTCATAAGAATTAAATAATTCATGTCTGTTTATCGGTTGAATTAATTTTGTGATAAAATTAATTCAAGATAAACTTGTTAAATTATTGGGATCGGATAATTTTTGTCTATTTATCAGTTGAATAAATTAAATCAAGATAAACTTGTAGAATTATAAGGAATTCATTAATTTTCCTAGAGATTATCTAGATAAAGTTGTTTTAATTAGATAACTTCTCTATTAGGTTATTTGAATTAAAACTGAGACTTTATCCTATAGAATCTCGGGAGGAAAATAAAAGATTTGCTGGGATCTTTTTTGGCAGTTCGGCATGTCGGTCCTTAAGTTTGGCCTGCCGATGGGCAAGTTCGGCTTGCTGATTAGGCAGATCGGCTTACTGATGTGCGGAAAAAAGATTATGCATTTTCAAATAGATTTTGTCAGATATTGATCCGAATTTGATTCTGATTTGAATTTTTGAGACCTAATCTAATAAGGACTGATCCTAGACCCAACCTCTATAAATAAGGAATAAGTCACATAAGTTATTTAGATCAATTGAGAGATTAAGAAAGATACTCTATTGGTGAGAATCTGAAACTCCCTGAGAGCTCTTGTTTACAAATCACGAACACTAGCCCTGGATTCTCTCATTTGGTTGGAAGGAGAGTCACCTAGAGGAAGAGCTGTACGTGTGAGCCCACACTCACTCAGATCGTAGATAGAGAATAGCAAAGAAGACCAATCGGTTGAGGCTCTTCTAGAACGCTACTTCTCTTCACAGATTGCGAGAGTTTCTTGGCATTCAAAGGTTAGTAAGATCTGATTAATTTATGCATATAGCATGTCCAACTTGTGTTTTAGAACATACTCTGATATAAAATTTTTAAAATTCTGTTGTGTACTATTTTTCTAACAATTGGTATCAAAGTCGTGGTTTTTACATAAATTTACGAGTTTGTGATTATACTATATGTATAAATTTTATGATCTTAATCTCTCCTATGCTTGAATTTAATTTTATAGAGAGTTGGCACTCTAGGTTTCTATATATTTTTTTGTTGTCATGGATTATATGGAAAGTGTTTATTAATTAATTATGGTTGATTAAATAGTTATTTAATTATTTATTAATTAATTAATTTATATCGGTTATGGTTCGTTAGAGGTTAGAATGTGTATCTAGTTTTTCATCTAATTAGATGGCGAACTATCATCTCTATCTAGGAATTATTATTTAATTTTAAATTTGTAAGAATTTTGGTAATTAAATAATCATTCGGAGAAGACAGATCTAGAAGATAGATGATGGCGCTCTCAGGTATTTCCTGAGTCTCTAATTTTATGTTTTGAATTGTTGAAAATAAAATTGATGAATTGCATTAAAAATTATATTTTCTAGAAATGGTGATTTTTGCTTGGTCGGCATGCCAAACCATCCAATTTGGCAGGACAGACATGAGGTTCAATAGGCTGACAGCGAGGCAGAAATCAGGTGACTCTAGCGACAGGCCAAACTTCTAGTTCGGTAGGCTGATCTGTCGTGAATCGGCAGGCCGATCTGTGAAGATCGGCAGGCCAATGGGTCATGACCGGTAGGTCGATCACCCAGATCGGCTTGCCGGCAGAGAGCTGGAAATTTTTTCAAAAAAGGTGTAGTTTTTCAATGCAGTTTTAATTTTATTTTTAGGACAATTCTGAGAGACATTAAATTTGAAAATGACCATATATATGAAGTATTCGATTCATACGAGATTGAAGACTTGAAGATGGACATTACATGAAGAAGGATACAACTTGAGAATTCAAGGATGAAGAGTCGATAATATATTTCTATTATTCTCTTGTAATCTTTGTTTTCTATTCTCTAGGGTGGAACTATAATATTACGGTTATTATTTTGCTTATAGTTTGCTTGATTGCTTTGCTTGTCTGCATTATAATATGATTTGCCATGTATATTGATAATATGCCATATAGAATAGGGAGTGCCGCTCATATTAAAATTGTTCATACATATTCTTAAAATAAAACCTTGATTTCAAAAGATTGAGTGGGAGAAGGTTTTCGAAGAGAGGACCTATGGCCTCCATCGTTGGTCCATAGGAAGAACATGGTGGTCTCGACCCCTAGGAAGGGATTTCTATCATGTACCAGATTAGATCTCTGAGAGGATAAGGTATTTTAGCATGATTTATGGTTGCACACCCCTAGGTGGTGATTATAAATTATGGATAAAACATTAAAATGTCGGTTATATACTCATGTTAATTTTATTATTAACCTCTCCTAGGAGCTATGTTAATAGAATTAATGGCCAAATAAATGATTATTAATATATGTTGGATCATACGGGTCCTAGATGACATATATTAATTAGGAGGGGAACCGTGTTCCTGATTGAATTTGGCATGACTCCATTAGGAGCTTGTTGAATTCTGAGTTGGGAATTATCGTTGTAAGGTTGTGATATTGTAACGCCCCGAAATTTATTTAATGTTAATGTAATATAAATGATGAATTAGTGTGCCATAATTAATGTTTCAACATTAATTTGATTACTTGGTTGGATTTTGAATTTTAGTGGTTTTGTTAAATTGATGAATTCAAATGATTTCTTATTGTTTTAAAATGATGTTTTGAGTTTTAAAACACAACAATTTGCAAAATGTTAAAAATACTCCGTTTTGCAAAACCGTGGGCAGCACGTGGTTTTCGCATAGTAAAACCGCCCGTCGATTTCCTTTCTCTCCCTCTCTCTCTTCACTCTACTCACTTCTCTCTCTCTCTTGATCTCTCTCGGTTACTCTTCTCTCTCTCAAATTTTCTCTCAAAATTTTGAATCAAATTCGAATCCAAGCTTCGGGTTAGCGAGGAGGAAGCTCGGAAACGTGATTTGGCAACTGAGAACATGGATTGAAGCTTCAATTCGAGGTTAGTTTTGAAATCGCTAAACTTTTTCCAAAATTTTCAATTTTGTGCATTTTTGAAATCTAGGTTTGTTTAAGCCTAGAAAACCCTTGATTTGAGTTAAATGAACTTAGGACAACTAGAATCTAAGCTTAGATTGAAGAAAAACAGATTGGATTCAAGATTTTTCATTTTTCTCCTCATTTTCTCATTTTTGGATTTTTGAGATTTTTGGGTTTAAATCTTGTTTAAATAAGTCCAAATGTGTTCTAGTATGTTTTTCTATCAATTATGATTGTTTTCCATGCCTGGGATTTGAGAAAAATAGGTTAGAATCAAGATTTGTGTTTTGGGGGAATCGAAAACCCGTGGCTAAATTTCTGAGTTTTCCCAGTTTGGCAGGCTAGACCATGTGTTCGGCAGGCCGGAATAGGGATCGACAGGCTGGTGTTCTTCCGTTCGGTAGGCCAAACCTGGGGATGTTCGGTCGACCAAACTTTGTTTTCGGCAGGCCGAATTATGCAGTTCGGCCGGCCTAAGCAGGGAGTCCGACAAGCCAGCCGAGGCATGGAAAATTTTGTGATTTTTCACCCGTTTTCACTGTTTTGAACCCTGATTTAAATTCCAACCTTATAGAATGATTTCAAAGATACAAATGGCACACTAGGACATCATGAAATGATTTAGTAACATAGAATGTCTCGAACTAGATATTGATTAAGTTAGTTGGTATCTAGGATCGTTCGTGGATCCACGGAGCTAACGTATAGTAGACCGGGATTACGATGTGGAGCACCAGCACGAGTATTGAGGTGGGACTTCTACCCTATTCCTTGGTAGCCTAGTTTCAAAATGATTTGGCTTTGAAAAAGCATTTCTATTAAAATGTTTTCAACGGTTGTTTGAAAATGAATTTATCGGTTATATTTTAATATACCGTGAACTGAAATGAACTTCATAATGAATGTAAATGACAACACTCGATAATTGGGTTTTGAATGATGATGATAATAAACATACAGGCATAATGCCATATCAAAGATCGGGTCGTGTAGCGATCGTCCTTGAGGGTAGGTCCCGAAACCCAGCTGGGCCACTACGGTGGTGATACCATTATGGTTTGCCTAGGAAAAAGAAAATGATATTTCTGGTTGTTCGTGTAAACTATTCTGGGTAAGAACGGTTTTATTTGACCTTATTTATTTATTTATTTATTCAAGGTTTCTTTTAAATAATTCATGAATAATGAAATGTTTCTTTAAATTAAATTATTTTATCAAATATAGTCCTACTGAGCCTTTCGCTCACGTTTTATTTGTTTAAATTTCCCCCTCTAGGTGGTTTTCCATTTAGGTTTGGAGAGGATTCTTCGGACAAGACACATGAGCAATAGAGGGAATAGTAGATAAATTTGTATTATTTAAATCAAGGCATGTAAGATCTTAACTTTATTTGTACTTGGACTGTGATTGTATTTATGATATTGTCAGTACCATGTGTGTGCACAAGTTGTGGGTTTGTGGAACCCATATTCGCTAAGTTTATTCTTTAATATTAATTATTCATGCAATGGCTTTGTTTAAATTTTCACATTTATGTTTAATTCAAACCCCTAAACTCTTGATTTTTAATTAAATTCTCTTTTAATTAATTTAAATAATCAGCCACGTCACCTCCCGTACTCCGGGGCGTGACAGATATTTTCAAGTTTTTGACACATAAACACATTTGTATGTTTTTACATGATTGTGTTATCTTACTAAATTATCATTGTATGTTTGCTTATGTTTGGCATATGATTCTTTATTGTGGATTAAAAATGTCTAAAAATACTTTATCTTCGATACTTGACAAAAACCTATTAACCAGAGAAAATTATAATGATTAGAAACAGAACCTAGATATCGTCCTTTCCTTTGAGAAACTAAAATTTGTGCTAACAATCCCTTGCCCTCCTGAGCCTACAGGAGATTCCACTAATGAGCAATTCCAAGCGTACGATAGCTGGAAAGATGCAAATGATCAGGCTCGCTGCTATGTTATGGTCAGCATGGATAACGTGCTGCAGGCTCAACATGAAGATTATGAGACTGCGAAGCAGATTTTGGATAATCTTAAAGATACATTTGGAGGCTAGGCCATAGCAAAGCGGCAAGGGGCACTTTGAAAACTTCTTAACTGTAAGCAGAGGTCAGGGACATCTATAAAGGAGCACATGATGTTGGTCAAGGGTTACCTCGCTGAGGCTCAAACCAATGGAGTCGACATCGATGCTAAAACTCAGATGAATATGGTCTTTGAGACTCTGTCAAAGGAATTTATTCTGTTTAGAGCTACTTTTAATTTAAGCAATAGGCGGGATATAACCTTAGCAAAATTAGTGAAACAGTTACAGGAGTTCAAATTGCTGATCAGGGAGTCTCCTACTAGTAGAGAGGCCAACATGGTAGCTGCTTTTGGTTCCAATCCCAACTCTGAGAATGGAAAGAAGCAACGGGCCAAGAACATGAAGTCTTATATTCCTGCTAGCACCAAAAGCAAGAAAAAGAAGAAGAAGAACCCAAAGAAGCTTAAGTGCTTCTTTTACGGGAAGATTGGGCACAAAAAGAAGCATTGCAAGGACTTCCTTTCCAAAGGAGGTAGGTGTGATATTCCGTATTTAGAAACGTGTTTGGTTGAGGAATCTAGTGACATTTGGGTCATAGATTCCGGTGCAACTAATCATGTTTGTGTTTCTCTGTAAGGGTTCAAAGAAACGAGAAGTCTGCTACATGAAGACTTCACGCTTCGAATGGGCGATGGATCCTTGGTCTTAGCGGAAGCAGTGGGAGACGTCCATCTTTACTTCGATAATTATAGGAATTTAATTTTACGAGATTGTTTTTATGTTGCTAAATTTAAAAAGAATTTAATTTCTATAGCTTATTTATTTAAAGACTCCTATTTGGTTTCTTTTAATGATAAAGTGGTGATTCGTAAAAAAAAATCTTTTATCTGTTCTAGATGGATGTAAAATAATCTATATTTTATCAAACCTAAGATGGACTTACTACTTAATGCTAAGATGAATGATAATAACTCTAAAAGACTTAAAACTTCTCACTCTAATAAGACTTATCTTTGGCATTTATGCCTTGGTCATATTAACCTGAATAGGATTCAAATGTTGGTAAAGGATGGACTTTTAAGTCAGTTAAAGGTGGAATCTATACCTCAATGTGAATCTTATTTAGAGGGTAAAATGACCAAAAGACCATATGGGTCTCAAGGCAATAGGGCCGAAAGGGTTCTAGAACTTGTGCATAGTGATGTTTGTGGACTAATGAACATCTGGGCACGAGGAGGGTATGAGTACTTCTTCACTTTATTGACAATTACTCAAGATATAGGTATGTATACTTGATGCACCACAAAAGCGAAACTTTTGACAAATTCAGGGAGTTTCAGGCTGAAGTGGAAAAGCAATTAAGTAAACCCAAGATGAGACTTTGATCCGATCAAGGTGGAGAATACCTCTTCGATGAGTTCATAGATTACTTATTAAAGAATGAGATTTTATACCATTTGACTATGCCGGGCACTCCACAGTAGAATGGAGTAGCTGAGAATACCTTTATGATAAGTTTAGGGAGTTTCGGGCTGAAATGAAAAAACAATTAGGTAGACCCATAAAGATACTTCAATCCGATCGAGGTGGAGAATACTTTTTGATGAGTTCTTAGGACACTTATTAGGGAATGAGATTTTATCCCATTTGATTGCGCTGAGCACTATGCAGCAAAATGGCATAGTGGAGAGAAGGAATAGGACTTTATTAGATATGATAAGGTCCATGATGAGTTATTCATCATTACCTTTGTCCTTTTGGGGATATGCACTACAAACCGTATGTTATCTTTTGAACAATATGCCCTCAAAATCGGTCCCTAAAACTCCTCACGAGTTGTGGATGGGCAGAAAGACATCCTTAAACCATATTCGCAAATGGGGATGTCCAGCTCATGTCATGTTTAAGTATGCGAATAAGTTGAAAGCACGTTCGGAAGTTTGCATGTTTGTAGGATATTGAAAAGGGACTAAAGGGGGTTATTTCTATAACCCAAAGGAAAATAAAGTCGTGGTTTCAACTAATGTAACTTTCCTTGAGGAGAGTTACATGGACGACTTTAAGCCTCGAAGCAAAGTGGTGCTTGAGGAGTTAAGGAGTGATCCGATCACTCCAGAGGTTCCAAATGAAACCATTCCGATTAGTGTAGAAAAACCAAACAAACCTGAAAAACAACTTAAGGGGCTTTGGCGTAGAGGGAGGATCGGGTGCCAACTTGAGAGGCATATGTTCAATGGGGAAGTCTTCTTGGCTGAATGAACACTGAGATGAAGTCTATGGAGACTAATCAGGTCTAGGAGCTTATAGATCTTCCCCAAGGGGTAAAACCCATAGGGTGTAAATGGATCTACAAGAGGAAAAAAGAAGTGGATGGAAAGATCGAAACCTTTAAGGCTAGAGTGGTAGCTAAGGATTATACGCAAAAGGAAGGAATCGATTATAAGGAAACCTTTTCATCTGTAGCCATGCTTAAGTCCATCCGAATTCTCTTGTCCATAGTTGCCGCTCTCGACTACGAGATTTGATAGATGGATGTCAAGACGGCTTTTCTAAATGGCTATCTTGATGAGTCCATTTATATGGAACAACCAGACGGGTTCAAAGTTAAGGGTCAAGAGGGTAAGGTTTGTAAGCTGCTAAAGTCAATTTATGGACTTAAGTAGGCTTCTCGTTCTTGGAACATAAGATCTGATTAGGTGATTAAGACTTATGGGTTCACACAAAATATGGATGAACCATGTGTTTACAAACACATTAAGGATGGGAATGTGGTTTTTCTACTGCTCTATGTAGATAACATTCTGCTAATAGGCAATGATGTTGGGCATTGTTATTGGTCAAATTATAGTTGACCAAGCAGTTTGACATGAAAGACTTAGGTGAGGCTAATTTTTTTCTTGGTATCTAGATCTTTCGAGATAGGAAGAACAAAATGATAGCTTTGTCCCAAGTTGGCTACATAGATAAAATTCTCAAGAGGTTTGTGATGTAGGATTCCAAGAAATGTGGGCAACCATCTAGGTTTGGAATTACTCTTTCTAAGAAAGACTCTCCAAAGTCTGAGGAAGAAAGAAAATACACGAAGAAGGTGCCTTATGCTTCAGCAGTGGGTAGTCTCATGTATGCCATGCTTTGCACAACATCGGATATTTGTTATGCAGTCGGGATTGTAAGTCAATTTTAGGCGGATCTAGGACCGAACCATTGGGTTGCGATAAAGCATATTTTTAAGTACCTGAGAAGGACTCGAGGGTATATGCTTGTATATTTGGGTGAGGACTTGACTCCTCTAAGATATACTGACTCAGATTTTCATTCCTGTCTAGATTGTAGGAAATCGAATTCGGGTTTTGTGTTTACTATGGGTGGCGGTACCATCAGTTGGAGAAATGTCAAGCAAGATTGCACTTTGTATTTAACGATGGAGGCCAAGTATGTGGCAGCTAGTGATGCTTCGAAAAAAGCAATGTGGCTCTGTAAGTTCCTTGGGATCTTAAGATAGTTCCTTGTATGGATAAGGTGGTATCAATGTACTATGACAACAGTGCGGCAGTAGCTAATGCTAAGGATCCAAGATTTCATAAGAAGAGTGAGCATATTGATCGAAATTATCATGTGATAAAGGACTTCGTTGAGGGCGGGCATGTCACGGTGTGCAAGATCGCATTAGAGGACAATTTAGCTGATTCATTTACGAAGACATTTATTGGGAGAGCTTTGAGAGGCATGTGAAAGCTATAGGGATGCGAGCTTTGTCATATTTACTCACTTAGTGCAAGTGGGAGATTGTTAGACATGTGTGCCCTAAGGAGTAAAAATGTAATAAGTTTTTGGAGACATTTTTTATCAATAAAGAATTTATTTATTGTTTATATACCAAATCTTGTCCTCTTTACGTTCATATTTGTTGAATGTATATTAAGCAAACAAAAGTCTGAGACTATCAGTCTAAACCTTTAAGAATTGGGCATATAATGGATAGATTATGCGAAAGAAACTATTCTTAAGGTGACAGTCTAAATCATAAGATCCACAATCGAGAAAATAAAGTTGGGTGCTTTATTCATATAAAGATTGTTATGTTGTCTATATCCCTATTGGAAGATGGTTTGTCTTAACCATCGGAGGTGGACTCCATGAATAGAAATATTGGCACATTGTCACAGGTGATGATGTGTTGGATTGGGACATAAAGTGAATTGATTTGGATTAATAATTATGTCTCAGCAAATCGATTCACTTTAGACAATTATTTGTATTGTATCTTAATCTTGAGATGAATAGTGGGCTCGTTGTCTTGACTTATGTCTTTTGATGTACCAAAGGGTGATACCCACATCTTAATAGTGGTATACATGCCGGTACATTGGAGGCATGACTCTTGATGGCATAGACCTGTTATTCATAGATATGGAATCCATAGCTCCTCTTAAGGAGTAGTGATATCCTCTTATATGCGTTATCCTGTAATTGGAAAACTGGAGCACTCAACATTTGGATACATATGTGTAACCAAAAGGTATACTATCTTTAGATGGTAAGTTTTTTTATGGTGAGATAATAGAACGTAAGATAAAAAAGACAGAACTTGTCCTTAAGCCGGTTATGGATAATCCTATAGGGATACGATACACTATGATATGTCATGGAACTTAGCTATACGGGCTTCGTAATTCTATGTGGTTCAAGAGTGCAGCTCCAAGCTTTTAGTGGAGTAGCGTTGGAGTTGATCATTATGAAATGTATATTTGGGATATTGGGTTTCGTAATTTTTGGGAGCTTGAATTATATAGGTCCATTTGGTCCCCTTTGCTAGCTCACAACATCCTGTAACGATACGGCGTGCTTTTCCAATAATTAGCAACTTATGTCAGATTTATTACATTGGTTGAAAGTCGTAAGAGTTAAATAATTCATGTTTGCTTATCGGTTGAATTAATTTTGTGATAAAATTAATTCAAGATAAACTTGTTGAATTATTGGGATAAGATAATTCTTGTCTGTTTATCAATTGATTTAATCTTGAATGAATTAAATCAATATAAACTTGTAGAATTATTAGGAATTCATTAATTTTCCTAGAGATTATCTAGATAAAGTTGTTTTAATTAGATAACTTCTCTATTGAGTTATTTGAATTAAAACTAAGACTTTATTTTATAGAATCTCGGGTGGAAAACAAAAGATTTGCTGGGATCTTTTTTCGACAGTTTGGCATGCCGATCCTCAAGTTCGGCCTGTCGATGGGGCAAGTTCGGCTTGCCGATTAGGCAAATCGACCTGCCAATGCGCAGAAAAAAGATTACGCATTTTTACATGTATTTTATCAGATGCGGATCCGAATTTGATTTTGATTCGAATTTTTGAGACCTAATCTGATAAGGGCTGACCCTAAACCCAACCTCTATAAATAGGGAGTAAGTCACATAAGTTATTTAGATCACTTGAGAGATTAAGAAAGATACTCTATTGGTGAGAATCTAAAACTTACTGAGAGCTCTTGTTCACAAATCCCAAACACTAGCTTTGGGTTCTCTCAATTGGTTGGAAAGAGACTCACCTAGAGGAAGAGCTATACGTGTGAGCCCACACTTACTTCAATCGTGGATAGAGAAAAGCAAAGAAGACCAGTTGGTTGAGGCTCTTCTGGAACGTTACTTCTCTTCACAGATTGCGGGAGTTCTTCGGCATTTAAAGGTTAGTAAGATCTGGCTAATTTATGCATATAGTATGTCAAACTTTTGTTTTAGAAAATACTCTGATATAAAAATTTTAAAATTCCACTGCGTACTATTTTTTCAACAAGATATGCGTAAAGAAGTGTAATAGATGATAGATGTAGATAGACATAACAATATTATATGTGTAATATATTCTTCCTATGTCAATATATAGAATAGAAATATGTTTCTCAAGGAAAAAAAAAAAGATAGAAATGTGGATAAATTTTTGGTACTATGCCATTTGTTCTACAAATGCGTGGTTGTTTTATATATTGTTTTATTATATTTTTCAAGTACAGAGGGGTGGAGTGTTTATGTCCAATGGGCTTTAAGTTTGGAACTTGGACCAAGTAATCCTCGTGTTATTTCATATAATAAATGATTAAGCGAGATGTTTGGGTTTCTTCATATGCCAAGTAATTATTACAATTATCTTAAGATATTCAACTTTAAGATGGAAGTCATTGAAAAGTCCGAAAGTTTGTATGGCATGTCATAGTAAATAATTGATTTTAAACATTTCCAGCCTCCAATTTTTTTGGTTTTTTAGCATAATTTTATATTATATATTATCATCTTCAACAGCAATCTCTTTTAATATGATATGCAGATCTTTCGAAATGGTCTCTTTTGAGAGTTTCAACAGCCTATTCTTATAAGAATTTAAACAATCCCCTTTTATAAGAGTTTAAATAGTGTTTCCTTAAGTTCCATGAGATTATTTTTCCTAATTTTCTACAATAAACTAATTCTTCTAATATAGTAAGTCATAATTTCCTTGTCAAACTTTTCTAATTAATCATATTTTTCTCCTCTCAATATTTATCTATTATTAATAATATTGCTTAGTAGTGTATTACGTGGTCAAAGCATCTCCAATACAATATACTGTCATTTTTGGTATCAAATTATTTATAACATGCTACATTTGATGGTCAATTTGGCACCAAGTAAACAATATAGCATATGAAAAATTTGATATTTGATTGTTATTGATTGATGTATAACCTTTTCTTTTTAGTAACTATAACATTATTATTTTTTATTATTGTAGTGTAAAAGATTTTTCTTTATGAAATTTTAAAACTTAATAATTATGACAAAAAGTATATATAATATTCAAAATACTATTTTACGTTGTCGCACAAAACATAATAGCACATCAAAATATGTTATTTTCATATTTTTGATAGCGAATATAGGATTTATATTAACATTTGTTTTGAAATGAACTTAGTAAGGAAGGTTCATTGCCTCTTTTCATTCAATAGTGTGCAATTAAAGTTGAATACAATAATTTTTTTTGGTCGCTAATGTTGGAAATTTGCCACAATGGAAAGATAAGTTTAACTTTTTTTTGTCCTCCTCTTCATTGTTTAACATTAATTACAGTGACATTAACTATTATTTCCTCTTTGACAAGTTTCATGATGGTCATACCAGTTGATTGTTACATCAACATTCTTTTGGATGTTTTATTTTTAAATATTTTTTCTTCTCCAAACTGTTTGACAATTATTTTCGTGTTGTTACATCAACACTAGACAGTGCTTCTTTGCGACTTAAACAGCATGCACTATTGCCTTGACTTACTTAATCTTTATCCAAAGTAGATATTTTTGAAGTGTTTTAAGGTGAGAAGACTTGAATATATGAAGAGAGCATATAAGAAAAGAGTAAAGTCATAGGAAAGAGAAATGTTAATTAGTACCATAAGAATAAGATACATTTGATCAAATACATTTAGGACATTTTAGATTAATAAATATTAATTTATTGCAATTTTTATGCATCAATGTCTCCTAATTGCCTTCATATTGTTGATTCTATTTTAAGCAAACTAAAGGTCTAAGAGTATTGATCACTAATATTTGAATCGTGCATATATAGATCTATATGTTGAAATATATGTTTACAAAAGAGGAGTCTAAATACACAATCTGCAATTTGTGGAACAAATATTGGCACTTTATTTTCTAATATTATTGTTATGAGTGTTTACTTTCATTGGGAAGATTGCTTATCTTGACCCTTGGGATAAGGACTTTCAAGTTGAAACATACATTTGTATATACCTAATGGTACATATATATTGGAGTGAACTTTAGTGTAATTGTTTTTATTAATAATTTATTTAACTAATTAATTCACTTTGAGAATCATTTATATAATGATCTTAATCTTGAAGTAGAATTATGTCTTCATGTTTTTATCTTATGTCTTTTGATATATCAAAGGAAAATTTTCCGATAATCAAAGATCTTATATCCAAGGTGTTAGTGGCACAACTTATAAACGATAAGAGCATGATTCATAGATATAGTATCCATATCTCTTTTAATAAAACTTAATATTATTCTCATAAAGGGATTATTCGGGATTTAGAAAAACAAAAGAGGCCTTGATCATGTTGTTATATTGGTAATGAAATAATTTTCACTTATATGGATTAATAAATGGTTTTTTTTCCTAATAGCAATAATAAAACTTTGAGATAAAACAATCAAGAAAATAAAATGAAACTTGTCCTTAGGTCAATTATGGATAACTTATGGTAGATAGTACATACAATTAGAGATTATGGACAAAAAAATTTAAAGTTTTCATAATATGGTATATAATCAAGAGTTCAACTTTGGCTTTTAGTGGAATAATATTGAGTTAATAATTAAATAGATAAATTAATTTGGCATTAATTTTTTTCTTATTATTGTAGCTTAAATTATATAATGTTCATTGTATCCTTATACTAGCTCACAGTTTTTGAATTGTCGAGTTTAATAAATCCAGATAGAACCCATATGTAAAATAACAAGGGGATTTAGCCATCGAAAAAGGCAAGACGTCTTAGGGAAGGACTGAAGTGCCTCTATGACTATAAGCGCATTCGGTAGATATTTTCAAGAAGAATTAATTTGAATGTAAACTCAGATTAATTACTAATTAAATGAAATTGTGGAATTCAATAGATCCGTAGGGTGCAACGTTTCAAGGTAGCACATATGGAAGCTTCCAACTTGTTGGTGGCGATGTTGATGTTGTTGGAATAATTGACAAGTCCATACAACATAGCTTTTGGCAGGACCACCAACGAAGTATTCGGGTTGATTAGGCTCAAAATGAACCAAAGAAAATGACTTCTAAGGCCCACTCCATTGTCAAGTGACCAAAGGTATGCTACAAGATCAAGAGAATACAAAATATGACAATAAAGGAACTAACATAAAGGGAGATGGTGGGAGGAGTACTAAACTATTGTTTGAGATTTGAGTTCAAAAGGTAGAAAAGTTGTCTTTGTAAGGGCTAGAAGTAAAGTTGCCTCTGGAGGTAGATCTAGGTTGTCTTTGTAAAAATAGATAAGGGAGGTTTAGTGACTGTAGTTGTAGTGATGAGGACATCAAGGCTGCAAGGAATTTTCACGATCCAATTTAAGTTCCAGTTGGTCCGGTGATAAGGGCTCAAGCTAAAAGATTCAAAGAAGAGCTAAATAACTTGGTCTAGAGAGTTCTACAACAAGAAGAGAGTGTGTTCACTACTGAAGGAGAACAAAGGCTAGTTTTACTCATCAAACTAGAGCCGGAAGGGAGCCAATCAGCCGTACACGCACATTGAGTCTTTACATGGCCAACTTGCATGTTCAGTCCATACACGTACACATGTAGGAGTGATGTGTCTAGCAAAGATTCAAGATTCAAGATTTGAATTCTTTGTAATCTAATTTTAGTTCAAGTTTCAATTTTAGAATTTGAAATTTAGAATCTTTGTTTTGACTTTATTATAGGCGTGAATAGGAGGAAGGAATCTCGAGTTTTTATTTTGGAGGGTAAGAGGCTCTCAAAATTTGTGTTTTTTTAATGGTGAAGTTGGAGGGTATTTATAAGAGAGGTGAAGTTTAGAGGTTTGCTATGAAAGTGGTGCCTTTGTACTCCAATAGTGCATGCAATACTCCATTCCCTTCAGAGCAAACCACATTATGGACTTTCAACTGTTGGTCAAAAATGGCATGCAATTTTGGCGAATTCCAGATCTCGTGTTGATCCTTAGACCCTGCTTTAGGACTAAAGCTCCTTAAGGAATTTGACTTCATTGGACTCCTTGTTTTCAAAAGCCTAACACATGCGATAACTCCTCTGGTGCAAGCTTTTGCTATTTTTGTTAAGTTTGAGAAGCCTGACACACGATTAGAGCATTTTCAAAAATTCGCTTCCAAAGCTCTCATGAAGGCATATGTATGATGCCTTCATGGTGAGTTTGCAATTTAGACAAATGCTACATCGATGTGAATAAAACTTCTTCAAAGGCTTCCCTTTGGAGGCATATACTGGATGCTCTAAAGGTACACTTGGTGCTCTATGATCATGTTTTCTTGACGTTTTTGCTACAGAGAGATTTTGAGGCCTAGATTTTGATTTTTGTGTTGTTTTAAGGCAAAATGAATGATTTTGGGCTACTTTTAAGGCAAAAAATGATTTTTGGATTATTTTCCTCCATCTTCCCTTTATTTTGGTTTAATTAATTTTAACATCCCCCAAATTGCGATTTAAAATTGAATCGAACTGTAATAAATAGGCCCATTTGACTACTTATAGGCTACCAAATTACGGCCCACATGAGTTCCCCAAGCGTGGCTTGAGTCCATGAAGAGAGCCTATCAGCGCTACAAGACTAGAATGCTAGTCTAGAGCCTTAAAAGAGGGCCTTACATCACTACAACAAAATATGGTTTAGACAACTCAAAAGAGACGACAGTTTCTTCAAAAACTGTCATTATATCCTACGTGGCACAGAGAACTCCTTCTTTTTCAAATTCGTACCATGGCTCAGATGACATTTTATTATAAATCATACTCTAATGTTCATTTTAGACGGCGGCTTCCTTGACATAGTCGTCTAATTTCACGTTTTTAGTATCTTTTGATATCGTGCCTAGGCTTCTCTTTCTCTTCCTTACCCAAGCTTCTTCCAATCACCCAATCTTCTCCCTTTCCTTCTTCACCACCTCTGTCACCTTACCCAGCCTCCATCGCCTCTCCCCACCTCTTTCGCTTTCACTGCCTTTCTTTTCCTTGCCTCCCTTTGCCTCACCTCCTTCACCTTACCACCTTCGCTTCTGTTGCCTCCCTCACATCCGTCGTGGTCCCTCCACCTTCCAATATCGAGTTTGGCATGTTTCTTTTTATTTTTATTGTTTAGCTAATTAGGTTTTATTTTTTTTCTTTTGTTTACTTATAAATTATTTGTATAATTTATTGTGAGATTGAAGTTGATTGATTTGGGTATATTAGCTTTAGGTTTATTTGTTATTTAGCTAATTAAGTTCAATTTATGTTTCAAAGTGGATATTTTTTGAAATTAGGTATAAATTATTTATATAATTTATGGTGAGATTGAAATTGATTGATTTTAAATATGTTAGTTTTAGGTTTATTTTGTTATTCAGCTAACTGGGTTTTATTTTATATTTTGCAAGAAGATATTCTTTAAAATTAGTTATAAATCATTTTTATTATTTGTTATATGATATTGAAATTGATTGATTTTGGGTATGTTAGTTTTAGGTTTAATTTGCTGTTGTTGGATAATTTTAACTTTGTTGTGCATTTTGATTTTATTTTGTAGCTTTGAATAAGAAATTGATGTATGCTAATAAGATGAGTGATGAATAGGAGAAAAGGCTTAAGGATTTTATGGCTTTTGTGACGACCAATGTCAAAGGGAGTATAATTCGTCACCCTTATATTGATTGTGAAAACATTAGAAAACAATGATACGATGATGCTGTCAGACATGTTTGCCCTAAAGAGTAAAAATGTAATATGTTTTTGGAGACATTTTTATCAATAAAGAATTTATTTATTATTAATATACTAAATCTTGTCCTCTTTATATTCATATTTGTTGAATGTATGATAAGCAAACAAAAATCTGAGACTGTCGGTCTAAACCTTTAAGAATTGAGCATATGATGGACAGATTATGCAGAAGACACGATTCTTAAGGTGATAGTCTAAATCATAAGATCCGCAATCGAGGAAATAAAGTTGGGCGCTTTATTCAGATAAAGATTGTTATGTTGTCTATATCCCTATTGGGAGATGGTTTGTCTTGACCATTAGAGGTGGACTCCATGAATAGAAACATTGACACGTTATCATAGGTGACAATATGCTGGATCGGGACATAAAGTGAATTGATTTGGATTAATAATTCTGTCTCGGCAAATCGATTCACTTTAGACAATCATTTGTATTGTATCTTAATCCTGAGATGAATAGCGGGCTTGTTGTCTTGACTTGTGTCTTTTGATGTACCAAAGGGTGACACCCCCATCTTAATAGTGCTATGCATGCCAGTACGTTGGAGGCATGACTCTCGACAATGTAGACCTGTTATTCATAGATATAGAATCCATAGCTCCTCTTTAGGAGTAGTGTATCCTCTTATATGCGTTATTCTGTAATTAGAAAATTGGAGCGCTCAACCATTTGGCTACATAGGTGTAACCGAATGGTATATTGTCTTTGGATGGTAAGTTTTTCGATGGTGATATAATAGAATGTAAGATAAAAATAATCGGGAAGGTAAGACAGAACTTGTCCTTAAGCCGGTTATGGATAATCCTATAGGGATACAATACACTATGGAGACTTAGCTATATGGGCTTCGTAATTCTATGTAGTTCAAGAGTGCAGCTCCAACCTTTTAGTGGAGTAGTGTTGGAGTTGATAACTATGAAATGTATATCTGGGATATTGGGTTTCGTAATTATCGAGAGCTTGAACTATATAGGTCCATTTGGTCCCTTTTGCTAGCTCACAAAATCCTACAACGATACAGCGTGCTTTTCCAATATTGGTGACTTATGTCAGATTTATTAGATTGGTCGAAATTTGAAAGAATCAAATAATTCATGTTTGTTTATCAGTTGAATTAATTTTGTGATAAAATTAATTGAAGATAAACTTGTTAAATTATTGGGATCGGATAATTTTTGTTTGTTTATCCGTTGATTTAATTTTGAATGAATTAAATCAAGATAAACTTGTAGAATTATTAGGAATTCATTTATTTTGCTAGAGATTATCTAGATAAAGTTGTTTTAATTAGATAATTTCTCTATTGGGTTATTTGAATTAAAACTGAGACTTTATCCTATAGAATCTCGGGTGGAAAATAATAGATTCGCTAAAATTTTTATCAGCAGTTTGGCATACCGATCCTAAAGTTCAGCATGCCGATCCTCAAGTTCGGCATGCCGATGGGGCAAATTCGGCCTGCTGATGCGCGATAAAAAGATCACACGTTTTCACATAGATTTCATCAGATATTGATCCAAATTTAATTCTGATTCGAATTTTTGAGACCTTATCTGATAAGGATTGACCCAAGACCCAATCTCTATAAATAGGGAGTCAGTCTCATAAGTTATTTAGATCAATTGAGAGATTAAGAGTGATACTCTGCTGGTAAGAATCTAAAACTTCCTGAGAGCTCTTGTTCACAAATCACGAACACTGGCTTTGGGTTCTCTCAATTGGTTTGAAGGAGAGTCACCTAGAGTAAGAGCTGTACGTATGAACCCACACTCACTCCGATCGTGGATAGAGAATAGCAAAGAAGACCAGTTGGTTGAGGCTCTTTTGGAACATTACTTCTCTTCACGGATTACGAAAGTTCTTCAGCATTCAAAGGTTAATATGATCTGGTTAATTTATGCATATAGCAAAGAGCTATACGTGTGAGTCCACACTCACTCTGATCGTGGATAGAGCACAACAAAGAAGACCAGTTGCTTGAGACTCTTTTAGAACGTTACTTCTCTTCACAGATTGCGGATTCTTCGACATTCAAAGGTTAGTATGATCTGGTTAATTTATGCATATAGCATGTCAGACTTGTGTTTTAGAAAATACTCTGATATAAAATTTTTAAAAATTCTGCTAGTATTATTTTTCTAATAATTGGTATTAGAGCCATGGTTTTTACGTGAATTTATGAGTTTGTGATCATGCTATAAGTATAAATTTTGTGATCTTGCTCTCTCCTATGCTTGAATTTAATTTTATAGAGAGTTAGCACTCTAGGTTTCTGTATATTTTATATGTTGTCATGGATTACATGGTGAATGCCTATTAATTAATTATGATTGATTAAGTTATTATTTAATTATTAATTAATTAATTAATTAATACCGGTTATGGTCCCTTAGAGGTTAGAATGTGTATCTAAGTTTTTCATGTAATTAGATGGCGGACTATCATCTTTATTTAGGAATTATTATTTAATTTTAAATTTGTAAGAATTTTATAATTAAATAATCATTCGTAGAAGACGGATCTAGAGGCGGATCTAGCACTAAATGTTTGAGATGGTGAGGAATATCAAAGTAGTTTTCTAGAAGACAAAAACTAAAAACAATGCACCAGTGAGAGAAAGACCTTAAAAGAATAAGTCAATTTTCTTTCAATTTCTATATTGTTGTAGTTTTTTCATTCACCACTACTTAGATGTAAAGCATATTGAGAAGAATGTTTATGAATTGGTAGTTGGTACATTGCTTGACATTCTTGCCAAAACTAAAGATGATCTCAATACACGGTTGGATCTTGTTGAAATGAATCTAAGAGGTGATTCAACTTCTAAGAAAAAGGGTGTTCGGACTTACTTGCTTCTAAGAAAGTACACCTTATTGAGACAAGAAAAAAAAAAGTTTGGTAAATGGCTTGCATCAGTTAAAGTTCTAGAAGGGTATTCTTCAAACTTAAAAAACGTGTCAATGAAGGACTTGAAGCTTGTTGGCATGAAGACACATGAATGTCACACTTTGGTGCAACATTTGAAACAATAATTAACGACATCTATATAGATGCCATATTAAAGCCCTCCTTTTAACGACAATAGTTTGTGCCGTTAAATTATTGAACGACAAGTAGGATATGTTTTCAAAGCCCTTATAGACAATATTGGTTAAGATATCATCTATAAGGGGTGTCGTGGAATCTCTAAGGCTTTGACAACATCTTATACTTGTTGTTAAATAATTTAACGATACTAAACTATTGTCGTTAAAAAGAGACCTTTAATACGGCATCTATATAGATATCGCTAATTATTGTTTCAAATGTCATTAACGATATATTTGTCGGAGATGTCGTTGTATGTACTTTTTAATGACATTCAAAAATTACATGTCGTAAATAATATGTCGTTAAATGTAGTTTTTTTTTGTAGTGCTTTCTTTATTATTTTTCACACTTATAAGTTCAAGTGAACAAATGATATATATAAACGCATTGTATATAACAACCGCTAGCTCACAAGTATTTTTATTGATTAGCAATGAATATTGATATATTTTAGTTAATAGTTTAACTTTGAATCTTCATGTAATAAATTTAAAAAGTAACATATTTAATCCAAATGAAGATTTGTAGGGGTAAAATATGAGTTGATTGACAAAACTCTTGGCAAAAAAAATGTAAAAATAAAAATTAATAAATATTTATAAAAATATCTATAATTCTTGTTGATCTTGAGCTCGACCAAGCCCACTGCTGTTGTTGTTAATCTTTTCTAGGCTCGTCACCATCGCACCTAAGCCTATGGTCGTGCCATTTCTCCCTCTCTCTCTATCACCCAAGCTCATGCCCAAGCCTTTCACCATCTCTTCTCTCTGTCACCTAAGCTTACCCTCACTCTCGCCTCCATCACACTGTCTACCTTTTTCGTAGTTGTCGCATCATTGCCTCATTCATGAATCCATGGCTTTGTTTGTGTGAGTTAGTATGATTATAGAATTTGTTGTTATAATTTGTTGAGTAATTAGGTTTTGTTTTCTTGAATTTATTTTGTACAATTGTGAAATTAGTTTATATGATTAGTTGATTGTGGAATTTGTTGGATATAGTTTTGTTGGTTATTGTTTTGTTGGAATTAGTTAGTAGTTAATTTTTCATGAGTTTATGTATTTAATTAGTCATTTAGTTTTGTTTTAATGTTAGATGATTTCACTGTTAGGTTTTATTAGTTAAATTTGCATTACAAATTAGTCATTGCATTTATTGTGATTATTTGTTTTTATTTTCATGTTCATTTGTTGCAAGTACTATATTTATAAAATTGTTGGATTGTTGTTGGATAATTTGTTGTGAGATTGAATAAAATTTGATTTTATTTTGTAGCAATGGATAAGAAATGGATGTATGCTAATAGGATGAATGATGAACATGTAAAAGCAGTTGAGGATTTTGTAGCTTTTGTGAAGGCTAATATCAGAAGGGGTATGATTTGTTGTCTTTGTGTAGATTGAAAAATATTAGGAAACAATCATATGATAGTGTTAGGTTTCATTTGTATCGATATGAAATTGATTGAACTTATCAAATACGAATTTGGCAAGGTGAGGATATCCCTACATCATTATTGGTAGTGAGAGAAAAATTCCATATTAGTCATGTTGATAACGCAGATGTCAATGGTAACATGGTTGACATAATGAATGATATAGAAAAAGACTTTGTGCATTGACAAGAGTTATTTGAGACAATGATGGAAGATGCAAAGGCACCATTGTGTGACGGGTATTCAAAGTATATCAAACTATCCTATTTGATTAGATTATGGAATTTAAAGGCATCGAATGGGTCGTCAAATTCACGTTTTACAGGACTTTTAAAATTTTTACATGATGTATTTCTAGATAATAACAAAGTACTGGCAACTATGAATGATGCAAATAAAATGTTGAGTACTCAATGGAATACAAGAAGTTACATGTTTTCCCCAATACCTGATATGCAATGAGTCAAGGTGGAAGAAAGCTAAGAAACCATCAGAGGAAAAAAAAGGTGTATCGACAAAGGTATTATGATACATTCTAATAGAATTGCACTTGAAGCAATTGTTTTGGGATATGGATCATGAAAAAGATTTAACTTGGCACCATAAAATGAGGATTGATGATGGCATGTCAAGATATTCGGCCGATTCACCACAATAGAAGACATTTAATACAAAAACTCTAGAATTTAGTACAGAATGTAGGAATCTTCATCTTTCTTCATTTGGCGATAGAATGAATCCTTTGTTGGGATTGGTGCTTTTATAGCATGATATAAATTCTATCTAAATATTATAAGATTTAAAGTATTACATAATTAGTAAAATAAATTCCATGTATTCTTCTAAATGTATATTTTCGGTATATTTTTATATGTGCAAATATCATAAAGGTTCTAATACTTATAAAAATCTATAATCATGTATATATGAAGTGTTCATAATATAGAGAATATGATTATGTGTACTTAGCATAAATTTTGTTTTATAGAAAATAGATATAGGTAGATACTTTATCTTGTTTAAGATTATAATTTTGTCTATTCCCAATTTAGTGGAGTAATCTTATTTGGTTTATTGTAATATTATAACAACTAGACATATTTTTTAGTGTGATTTGGACACATTAAACTTGGACCAAGATAGAGTTTAATTTCTTGTGTAATTCCATAACAAGAAATTAACTTTATCATATTGATCAGTTTATCGATCATACCTTAACCCTAAAGTGATAATGGACTCACATCTATTTATTTTGTCTTCTGATTTGGAGACATAATGTAATAGGTAGCTGGGAACACTACTCATAGATATGGATGTACAACTCTTACTAGATAGGATGATAAGATAATATTCTCATCAATATTAATTTTGGGAACTTGAGTGAAGAGCACTTGTTATTTGATATGGGATATCAAATATAAATAACCCAAATCCTTATTCATGATTTGTTCATAAATAAGTTGCCCATTCAAGAATTAACGGAACTCATGGACGAAGAAGTAATGAGAAAGGTTGCATAGATGACTATAAACTTAGCGTTAATTATGAATATTATTATAGAGGATATTATCACATAGCGAATGATTATATCAATAGACAACCTTATTGTCAACATTTAATGTTTAAGGTTCCATATAATTAATATATATAATTTAAGAGTGCAGCTATAGTCTCCGATAGTAGCGCAAATTGGAGTTAATGATTATTATTAATTTAGTTATGAGATGATTAAATTAAATAATTATTGAAGCTTAAATTATATATATTCATTAAATCCCCTTGCTGGCTCCATTACATTCTTTCAGGTGGATCAATGGATTTTTTTGGATAATTTCTATGATGTAAAGGGCAGAATTAAAAATTCACATAGTGCACTACCTGCACTATTAGTGGCCCCCAACTATGTACTCTAGGAGTACATGTGGAGCCAACTTCATGGTTGGTAGATTCAGTTATATCACATGATTTTCATAGGATTTGATTGTAGTCTCGATGTAGAAAAATCCTTTTGTCAAAGTTGAAATAAATATTGCACAATAATTATTTATTTTATCAAATATTATAAATAATTAAGAAAATCATGAAAGATATTTATTTTGAAAATTAAAATAAATAATATCTCAATTTGAACTAAAATCAAATCTCAAATAGATACTAGAAGGATATAGGATCGTATTGTTAGAGGTAATTATGACACGTGTCACCCCATCATTAGAGGATTGAAATCGCACTTACTAACCCTGGAGATAGTGTGATTCTTAGCAGAATCACAATAGGATTATGTTCAAACTACCAAGCACTAGTGTATCTATAAATGGACCTAATAGGCTCTATTTTCTGTAGACTTTGCTCTAGCTTCCATCTATTGTTCTTTATTCCTCTCTCCTTTAGAGCTTTAAAGAACTTCTGTTGAGAAAAATTAGAAGGAGATATTAAGGAGATTTTCAAGAAATCTCATTGGTGCCCACACAATAGTTAATCTAGATTGAGGAGAATAGTAAAGAAAATTTGAAGGTTTTAGAACACTTGATCATTCAAAGCTATTGCCAAACCCCGTAAGTTCGTATTTTATTCTATTGTCATATATAGTATCATAAGAAAGATCCTAAAAGTTTAAGAAAAATTTTAAAATCCTATTCCGCTGCATTTTCACTATTTTTATTGAATTTTTTCTAGGCACACTAACATCTTCATCTTAATTTTAAGACAAAGCACAGTATTTAGCTCGTCATGCTTGTCAACTACAATCTTTTATCGGACTTGTGCATGAAGCGGAAGTTTTTGATGTTAACTTTGTTGAACTTTGGACCTAATCAACTAGGAAATGATATTGACATGTACTTGGCACCATTGATTGATTGGTTAAGAATATTGTGAGAAAGTAGAATACAAGTCCAAGATGTTTTTAGTGAGGAGACCTTTATACTCCAAGCAATGTTGACATAAATTATTAATGACTTCCCTATATATGAAAACCTATCAGAGTACTTGGTTAAGAACTCAAAAAATTGTTCTATTTGTATGACAAAGACATCTTCATTTCAATTGAAGCATAGTAAGAAGATGGTTTATGATGGCCACGAATGCTTTTTGCCTATGAAGCATTGACGCTGTAGAAAAAAGAAAGCATTTAATGGCAAGAATAAAGAAAGACGAGCTTCAAAATATTTGAAAGGTTAACAAGTGTTTAAGAGTTTAAGATGGTGAGGAAAATCAAAGTGGCTTTTGGGAAGAGAAAAATAAAAATAAAATACTTGGATAAAAAAAAGTACAAGAGGTCATCATTTGTATAGTAATACTAGTGGGAGATTATGGGACAAAAAATAAATTCACTTAGTTTTAGACTTGGTGCAACCCATGAGTTGGTGGGAGAAGGACCTAGGATGAAGAAGTCAGTTTTTTTTCTAACTTCCAAATTAGAGTACTCTTTACTTTCGACAATGCCTGGATATCATGCAAATTGAGAACATTTGTGAATCGATAGTGGACACGTTGCTTGACATTCCCATAAAAACTAAAGATGGTCTCAATACACATTTGGATCTTGTCGATTTAAATATAAGAGATGCTTTGGCTCTCGAGAATACTCGGACTTACTTGCCTCCAACAAACTACACCTTATCGAGACAAGAGAAAAAAAAAGGTTTTGTTAATGGTTTTGCTTTGGTCAAAGTTTTGGTAGGGTTTTCTTGCAACTTGAAAAACTTAGTGTCAATGAAGGACTTGAAGCTTGTTAGTATGAAGACATATGATTGTCACACTTTGATAAATAATTACTGCCACTTGCATGCCATGGAATTCTACCATCAAAGGTGAGATATGCACCTATGGTCCAAGGTGATAGATCCAATGAAACTAGATACAATACAATTAGAGTTCTTGAAGACCTTGTCCATGCTTGAAAAATACCTTCCATCATCGCTTTTTGATATTATTTTTATTTAACAGTGCACTTAATACGCGAAGTTAGGCCTTATGGGCCGATGTACTTTGACGGTGCACTTAGTATGCGCAACTGGTATGACCATCATGAAACTTGTTAAAGAGGAAATAATAGTCAATATCACGGTAATTAATGTTAAACAATGAAGAGGGGGACCAAAAAAAGTTAAACTTATCTTTCCATTGTGGCGAATTTCCAACATTAGCGACTAAAAAAACTTATTGTATTCAACTCTAATTGCACACTATTGAATGAAAAGAGGCAGTAAATGAACCTTCCTTACTAAGTTCAATTCAATACAAATGTTAATATAAATCCTATATTCGCTATCAAAAATATGAAAGTAATATGTGCTATTATGTTTTGTGCGACAATGTAAAATAGTATTTTGAATATTATATATATTTTTTGTCATAATTATTAAGTTTTAAAATTTCATAAAGAAAAGTCTTTTACAATACAATAATAAAAAATAATAATGTTATAGTTAGTAAAAGAAAAGGTTATACATCAATCAGTAACAATCAAATATCAAATTTTTTATATGCTATAATGTTTACTTGGTGACAAATTGACCATCAAATTTAGCATGTTATAAATAATTTGATACCAAAAATGACAGTATATTGTATTGGAGATGCTTTGACTATGTAATATACTATTGAGTAATAATATTAATAATAGATAAATATTAAAAGGAGAAAAATATGATTAATTAGAAAAGTTTGACAAGGGAATTATGACATATTATATTAGAAGAATTAGGTTATTGTACAAAATTAACAAAAATAATCTCATGGAACTTAAGGAAAGACTATTTAAACTCTTATAAAAGGGGATTGTTTAAACTCTTATACTAAGAGACTGTTGAAACTCTCTAAAGAGACCATTTCAAAAGATAGACTATTTAAACTCTTATAAAAGAGGATTGTTTAAACTCTTATATGAAGAGACTGTTGAAACTCTCAAAAAAGACTATTTCAAAAGATAGACTATTTAAGCTCTTATAAAAGGGGATTATTTAAACTCTTATATGAAGAGACTGTTGAAACTCTCAAAAGAGACCATTTCAAAAAATTTGCATATCATATTAAAAGAGATTGTTGTTGAAAATGATAATATATAAGTTAAAATTATGCTAAAAAACCAAAAAAAATTAAAGGGTGGAAATGTTTAAAATCAATTATTTACCATGACACGCCATACAAACTTTTGGAGTTTTCAATGACTTCCATCTTAAAGTCGAATATCTTAAGATAATTGTAATAATTACTTGGCATATGAAGAAACCAAAACATGTCACTTAATCATTTATTATACGAAATAACACGAGGATTACTTGGTTCAAGTTCCAAACTTAAAGCCCATTGGACATAAATACTCCGCCCCTCTGTACTTGAAAAATGTAATCAAACAATATATAAAACAACCAAGCATTTGTAGAACAAATGGCATAGTACCCAAAATTTATCCACATTTCTATCCTTTTTTTTTCCCTTGAGAAACATATTTCTATTCTATATATTGACATAGGAAGAATATATTACACATATAATATTGTTATGTCTATCTATATCTATCATCTATTGCACTTATCTATACATATCTGTCTAAAGTTTATTTAAGTTTAGGAGTTGTAATGTGTTACAATTTAATTTATTATCAAAGACTTGTTAATTACATTGTAATATGTTGAATTATGTTATATGATATTGTGTTAATCTTAATTTATAGCTTTTTGAATAAATTTAGAGGTTTAATCCGTGAATCTGCAAAATCCATAGTTTTCCAATGATTGGTTGTGGATTGGGTTTTTTTCAATCCAGTATGTGCTGACTAGATTACAGATTAACCTCTAATCTATGTAATCCAATCCATTCATTGTCAAATGAACTACTAAAATTATTTTTCTAATAGGTAATTTGGAATAGCGGTGATAACCAACAGTTTTGGTTTAAGAACTGTAGCACGTAAGAGTTTTATAACGTAAAAACATTTTGCTTTTAACTATAATATATGAGAACTTTACTCTATTTACGGTTGTAACTGATGATTTTAATCATTTTTTCCAAACGGCCAATAAATGTCTCTTTGCTCAAATATTTTTTATCTACTTTTAAATACAATGAAAGAGATCTTTATAATTTTATTTTTCAATTGCTCCACTAGAATAAATTTTCTTTCTATGTGATTTCTTCAACTATCATTTTTTTAACATGTATACTTCGCTCTAATTATCTATATAATTTTTCTATTGCTTTCTTTTTTTCCCCTTTAAACATGCTTTACTTTTCAGTATATGATAATATTTAACCAAAAACCTATTTTGCCAAGACATGCGCTTTCATACGTTGCCTTTTTTTTTTTAAATGTGACTTTTTTAAAATTTCTCAATTAAAATTACTTTCTCCAAGTATGCTCATAATTAATTTTGTTTAGTCCTTCTTAGATAATATTTCCTAAATGTGGGCCCGTATAAATACTTTTCTAATCTAATTGCCCTATTTAATTTTTCTTGTCTCCTTACTTAAACATCTTTTTCTTACATCTGCCTCCTAAATTATTAACTGTCTAGTTTGTCTTGCCATTGTTTTAAAATCCGCTCTACTTAAATATTATTGTTACTCAACTAAGCTCTTAAAATGATAATAAATAAAAAATTTTAAAAAATTGACATTTACGTATTCAAAAAATTCTACAAACTAAATACTTATCTTATGTAAAAGTGTCTAGGTGCAAGTAACCTTGCGCTTGACATGTGTGGCAAGGAATTTTTCGACCTGTTTTTTATTAAAAAAATCACATTCTTTTTTCTTTTTCTTTTTTATTCTTTTTTTTTTTTTTTTGCTTTGTGTCATTTTTTTTATTTGCATATTTAGTGTTTTATTTTTGTTATGTAACCTTCTGAAATACTTTTTTATATGTGACGTATGAATAATTTCTATCTAATTTTTTCCATTAAAATTTTTTTCCTTTTTAAAATTGTTCTATTAAAATTTTTTCCATTAAATTATTAGAATAATAACAAATGAGAAAAAAATAAAAATTAAGTATTGGTATGAAAAAAAAAACACACATGCCATAACTGGTACTTATTTAAAAGTGAAAATGCAATGCCTTTAGTGCATTACAAAGGGTTACTCCCTCACACACTTACTCTCTTTTTAATCTACTTTTTCTTTCCTTATTCCTTTTTTTTATTATTTTTCTTTATAAAACCTCTTTCTATTTTTATTTCCCATTATCTTTATAACCTTATATATATACGTTTTAAGATATGTTTTGCTAAAATACTAGATCATCAAATTAAAAGAGAATAGAGTAATTTGCAATGGTGGCCTCAAAATTTTTTCTTGATAACACTTTAATCCTTATTCTTTTGATCCTGATGAAACAAACTCTAAACTCTTTGAAACTTTGCAATTAAGACTTTTTTTCTCTGATTCTGTCAAAATTTTCAGAGTTTCATGCATATAACCTATGCGTGCAATCTTTTTGTCTTAAAAAGACTTAATTGACCCAACTCTTATGTAATGAAGACCTTGAAAATGAGAACCAAGAGTCAGCATAGTTCGTTGGCTTTATGCATAGGACCTATTACATGCAATCTTTTTGCCTAAAAAAAACTTGAATTGTCTCGAACCTTATGTAATGAAGACCTTGATAGAGCGAGAGATTAATGTGTGGTGTGAAAAGTGTAGTTGGAAAAATAGGTTCAAACCCTTAAAACAAGGGTGCACGGTCTTTAGCGTGCAAAATACGTTTGTGCTACCTAAGAATCCTCCAGTCAAGGCCAGCCTTTTTCACAATCAAGCCCTTCTAGTAGACTTATGCACTCTTGTATGCATGCATCCTGTTTCATGCCCACAAACTTTCCTTATAACGAAGTCTCGCATACAAGCATCATAACTGCATCCATGTGTTGAGGCACTGTGCTTCGAGCTCTTGCCTGCCAATAGGCTTATAGATGTCTCCTTGCCACCTGCCACATGTTTGTTGGTCCAAGAGTGTCTGTCCCTTGGTAGCATTTATTATTTCTTAGCCCAAGGCCAATCAGTATGCCTTATGTTTGATTTATCTTGATCATAGGTGCATCACTTGTGCACCATGGCCTTAAGGGTTCACTAAGCCCCTAGGTCAAGTCTCCAAGCCAACTAGCTCTAAACCCATAAACATGTTATGAAATTGATCCTTATCTAGCCATGCAGCCCTAACCTAGACCACCCACATAAGTTATGTTGTCTCCTTATGTCCTGCTGACTATCGAGTCCTACAAGAATGGCAAAACCTTATGTTAACTCATGTTAGGTTGCTTATGTACCAACAATGCACCATGAGGCCCTAACTTGGCTTGCCATGTGCTTCGTGTATGGGAATCGTTACATAGACCTGACACACATAAGCTAACCTCCTAGAAATAAGGCCCGTGCAACATTGGGCCTGTCGATATTGTCAATAAGACATCTTGGCTTATGGAAATGCATGGTACCCTCGTGGTCGTACATACACTTGCACTCCATAGGCACTCTTGCTCGCATGTGGCTCACTTTGCACATCATGTGTCACGGATGGGCGGTCTCATGAAGCGGTCCTTGAGCAGGCAGAGCACTCCCCTAAAGAGCTTATTAAGCTTTTTGCCTTCTGGTAGAAGGAGACATCAAAATCGAGGCGAGGGTATTTCTAGATCTAGCGGCTCCTATCACTGCCTAACCTCCTCCTTCACAAGCTCCAATTGCAATCCAACCTCCTTTTCTCCCAAGTACCCATCCTTGTCCAGTTATTGTTTGGCTTCCTTCTTCAAAGGCTCCCATCATCGACATACTTTGTGGCACCCGAGCATTTCTAGTATATTAAAAATACAATAACTTAAGGATTATGCTAAGCAAAAATATGTGTCACAAGAATTATAGTTTAATCTAATTTTTATGCTAAAGTCCATAGAAGCAAAAATGAGATTTTTAAGGATAAAAATTATGCTATAGCCTTAAATAAAGAAGGAATGATATGAAAAAAAGCTGAAAAGCTTCATTATTACAAAATGTATTGTAATAAATAATAAAACAAAATTACAGTTTAAGAAAAATACTGTATAATAATATAAAAAATTATACAGTATTGAAATAATACAGTGTAATGAAGCACACCGATAAAGTTATATAGTATGAAAACTACGCTGTAAAAGTACTACAATGTAGGAATTGACTATTTAAGGTTAAGGAGTATAGAAATTAGACTGTTTAGTTAAAGCAGTATAGGAATAATATTGTTTGACGAATATAGACGAATAAGGAATGCTGTAGCAATGTAGAGAATATACCGATAATATAATAAAAATACTGTCAGTATAAACTTGGACTGTGTAAAAAAGTTTTGTGGGACCCACCAAGGGGACACCTTGAGAGTTTTGATTGGGCCACCACATTTACTAATGTGGCCCAACCATAAAATGCCAACTTACCTAATTATAATTAGGGTGATGGTTCCTCTTTTTTATAAAAATCCAAAATGAGATAAGCTTTGATAAAAACCTAAGCAAGCCATCTTTCATTTCATTTTTCTCCTCCATCTTCCACGGCAGCCATAGGTGGCTTTCTTCAAAAATTTTCAAAGCTAAAATCTTTACAAAATTGCCCCAATCAAGTTTCAAGAATTAAAGTTCAAGAGATTCCAACAAATTTTAAGGTAAAATCGAAACTTTCTTTATGGTAAACAAGGGTTTTGTTCTAGCTTTTGAAGGAATTTTTATGGTAAGGTATGGGCTTGATGTCAAGAAAATTTGGAAGCTCTCAAGTGCTAGAAAGTGACAAGCATTTTGCATGGATTAGGTAAAATCATAGACTTTTTAATTAAACTAAAGTTTATGCTTTAATATGCATATCAAGTGTTTGATGAAATGTTTTGGTCTATGGCATGTTTGGTTTATGCTTTGTATTGATGGTGGTGATGAAAGAAAGAAAGAAATAAGGGTTTTGTGGTAAAAAGTGAAAAATTGTTAAACTTTGTAAAGTTTAACTAGTTTCCAAGGAATGGAGTTTTGAGGGCCTTAAAGGCCAATTTATGTTCCAAATATGACATAGGATCTACCAACACAGTGAGGAAAACATCTTTTTTCAACAAAGTTTTGTAAAATTTCGAAGGACTAAATTGCAAAGTTTTGGTAATTCTCGACAGATTTGAAAATCAACCAAAAAGTTGACTTTAACGTTGAAATTTCAAGAAAGTAAAAACATGAAAGTTGTAGAACACATTGAAACTGTTAGAACAACGTGAATAGTTTTTCAAAATTTGACTCAGTTTAGGAGTTATGAATTTTACAAAATTTTGGGCACAAAATTTCAAGAAATGAAAACGTTATGAAAAGTTTAGAATTCGACCAGGGAGCTTTTATAACTTTTGTTCCTTCCAAGAAATTGAACGTTATGGTATAAATTGGTCGCTTTTGGTTCTGGGGGCAAAAATGTAAATATCTTTGTATTTCTTATTAAAATCGTAAAATTGTATGAAAACTGGGTTTTCACTAGGGAACATTGGTTTCCTAAACTGTTGTATGCAGTGAGTAATTATAGATACTAAGTTTTAAAGGATTTAAAGTTTAGTAAAGAATGAAAGAAAAAGTTAAGGGCACAATGGTATTTTATGATAAATGACCTAAACGGACCCAAAACGCTAGATGTTGGAAAACATTCCTTAGTGGGAATTTTTCTATAATATGTAGGTAATGAAATAGTAAATTTTAAGTTGAGCAGTGAGTCTTATAAAGTTACAAAATGGACAAAAACTCGTTAAGGGTAAAAACATCATTTTTTAAATAAAACAGCTAAAGCGGAGTCAAACACTCCGAACCAACAAAACGTTCTTAGATGAAAAATGTTCTGTAATATGTTAAGTAATGAAACCGCTAGTGAAACAAAAAATTTAACTAGGGGATGCTTAAAAACAAAGGTAACTCGGTAGGATATAAAGTCAAGTAAAGAAAGAGGCAACCCAGTGGGTTACAGAGCTAAGCAGAAAGAAAGCTAACCCAATGGATTACAAAATTAAGTAAAGAGAAGGGTAGACTAATAGGGTACGAAGTATTTTATTATCAATCGAGTAGATTGATAAAAAGAAAGTTAACTAATAAGTCATGTGTCATATGATCAATACATAGAAGCTGACGCACGAATCGAAAAGGAAGGAAACAAGATTGTTAGAGATATAAACAGGTAAGTTCAAACCTCACCTACAACATAAAGTAAATAGTTTTCAAATGCTTATATTTATGTTTATAAATGTGTTTGCAATTGTTATATAAATTGTTTTTAAAGTATGTCTGTATTTGTTATGCAAAAGGTTTTAAAGTTTAAATTAAGATTTGTAATGTACTTGCAACTATTATGTTTAAAGCATGATTGCATTTAATATGCATAAAGTTTAATATATCATGTAAAGGTTTGCAATGTATTTGCAATAATCATGTTTAAAGTACATTTGCATTTTGTTAATGTATAATATTTTACAGTTTAAGTTATAAGTTTTACGCTGCATTTGTTATGCAATAAGTCTTACAGTACAAGTTATGATTTGCAAATATGATTGCATATAATGTGATAACATTTGATATGATCACTAAAGTTAAAAATAAGGTAAAATAAAGATAAAAATAAGTGTCGTACCAGCCTCCTTGTTGTGAGATACTAAAAGTAAAGTTAAAGTTGTGACCTCCTTGTTGTGAGGTATACAAATAAAGTTAAAGTTATGATCTTGGTGTTCGATGGTCTCAAGTCTCCCACAAGAGAATCATCTTGTTTATGATCTCATGGTACGAACACTAAAGTTTACAAGATAAAGAGAGTAAGGAACAAAGATAAAAAGTTAAAGTAAAAAAAGAATGTTCATAAGACGCTCATAATTAAAAGTTCATGAGCATAAATGGTATGATACATTATGAATTTGCTTGTATTCCTTATTATGAAGTGTTTTATGTGAAATGATTATGGAAAACATTCTGAGAAATATTTTACGTTAAATATTTATAGAAAACATTTTTATGTTTTCAAGAAAAGGTTTATAAAGGACGTTTTAAGGAAAATGCTTCAAAGATGTTTTATGAAGAATGTTTATGAAAAAACGTTTCAAAAATATTTAAAGAAAAAACTTTATGAAAAACGTTTTAAGAGAAAGGCTTTCTATGAGAAAAGTTTTTTAAAGCATGTAAAAATGATTTGTGAGTTTACATTTGAACTTACTGACTGAAAGCTCATCAAAAGTTTCTTCATATTATAGGTAGTCCTATAGGTGACCAGTAGGACTTGTTTGAGAAGCTTGGTACTGCGAAGGGCAGATGCGAAGATTTAGGTATGGATACCACTACGGTATGCTTCCGTTGTTCAAAAGAAATGTTTTCTACTATTCGATATAGTGTTTTCAAAGTTTTAAGAAAATCAAAGTTTTAAGAAATGTTTTCAAAGTTTTACAATGTATTTACTAAATGTTTTATTTACCTATAAAGTTAAGTTTTAATTAATGATTCAGTAAATATGTCCTAATAAGTTTTAAGAAACGATTTGAAATAGTTTTAAAGTCAAATGTTGAGCAATGTCTCAACTTAAATTGCGACAGAAGTCGTAACAGTTTTTAAGAATGTTCTAAAGGATGTTAAAGAAAATAAAAAGGAAAAAAATTATTTCAGTATTTTTCTAACTAAGTAAGTAAGATTAATGTTTAAGAAAATGATGTTTACGAAAGTTGAGTGATTGCCTAAAAAGGTGAGACGTCACATACTTTCCTTGCAACCCAAAATAAAAATCTCCAATGTGCTCATCTCCTCTCTCTATGGTTCTAGGGTTTCGGTTTGTAGATTTTCAACCTCAATATATAAAAAAAAAAAAAATTATGGCTGATTCTTTCGAGTCCACTGCTATTCGATTGAATTTCTTTGGCCGTTGATGGTCTTTCAACTTCACTTTGTTGACTTTTGTCTGTTTCTCGGGTTCTTGATGATCTTTTGGATCTATTTTGTTTTATTATTATTATTATTATTATTATTATTATTATTATTACTATTACTATTTTTTTTTTTGGGTTGATTCGCATCACAAAGTGGTGGTTTATTTCAAGTGTGGATTTCTTAATAGGAACGATGATTTTTTTGACTTTGTTTTGAAAAGTATGGTTAAAATTAAAACTTTTAAATTGAAAACTTGAGTGTGTGAGAGCTTTATATTATAAATTTTTTTTAGCATCGTAGTATATTAAAGTTTTACACTATGGTGATTAAAAATTTTGGTTAAAACTGATTTTGTCAAACACAAACGTGATCAAAACGAAGCTGCCATAATTTTTCTAGTTTCTTCTTACATTTTCTTTAAAACTCTGAGTTCATTTGAAAAATACGTTAAAAATAATAAATTTTAATTGCTATAATATAAAATTTTTACATATTATAGTAGAAATTAATGATTTACTATAATGTTTAAGTTTCAACTTCAAGTTTTAGACGTTTTCCGAACAAGTACCCTCCATAACTGGACTGTTATTTTACTGAAATACCCTCCTATAATGCATCACATGCTCTGTTAAGATGTTGAGGACTGAGGTGATTCAATCCTCCCACACTTTTCCGCCCTCGAAAAGCCCCAGCATTCGTCGTCTATTTCCTTCCTACCATTTCCTTCTCATTTGCTTATTTCCTCCTCCTCCTCCTCTTCGTTTTTTCTTTCTTCCTTTCCGTACCAAATATTATATAAAGAGAACCAAATTCGTTTCGAGATTTCAAGAGTGGCTGTGCTCTTAGGTTGATGAACAGATAAACTTGGCCAAAAAAAAAAAAAAGAAATAAAGAAAGCAAGAAAGAAAAGTCAATGATTTCCATTAATCTTTCCCCTCCTTCTACAACTGTTCTTTCACGTCGCCAGTGGGTTTTCTTTTCTCTTTTTCTTATTGCGTTATTTGTAATTTTCTTTTCCTCATTTTAATGTTATATCCCATCTTTTTTATTCCTTTTTGGGTTTCTCATCTCCGTTCTGTTTCAAGTTATCTGAAATCTTTTGTTCAAGTGGAATCTGTGAACCAAAGTTTTTGTTGTTCTTGTCTTATTCTTGTTTCTTCATGTTGATTATATTTTGAATCATGTTTTTCTTAGTCTTGCTTTTTTTTAATTGTTTTTGTACATAGAAGGTGGTTTCAGTTCCGTACTTTTTGTTTACTGTGAGGTTCTTAGTGCCAAGATAATGAATGTTGAGGCGAAATTATGCTAAATAAAACGGTATTGTATGGTGCAGCAGATAGCACATGAAAAAAGGAAAATAAAATCTTAGGATCAGGAACATATTTAATACCAATAATCGGACTGTCTTCAGAAAACAAGTTTGTTGAATTCATGCTTTTCAAATGAAATTTGTTGTAACCATTACTGATCATCATTGTACTTTCTCAACTAATCGCAAATTCATGTCAACTTACCATTTGAATTAGCTAAGATAAGATATGGGGACTTACAATTTGATAGTTAGTACTTTTATTTGTGTGCAGGGCAGGCCTTTTGAAATTACTTTTACCTGTTTATGTTATTTTTCTCTTATACCAGACAGTGATATGAGGGTGTTCTTGGCCAATTCTATGACATGCCTAGTCTATCAACATATTTGAGTTGATAAAATGTGTCTTTTACACCCAGCAGAGAAAAGTAAAGTTCTAAAGATGAGATTTTTTTCTGGGAAATGAAGTTAAATCTCTGTTTTTTATTTTTGTTTTTATTTTTATTTTTTAGATTTATTTGATAGTTGCTTTTTTTTACACCAGGAAGTAAGGCCATTTCTCCATCCATGTAGATTTTTTTTTTTTAAATCATTTTTGTAAGCTCTTAATTTCCTGCTTTCCAACAAAAAGAGAAGAAAAAAGAACCAATAGTTTCTTTTGCATGACTTCATAGAAATAGATTCATTGAGGAGCACAGTTGCATGTGAGAAGCCTCATTCATGCTTCACAAACAGTCAAATGTACTATTGTTGGTTATTTTCAAAGGTTTACTTCCACCACATGTCGATATTTCGTCAAGGAAAAGGTTATTATTTGATTGCCTTTCCTGCTGTTCTCAAATTTACATTTACATTCATAAAGGTTTTACACAGCATCCAGTAAGGCAGATTTTTCATATACCTGACAGCTTTTGACTAAGAATTTTGCTTTTACACATTCTCATTCATAATTTCAAGATTATGGTCGTTTCTATTACATTTGAATTTTATTATAGCTATTGATTGCGATCATAACACCTTTCTTTAGACAACAACAAAATGTGACGAGGTTGTCTAGTTTGGAAATTCTACTGCACGTTATTTTTATTACTCTTGTTGTTGTTTGTTGTTGTCATCTTATTGTAAATGCTTTCTCGTGTTTTGTAGGGCATGCAAAAACCTTAAATTGTTCAGTGGGTTGCACCCTCGAAATTCTTATTTTGCAAGTGGTTATGCATTCAATTTATCATCCATCAGGCTGTCTGGTAAATTGTCGTTTAGTACTAAAGGTGTCGGGGTGACTAGAGCTACTTTGGTTTCTGGAGAGGGTGACCTTTTGGCATATACGAATGGCAATAATATACTCGCAAACGATACTTTTATCAGTGAGCAATCAACAGATACTGCACCGACTAGTAGTGGCTTTCCTGCTGAAAATGGTGAAATTGATCTTGATCGCCCAACAGCAGGGTTTGCTTCAATTCCAGAGGCCATTGAAGATATTCGTCAAGGAAAGGTGAGTGGTTTCAGTGCTTCTCATGCTAGAGAATTAGGTAGTATAGAAGTTTCTTTTTCACCTTATATTTTTTCATTTTTACGGTTACTAGGTTAACATTCGACTTGCAGCTTTTACTAGTTGTAGATGATGAGGACAGAGAAAATGAAGGAGATCTAATAATGGCAGCTGAACTGGCAACACCTGAGGCTCTGGCTTTCATTGTGAAGCATGGGACTGGCATAGTATGTGTGAGCATGAAAGGGGAAGATCTGGAGAGGTTACAAATTCCTTTGATGGTCGACCAGAAAGAGAATGAGGAGAAACTTTGTACTGCATTCACTGTGACGGTGGTATGTGTTGTTATTTTAGTTTTGGAATGCTGTATATATTTTTGTATATCCATGCTTGCCTAGTGTTTCTTCCTAAGAAGTTGGATTTGTTTTGTTTTGTTTTTTTTGTTTTCTTTTATATATATATTATCTAATTATTACATTAAAGAGTGAATGCCTTGTAATTTGTGACTCAAGAATCATGATTGGTGCGTGGTCTAATGCTAGAACTATAAGGAACTTAAAAGGTCAATAATTTTCACATTGACTGAAGAAAAAAACCATAAGAAGCATGAAGCACTTTTTCAAGAAAGTTAGATGACAACTTTTTTGTAATTTTTAAAGTTTCACAATGTTATTCCTATTTTTAGCTCTTTCTCGTGTTTGGTTTGTGTATACATGGAATTTGTAGGATGCAAAACATGGTACAACCACAGGAGTGTCAGCCCATGATAGGGCAACGACAGTGTTAGCTCTTGCTTCCAAAGATTCAAAACCTGATGACTTCAATCGCCCAGGCCATATCTTTCCACTGAAGTATAGAGAGGGTGGCGTTCTGAAAAGAGCTGGACATACGGAAGCTTCAGTTGATCTTACCATGCTGGCTGGTCTGAACCCTGTTGCAATCCTTTGTGAGGTTGTGGATGATGATGGTTCCATGGCTAGGTTACCAAAACTTCGCCAATTTGCACAGCAGAAGAACTTGAAAATTATATCCATAGCTGATTTAGTAAGGTAACATAATTACCTCAACTTTTCAATAAGACCGTTAGTTAATAACAAGAGAATTTTTTTTTTCGACCTTCATTTTATAATTTATATTAGTATTGACATTTACCATAGCGCAACATCATTTTGTCTGTCATTAACATTTCAGCCACACGTCTCTTGCATAATCACCCTTTGTACAAAGTGGTTTTCATAACTACATCCTTAAAATTGCAAGCAAAAGGCTTTTAGTAAATAAAGAAACCACATTTGTACAGTTAGGTTTCTTCCTTTTGTTAATTACCTTAGTTTTCTAGAGAGAAACCAAATTGCGAAGGGCTTTTGAATTGCATGGCTAGGGAAATAGAATAACTAGGTCTTGTCACCTTGAGTGATTAGCTAATGTCTACCTTTGTTATTGAAACCTGATTCCTTTCATAGGAACAAACAAGTGGCTGCAGATTGGTGATGCATGTGTTTTGTGTTTATTTGACGCACCAACTTTTTTATGTGCACATTACATCTGTTTAATGCTGCAAAAAATTATAATGCATATGGTTGATTCATTGACTAGACTGCTTGAAAATCTTCAAAGATTAACCCTCTTCTCTGGTTGGCTGGTTGTCAAAAGGCCAAGGCTGATAGTTTCACAGTTATTGGCGTTTGTTGACTGCAAATTATTCTTCTGATAGCTTGATTCTACCTTTGCAGATATAGGAGGAAAAGAGATAAATTAGTAGAGCGTTCGGGTGCAGCATCCATTCCTACAATGTGGGGACCGTTCACAGCCTACTGCTACAAATCAATCTTAGATGGGATTGAGCATATTGCAATGGTTAAGGTGTGAAATTATAGTTCAATTGTTCAAATCTTTCAATTTGCATTGTTACGGGGTCAAATTTAAAATTTAATTTGAAGCTGATATAACTCCACTGCTTTAGTTTTTATCGCTATCACTGATATGCTCAACGAGCCTACGGTTGGTAAAATTTTATGAGAGCCTAAGGTCGTTAAAATGCTATATTTTGGTTTAATTCGTGGTCAAAACAAGAGGCATGAATACAATTAAGTTGAGCATTAATCCCAGAGTCATTTTCAGTGTGGCGGATGTTTTGTCAAGTCTATCACGTGTTTTTGAGGAGTAGATACATACGTATTTTTGTACATCTAATGTGAAACTTAAAGAGATTAATTTTTTTTTTTTTTTGGGGTGTTATTGAATATAACTAGTTCTATGCCACAAACAGGGTGATATTGGGGATGGAAAAGATATTCTTGTGAGAGTGCACTCAGAATGTCTCACAGGAGACATATTTAGGTCGGCCAGATGCAACTGCGGGGACCAGCTAGCACTTGCAATGCAACAAATTGAAGCCGCCGGGAGAGGCGTTTTAGTCTTCCTCCGTGGCCACGAAGGAAGGGGCATCGGTTTGGGCCACAAACTTCGCGCTTACAACCTACAAGATAAGGGACGTGATATGGTAGAAGCGAATGAAGAGCTGGGCTTGCCTGTTGACTCACGAGAATATGGCATTGGCGCACAGGCAAGTCCTCAAAATATTCTTCACAGACTACTCTTATTGCTCTGAATGACCATTTCACTTCTTTACGCACTTCATATCCTTGTTATTAAATTCTTATGATTATGTCGAGGGAATGAAAAACTTAACGTGATAACAATTGCCTCAAACGTGAAAGGATGACATGTTTTAAAGAATAATAGATACCTTTGGCTGTCAAATTTTGAAAATCTAATTTCTTTACTTGTATTCCTTGCAGATACTAAGAGATCTAGGCGTTAGAACAATGAAACTAATGACAAACAATCCGGCCAAGTATGTCGGCCTCAAAGGTTATGGTTTGACCATTGCGGGCAGGGTCCCACTGTTAAGTCTGATTACAAAGGAGAATTAGAGATACCTGGAGACCAAACGAGCCAAAATGGGACACATCTACAGTTTAGAATTTGATGGCCATTCTGGCAATCTTATTAGCAGCAACGGAAAACTGAGCTCGGATGCAGCTCCTGATGCTATATCTAACTCATAAGCCGTTAATGCCCAACAAGATCAACACAACTCAGTTGTGAGATGCAGACGCATAAGGATAATTTGACGAAGTGGTGATGTTGCTTGCTTGAATTAGTGGGGTTCGATTTATTTATTTGTTGGGCTTAACTAAATATTCTGTTTAAATTTTTTTTGTTTGTACTACAATGCAATATTTATTCTTTCTCCCTTCTAAGATATATGTATCTTAAACAATTTATGAAAATTCAAATCGTCTTGGTTCAGAATGGCTAAATGAACTTTTGATAAATGAAATGAAAATTAGGGGCCCAAAATAGCCCTCTCAGTTCTGTGGTAATAATTAAGTAGTTCTCAGGGTTTTTTCTTTTTCTTTTCTTGGAAGTAAGTTGTTATAGTCAATTGTTGAGGATGCTTGGCACTCAAAATAAAATAGCCGCTTAAAAGACGAAGTCATTTCGTTCTTGTTGCCAGCAAGAATGGGCGCAAACTTTATGTTGGGCGTGCTACCTTTTTCTTTTTTGGGTCTTCTGTTGGATGCCTTGTTTAAGGTATAGATTGGTCAAGTATTTGGTTATCACCCTTTTTGTTTATAAAGAACAATATTGTGACTTTTTGATTTCTAGACACATGTTACTTTCTATGTTTTTGTTTTTTGACAGTCAATGTCCCTCACTAAAAAATTGAGTGGATTTTTAAAACTTTAATTAAGATAATCAAGTATTTGTTGCAAATTTATAGAAATCGTTGCATTATATGTAAAACTTTCTATTTATCTTTAAAAAAAAAAAAAGAAGAAGATAAAGGTGGTCTCGGTTGTCGTGAAAATCCATTAATAATTATTTGCATTTACTGTAACAATTTTTGTAAAATTTTCAATTTTTTGGTTATATGATAAATTAAGTTTGATGGAAGCTCAAACCTTAGAAATATACTTTCAAACGAATTTTGAAGCAAATGTAAGCTTGAGAGTTGGCTAGATTACTTTGGTTAGGATTCGATTGGTGTCTTTTTTTTTTTTTCTTTTTTATTTGAGGATAAATTGTCACGACCTAAAACTGGAGTTAGTAACTTAATTGAAAGAATTATTTTTGAAGACCTAAAAAGCCAAAACACCTGAAAACTACAATAGGGTCCATAATTTATAAAAGAAGAATTCAAAATGCTCCGGAGTCTTTAGAGTTGAATAAAAATAAATAAAATACAAATAGAAAATTTAAAATGAAAATATTCAAAATCTTAAAGAATGCTTATAAAATAAGTAAAAACACAGCTGTGGTGCTTAGTCAAAATAAATAAATAAAATAAATTCAAATAACAAGTAAATCAAGGTTTATAAATAATCAATTATCTACTACAAGTGTTCATTCCATGTATCATCTGTGCACCAAGAAAAATATAGGAAGGATATACCAAATGAGCAATGTGGAGTGTCGACGACATTCCCAAATGCCAGGTATTAATTGACTAACCTAAAATGGAAAGCAAAGGTGGGTGAGCATACAGCATCCAGTAGGAAACCTATTACTCGCCTCTTGGTTTTTCTTTCTATTAGTAATTATCATAAAATCCTTATAAAGTTATTAAAAAAAATCTCATATCAATATAAGAAAAATTCATCATATTCACAATCTATTTGATAAATCTATAACTCACAATTAGTGATCCTCGCTCAATTACTTTCACACCCATCCCAGGTTGTTAGTGAAGGAAAGGAAAGAAAGGATTATAAGAAGTTCCGTCATGCCCCAACTGAGCACTTTGTGTCCGTTGTGCCCCGAAAGAGCACCCGTGAGATGGTCCATCTAGCATCGTCGATATAAAAAATGTGAAATGTCCTTTGTGCCCAACAAATGAGCACCCCGTGGGAATTAACGTTGATAAACACTTTAGATGACTTTAGAAATTGTCCAACTATGCCGCGTAAGGTCTCAACATTTATAGGATCTGGTTATAACCCATATGGCTACTAAAAACCCATCCTAAATCATTCTACCCACATTAGTCAGTTTTCCATGAAATTCTGGCAGCATAACGGCTTATTTTTGTTAAATCCAAAATTTTAAATCTACAAGAAAATGATTTACAATTATATTGTGGTGTGCCATAACTTCAAGATGTACCACACAGAGCAATTATTATTATATCACATAACTAGAATTCACCCAATATTATTCGTCATTCCATCCACATCAATCATATCATAAAAATTGTATTTTTAAGGCCATGCTTATATATCATATCATTGACTCAAATCCCAAATCAAAAGTGAACATGTAGTCATCTATTATGTATATAAAAACCAATCTTGAGATCAAAGTGTACATAAAATTAATTCAACAAGAAGTTTAGCTAATAGTAATAATAGTAAAAACAACAACAACAACAACAACAATAACAATAACAATAACAACAACAATGAGAAGAATAAAGATGATGACAATGACGACAACGATGATAAGAATAACAACAAATCAATAATCACAAAATAATAACGACAACAATAATATTAATAGCAATATTAACAACAATAATAATAACAATGATAACATATCATTATCAATACCAACAACAACAACAATGATAGAAACAACAACATATCAAAATCCATGTGATTTTAATTTAAAATTTCAAATTTATTAGCTAATGAAATAAAATATCATGAGAGATGAGTAATAGTGTTCCTAGCGACTTAGTCGACAACATTTAATGGCAAAAAGATCCAAAACGCAGTCGTCTGTCGAAACTTTGAATCACCAATCATAGCCTTTGGAATTTTGTCTTGCAAATCTGACACCATAAATGCGTCCAGAACGTCAAAAATAGGCTAGTATGACATCTTTTCTAATTTGGCGGTGGGGGCAACAGTTGACCACTTTTGACTGGCATTGACCAAGGTTGATCGATGAGGCGACAACAGAGATCGGTACCAAAATGAAGCTCTTGATATGAGGATCACCATTCCAAAGTTGGTTTTCTAAAACAGGGCTCGGTTCACCAGAAAATGGCACAAAACCAATGAAGGAGGCGGTGGGAGGCTGAATTTTCCAATGGTGATCGGGGCAGAAAATGGACTGGCTTTGTTCTCCTTAACAAGAGGAACATAATGGTGCAAATGAGTTAGAGAAATGAGGCTAGACGATGCTAGAATCCGACATGGAAGCTCTAAAGTAGCGGCGGTCTTTGGCTTGCTCCGGCTGCCTACGGCGAGTGGTGGGACAACGGGCTAGCAATTGAGACTTTATGCAACAACGGTTCTTGCCCCCTGATGCATGCAAGGCGGTAGATGTCAGAGGTGGGTTGGCTAGAGAAGACAACCATGATGGGGGCTTTCTCTCTTTCTCCCTGTGCTTTGGACGTGCAGCAAAAAGAAGAAGGAAAAAAAAAAGAAGAAAAGAAAAAGAAGGAATAGAAAGAAAAGTAGTGGGGAAAAATAGGGTGCATGGGCCTGATCTCTTAAGATCAATTGTTTGTGTTTTTTTTTTTTTTTTTTTTGGTTTCTTTAGAATAAATTTCTACCCCCAAAATTATTAAAAATTTCAAATTGACCCAAAAATTCTAAATTCTTTTTCAAATAAAACCGAGTTTTACGTAAATGAGTAGGATTCCATTAGTTGCAAAAGCCTTAAAAATTTAAATGTCTCAAATAGGTTGAGTTTATGTAGAAAAAGCCAACAACTAACCATTAAACACAATGTCACAATAGCTAAGAAACTAGCGCTTATACAAGAACCAGTCCATCCAAAGGCGGAGCTACACAGATCAGGGAAGGCGGTTGCCTCTTCTGAACTTTTTTTTTATTTCAATATTGTATATAAAACTTTAAAAAAAATTACTTTTCACCCCTCCTAAAATCCTATTCCACCCCATGAAATTACATGTTTCTTTTATCTAATTTTTCTTGATAATATTAGTATATGCTTCGCTCCTCTTGACTAAATTTTCTGGCTCAGCCTCTGAGTCCATCAATGCTTTCATGCACTAGCACTAGCAGTGCTTCTTTGCGACTTAAACAACATACATTATTGCCTTGGCTTACTCAATTTTTATGAAGTGTTTTAAGGTGAGAAGACTTGAATATATGAAGAGAGAATATAAGAAAAGAGTAAAGTCCTAGGAAAGAGAAATGTTAATTCGCACCTTAAGAATAAGATACATTTGATCAAATTATAGTTATGAAATTTTAGATTAATAAATATTAATTTATTGCAATTTTTATGCATTAATGTCCCCTACTTGCTTTCATATAGCTGATTCTATTGTAAGCAAACTAAAGGACTAAGAGTATTGATCACTAATATTTGAATCGTGCATATATAGATTTATATGTTGAAAGAAATGTTTACAAAATAGTAGTCTAAATACACAATCTGCGATTTGTGGAACAAATATTGGCACTTTGTTTTCTGATACTATTGTTATGAGTGTTTACTTTCATTGGGAAGATTGCTGATCTTGACCCTTGGGATCAGGACTTTTAGGTTGAAACATACATTTGTATATACCTAATGGTACATATATATTGGAGTGAACTTCAGTGTAATTTTTTTTATTAATAATTTTGTTTAACTAATTTAATTCACTTTGACAATCATTTATATAATGATCTTAATCTTGAAGTAGAATTATGTCTTCATGTTTTAATCTTATGTCTTTTGATATATCAAAGGAACATTTTCGATAATCAATGATCTTATATCCACGGTGTTAGTGGCATAACTTATAAACGATAAGAGCACGATTCATATATATATATCTATATCTCTTTTAATAAAACTTAATATTATTCTCATAAAGGGATTATTCAGGATTTAGAAAAACAAAAGAGGCCTTGATCATTTCGTTATATGGTAATGAAATAATTTTCACTTATATGGATCTATAAATGGTTTTTTTTCCTAAAAGCAATAATAAAACTTTAAGATAAAACAATCAAGAAAATAAGATGAAACTTTTCCTTAGGTCAATTATGGATAACTTATGGCAGATAGTACATACAATTAGAGATTACAGACAAAAAAATTTAGAGTTTTCATAATATGGTATATAATCAAGAGTTTAATTTTTGCTTTTAGTGAAATAACATTGAGTTAATAATTAAACAGATAAATTAATTTGGCATTAATTTTTTTGTTATTATTGTAGCTTAAATTATATAATTTTCATTGTTTCCTTATAGTAGCTCACAGTTTTCGAATTGTTGAGTTTAATAAATCCAAATAGAACCGATATGTAAAATAACAAGGGGGTTTGGCCATCAAAAAAGACAGGATGTCTTAGGGAAGGACTGAACACCAAGCAGTGCCTCTGTGACTATAAGCGCATTCGGTACATATTTTCAAGAAGAATTAATTTGAATGTAAATTCAGATTAATTACTAATTAAATGTAAATTGTGGGACTCAATAGATTCGTAGGGTGCAACGTTTCAACGTAGCACATATGGAAGCTTCCAACTTGTTGGTGGCAATGTTGATGTTGTTGGAATAATTGACAAGTCCATACAACATAGCTTTTGGCAGGACCACCAACCAAGTATTCAGGTTGATTAGGCTCAAAATGAACCAAAGAAAATGACTTCTAAGGCCCTTTCTGTTGTCAAGTGACCAAAGTTACGCTACGAGATCAAGAGAACACAAAATATGACAATATAGGAACTAACATAAAGGGAGATCGTGGGAGGAGTAGTAAACTATTGTTTGAGATTTGGGTTCGAAAGGTAGAAAAGTTGTCTTTGTAAGGGCTAGAAGTAAAGTTGCCTCTAAAGGTAGATCTAGGTTGTCTTTGTAAAAATAGATAAGGGAGGTTTGGTGATTGTAGTTGTAGGGACGAAGCTTTGGGATCCTTTGGTTTTTCAGAAACATGCTTTGGAGGCAAACATAGGTCGTCTTTGGCTTCAAGTTTGGATTATTGAAATGTGAGGCTGAGGATTTAGAGACTTCTAAGGGTTATGAAAGGCATTGGTAAAATTCTTAAGTGTTTTGGGAACACTTTTTGCTGAACTCGAAAAAAAGCTGGAGGTCTGTCAGAGGAAGGAACTAATCTCTTGGAGTAAAGGCGAAGAATTTCTCTAAAAATTTCCAAGTTCAAAAAGTGTAAACTTGGAAGAAGAATAAGACCTTCAAAGCATTTTGAGACAAAAATTGCATAAAATAAATGGGCAAGAGTCTCCCAAAATTCGTGTTTTTTTAATGGCGAAGTTGGAGGGTATTTATAAGAGAGGTGAAGTTTAGAGGTTTGCTATAAAAGTGGTGCCTTTGTACTCCAATAGTGCATGCAATACTCCGTTCCCTTCAGAGCAAACCACGTTATGGACTTTCAACTGTTGGCCTAAAATGGCATGCAATTTTGGCAAATTCCAGATTTCGTGCTAATCCTTAGACCTTGCTTTAGGACTAAAGCTCCTTAAGGAATTTGACTTCATTGGACTCCTTATTTTCAAAAGCCTAACACATGCGATACCTCCTCTGGTGCAAGCTTTTGCTATTTTCGTTAAGTTTGAGAAGCCTAACACACAATCAGAGCATTTTCAAAAATTTGCTTCCAAAGCTTTCACGAAGGCATATGTATAATGCCTTCATGGTGAGTTTGCAATTTTGACAAATGCTACATCGATGTGAATAGAACTTCTTCGAAGGCTTCCCTCTAGAGGCACATATTGGATGCTCTGAAGGTACACTTGCTGCTTTATGGCCATGTTTTCTTGACATTTTTTGCTACAGAGAGATTTTGAGGCCTAGATTTTGATTTTTGTGTTGTTTTAAGCAAAATGATTGATTTTGGGCTATTTTTAAGGCAAAAAATGATTTTTGGGTTATTTTCCTCCATTGTCCATTTATTTTGGTTTAATTAATTTTAAAATCCCCCAAATTGCGATTTAAAATTGAATCGAACTGTAATAAATGGGCCCATTTGACTACTTATAGGCTACCAAATTACGGCCCACATGAGTTTCCCAAGCGTAGCTTGAGTCCATGAAGCGAGCCTATCAGTGCTACAAGACTAGAATGCTAGTCTTGGGGTTTCAAAGAAGGCCTTACATCACTACAACAAAATATGGTTTAGACAACTCAAAAGAGATGACAGTTTCTTCAAAAACTGTCATTATATCCTACGTGGCACAGAGAACTCTGTCTTTTTCAAATTCGTACAGTGGATCAGATGACATTTTATTATAAATTGTACTCTAATGTTAATTTTAGATGGCCGCTTCCTTGACATAGTCGTCTAATTTCATGTTTTTAATATCTTTTGATATTGTGCCTAGGCTTCTCTTTGTCTTCCTCGCCCAAGCTTCTTCCAATCACCCAATCTTCTCCCTTTCCCTCTTCACCACCTCTGTCGCCTTGCCCAACCTTCATCGCCTCTCCCCGCCTTTGTCACTTTCACTGCCACTCTTTTGCTTGCCTCACTTTGCCTCACCTCCTTCACCTTACCACCTTCGCTTCTGTTGCCTTCCTCACATCCGTTGTGGTCCCTCTGCCTTCCAATATCGAGTTTGGCATGTCTCTTTTTATTTTTATTGTTTAGCTAATTAGGTTTTTTTTTTTTCTTTTGTTTACTTATAAATTATTTGTATAATTTATTGTGAGATTGAACTTGATTGATTTGGGTATATTAGCTTTAGGTTTATTTTATTATTTAGCTAATTAAGTTCAATTTATGTTTTGAAGTGGATATTGTTTGAAATTAGTTATAAATTATTTATATAATTTGTGGTGAGATTGAAATTGATTGATTTTAAATATGTTAGTTTTAGGTTTATTTTGTTATTCAGCTAACTAGGTTTTAATTTATATTTTGCAAGTAGATATTCTTTAAAATTAGTTATAAATCATTTTTATAATTTGTTATATGATATTGAAATTGATTGATTTTGGGTATGTTAGTTTTAGGTTTAATTTGCTGTTGTTGGATAATTTTAAATTTGCTGTGCATTTTGATTTTATTTTGTAGCTATGAATAAGAAATTGATGTATGCTAATAAGATGAGTGATGAATAGGAGAAAAGGCTTAAGGATTTTGTGGCTTTTGTGACGGCCAATGTCAAAGGAAGTATAATTCGTCACCCTTATATTGTTTGTGAAAACATTGGAAAACAATTATACGATGATGTTAGGTCTTATTTGAAATGACATAGGATTGATCAGACTTGTCAAACATAGATACAGAATGGTGAGGAAGTCCTAACCATCATCGGCGGTGAGGGGGAATGTCGATGTCAGTCATATTGATGAGGAAGATGATAGTAGTATCGACAACTATGTATGACACAAAGAAGACATTGAGTACTTTAGGAATAAATTATGAGAAGATACATGCTTTCTCGAATGATTGTATGCTATGCTAGAAAGAGTGTGAAGACTTAGATGAATGCCCAGTGTGTAATAAGTCTAGGTGAAAGAAAGCGAAGAAATCGTTGGAAGGAAGAAAAAGTGTACCAGCTAAGTCGTTGTATATTCCAATAGAACCGTGTTCAGAGTGATTATTTCGCAATACAGATCATGTAAAGGCTTTAACTTGTCACAACGATAGGGGGATCAATGATGGTATGTTGAGACATACAGCCGATCGTCACAATGGACGACATTAGATGTGAATAATTCAAATTTTGATGCAAAACCTAGGAACCTTCATCTTTCTTTATCCGCAGATGGAATGAATCCTCATAGTAATTTTAGTAGCAAGCATAGTATTTGGCCCATCATTCTTGTCTACAATCTTCCACTGAACTTGGCATGAAGTGAAAGTCCTTGATGTTAACTTGTTGATCTTTGATCCTAATCAATATGAAAATGAAATTACGAATTGAGTTGAGGAAATTGTAGAGAAGTGATATACAAGTCCAAGATGCTTACCATAAAGAGACTTCATACTCTGAGCAATGTTGATGTGGACTATTAAAGACTTTCGTGCATATGGAAACCTATCTAGCAATTAGGTCAAGAGTTGAATAGGTTGTTCTGTTTACATCACATAGACATCTTCATTTTGGTTGAAGCATGGTAAGAAAATAGTTTACGATGGCCATAGATGGTTTTTTCTTATGAACCATCCATATCATAGATAAAAGAAAACATTTAATGGCAAGACTAAAGAAAGACAACCTCTAAAACCATTAGTAGGTCACCAAATGTTTGAGATGGTGAGGAATATCAAAGTAGTTTTCTAGAAGACAAAAACTAAAAACAATGCACCAATGAGAGAAAGACCTTAGAAGAATAAGTCAATTTTCTTTCAACTTCTATATTGATGTAGTTTTTTCATTCACCACTACTTAGATGTTAAGCATATTGAGAAGAATGTTTGTGAATTGATAGCCGGTACATTGCTTGACATTCTTGCCAAAACTAAAGATGATCTCAATGCACGGTTGGATCTTGTTGAAATGAATCTAAGAGGTGATTCGACTTCTAAGAAAAAGGGTGCTTGGACTTACTTGCTTCCAAGAAAGTACACCTTATTGAGACAAGAGAAGAAAAAGTTTGGTAAATGGCTTGCTTCAATTAAAGTTCTAGAAGGCTATTCTTCAAACTTCAAAAACATGTCAATGAAGGACTTGAAGCTTGTTGGCACGAAGACACATGATTGTCACACTTCGATGCAACAATTGTTGCAACTTGCATTGCGTGGAATTCTTTCGTCAGAGGTAAGATATGCATTTACAAAGTTTTATTTTTTCTTTAACTCCGTGTGCTCCAAGATGACAGATCCAACGAAGCTAGATACAAAATAAAGAGAGTTGGTGAAGACCTTGTACATGCTTGAGAAGTACTTTCTATTATCATTTTTTGATATTATGATTCATTTAATGGTGCACTTAGTATGCAAAGTTAGGCTTTGTGGGCTAGTGTACTTGAGGTAGATGTGCCCATTTGAAAGATACATGAAGATTTTGATGGGTTATATCAAGATCCAAAATAGGCCGGAGGGTTGCATTGTAAAAAATTACATAACCAAAGAAGCTGTGGAATTTTGCTCGAAATTCTTATCGAATATTGAAGCAATTGGTTAAACAATGTCTACTAGAACTACATCGTCCGTTTCTCTCAAGGAATATAAGTAGAAATGTCTGCACGTTTTGCACAATACGTGTGTGATTGAATCATTCGTAGAGGTCTACATAAAATAAATAAAAGATACAAATCCCAAAAGAGGAAGGAACAAGAAATAGTTGCAAGATAAAAACAAGCGTATTTTTAGAGAGTGGATATAAGTACAATTATATGACAAGGCTTACAAGTCTCGCAGTGAAGGTGTCCCAAAAAACTTGTTTAAATTGGTTGGAGGACCCTCGATCACGGTTATGTGATATGTTTTGCATTCAATAAATAGTTATATCTTTTACGCTTGTAAAATAGATTAATAGCACCCGGTCCAAAATAATAGTGTGCGTTTTCGTGCCAATTCTATGCATGTTTCCTCTACAAAAGACAAGAATCCTGTGTATAGAACAATGACCTACTATGGTTATATTGACAACATATGAGAACTTAACTATTGCAGACTTCGAGTAATTTTTTTTAAAATACAAGTGGGCTGACCAATGTTTTTAAAAGCACCTGAGGGGGTGAGGTGCTCAAAAGGGCCTGAAAACCTACACCTTGCAGGTCTGAAGGTGAGGCGTGCGCCTCTTAAGGTGTAAGAGGCTTGTGCCTCTCTTCTCCCCTACTTATTTCAGTTTTTTTTGTGGGTTGTTTAAGTTGGAATAACGCCCACAATTTTTAGGCTTTAAAAGAAGTAATAAAACTGAAAACAAGGCAAGCAAAATCCTAAACAATCATATCTTCCTCCTATGACTTTTGTCCTCCGCTAACTGCCGTTCTTCCACTCCTCTCCTTCTATGTCTCTGTAGCTTCAATTCTTCAATTATTCTTCAACAGCTTGCATCTATATATCAAGTCATTTCTTTTTCTTTCATCTAACTTTTTTTTTAGTTTTTCCTTTCTATTTTTGTTAGATAACTCTTATAAAAGAGCTAAATTAGTATGAATTGTAAAATTTAAAAAGTTGGTATATTGGAAAAAAAAAAAAAAACAATGCAACAGCCAGCAGCAGGTGGTCCTTTTCTAATTTTTTTTTAGATAACTCATACAAAAGAGTTAAGTTAGTGAGAATTGTGGAACTTAGAAAGTTTGTATATTAGTAGAAAAAAAAATGCAACAGCCAGCAGCAGGTGGTCCTTTTTTGAATGTTTTTTTTTCTTTTTTGTGCAATCGAGTTTTTAAATTAAGCTAAGACCTCCACAAAATAATACCCGTGGTAATGGGAGATGAGACCCGACATAGACATATGGAAAAGAAATTGTAGCCTTGGGAAATGAGAAAAAGATGTATGTTTATCTTGAATATGTGTACTGCACTCAGATCATAAAAGGAGGTGTTAAGAAGATGAAGGAGCATCTTCCTTATACTCATAAGAATGTAAAGCCTTGTCCTAAGGTTCCTGTAGAGACGAAGAAAGAAATTTTTGATTATATCAACAAGGCAACTGTTGCAAAACACTTGGCACAACGAAATTTTGAGGAAATGGTGGCTTTGGGTTCTTATATTAGTGATGGTCAATTTGAAACTATGGACTCTTGTCATGGCAGTAGTAGACAGAAACAAGTAATTAGTAACAGAGGAGTTAGAGATCCCATGTATAGGTTTGTTATGAATGTGGATAATGATACTCAAGCAAATGAAGGACTTCATCTTAGAACCTCAACAAGTCAAAAGGAGGCATGCAATCGAGTATGCCTAGACATTGGTAGGTTCTTTTTTGAAAATGCACTTGCATTTAATGTTGCTAGGAGCCCTTCTTGCTACAACATGTGTAGATCAATTGGGAACCATGGTAAAGGATTCATACCCCCAATATGCATGAGATTAGAACATGGACCTTGAAGAAGGAATTACTCACCACTAAAAAATATGTTGAGGAGATAAAAATGACTTGGAAACAAATGTTATCAGATGGTTGGTCCAATTCTAGAATCAAAATTTTATCAACTTTCTAGTGAACAATCCCTATGGAATTGTCTTCTTGAAATCCGTCAATGCTTTTGATAAAAAGAAAGATGCAGATTTGTTGTTCAAGATGCTTGATGAGGTTGTTGGAGTAGTTGGGGAAGATTTAGTGGTTCAAGTTGTAACTTACAATGCAAGCGCTTACAAGGCTACCGGGCAAAAGCTAACGGAGAAAAGAAAACACCTATTTTGGACTCCTTGTGCTGTTCATTGCATCGATTTGATTCTTAAGAAACTAGGAGAATTTCCATGACATAAAAGGGCCTTGTTGAAAGCAAAAAAGTTAGAAATTTCATATATAATCACTCTTGGGTGTGGTTATAGATGAGAAAGTTCACTAGAAAGGATCTTATTCACCCTTCTGTAATAGGATTTGTTGCTACCTATTTGACTTTGGAATGCCTCTACAAACTAATGCAACCTCTACAATCTATGTTTGTATCAGAGCAATGGAACAATTGTGCATGCGTAAAGAAGCCAAAAGGAAAACAAGTAAAAAAGATAGTCATGAAAGATCATAACTTTTGGGCTAGTATTGCAGATGTTTTTAAGTCCCCATAACCCCTAGAAAAGGTGTTGAGAACAGTTGACTATGAAAAGATGCCCGCCATAGGGCTTGTATAAGGGGTTATAGACAAGGGAAAAGAGTCCATTGCTAAAAACTTGGGAGGTGAAGAAAAAGATTATAAGGAAATTTAGGAGATCATAGACAAAAGTGAGATTTTTAGTTACATCAATATTTACATGCAATGGCATACTACTGATCTGAGATTTTTAGAACCCTAGAATTCTATACTCCGATATTGCTTCCACTCATCTGGAGATCAAGCTTGGTTTATACTATTATATGAATAGGTTGTTCAAGGACCGTAGTGATGTAGAGAAGGCCGATCTCTAAGTAGATCAATTTTGATTGAAGCAAGGGTTTTTTGGCCTCCGTCAAGCTCAAGCATCATACTTAAAATGCAACCTTGGTGTGTATATTATCTTCTTGTTTTTGCTTACAAACAACTAAGATTATTATTATTGTTGATCTAATTATTATCATTTTTAAATTTAGATAATTGGTGGTCTCAATTTGGAGATGGCACTACAGAGTTACCAGCGTTGCAATGAGAGTTTTAAGTCTTAGTTATTCATCTTCAGGACATGAACGCAATTGGAGTACATATAACCAAGTTCATACCAAGAGAAGAAATCACTTAACTACACAAAAGATAAATTCCTTGGTCCACATCATGTTTAACAAGAAGTTGGAAGATCAATATTTGAAGAAACAAGCTCTTAAGCTAGATGAGGATCCTTTAATTGCTGACTTTGATGACTTGCCAACTAACGATGAATGGATAGTTGGAAATCAAGATGAAGAAATTCAAATGGAGGAATCAAATGATCATCTTGACATTAAACTTTTTGATGATATGGAAGGTACAGGTGCTAGTACAAGAGCTCAAAAGGTTCTAAAAAGAAGAGGATAGGTTAGTATTGTTGATATATCTTATCTGAAATTAATTGCAATTATCAAATTAGAGATAATAACATGATTATAATTTTTATTATTAGGTGTTAAAGGCAACCAACCGTTGTAAGAGGGAGAAGAGGGGGAAGAATATGAATGGATAGACTCTGACTCATATAATCAAGAATTTGAGGACAATGATCAATTTAAACTGGCTGATGATTCTCTTGAAGATCCACTTAATAGCGGTGATGATGATTTTGGAGATTTATAGGCTTTTAGAAATGAATTATGAACCTAGTAAGAATAGGATTTGACTTCTAATCTTTTTTATCTCTTTGGTTATGAACAAAACTTATGTTTTTTGGATTGTTTGGTTAAATTTTGTATTTTTAATTATTATTTTAAGTATGGATTTAGATTTGATAATTTTTGTTTTAATTTTTTTTAATTTTTTATTTGCTTCCTTTGAGGCTTATGCTGTTAGACGTAGTACTCTAAAGAGTAAAATATTGTAATATGTTTTTAGAGACATTTTTTCAATAAAAAGTTTATTAATTATTCATATACCAAATGCTCGTTTCTTTATGTTCATTTCTGTCGAATGTATGATAAGCAAACAAAAGTCTGGGACTATCGGTCTAAACCTTTAAGAATTGTGCATATAATGGACAGATTAAGCGAAAGACATGAATCTTAAGAATGATGGTCTAAACATAAAATCTACAATGGAGGGAATAAAGTTGGACGCTTTTTATGATAAGATTGTTATGTTGTCTACATCTTTAACAGGAGATGGCTTGTCTTGGTCATCAGAGTAGGACTCCACAAGTAGAAATATTGGTGCATTATCATAGGTGACAATTGGGACATAATAGTTGAATTGATTTGGTTAATAGTTCTGTTTGTACAAATCAATTCATTTTAGACAATCATATGTGTTGTGTCTTAATTCTGAAATAAATAATGGGCCTGTATTCTTGACTTATATCTTTTGATATACCAAAGGGTGACATCCTGACTTAATGATGGTATGCATACTGGTATATTGGAGACACGACTCTTGATTGACGTAGACTTGGTATTCATAGATATGGAATCTATAGCTCTTTTTGTAGAGTTAATGATATTCTCTTATATGCATTATCCTGTAATTGGAAGACTAGAGCGCTCAACCATTTGGATACATAGGTGTAACCAAATGGTATACTATTTATAAATAGTAAGTATTCCAATAGTATGATAATGAAACGTAAGATAAAAATAATCAGAAAGGTAAAACAGAATTTATCCTTAAGCCGATTATGAATATCCTGTTGGGATGTGACACATTATGATATGTCATGAATGGTTAGCTTATTGAAGTTTGTAATTTTATATAGTTCAAGAGTATAGCTTTAAGCTTCTAGTAGAGTAGCATTAGAGTTGATAATTATAAAATATGTATTTGGGATATTGTTTTTTATAATTATAGGAGCTTGAACAATATATATCTATCGGGTCTCCTGTGCTAACTCATAATAAATCCTCTAATGATACGGCATGTTTTTCCTGTATTTGATGACTTATGTTAAATTATTAGATTAGCTGAAATTCAATAAGATTGGATTCCATAAGTCATATTAGTTTATGGATTGAATTAATTTTGTAAATTAATTCAAGATAAACATGTTGAATTATTTAGATAATATTTCATTTTCTATAGGATCATCTATATTTGACTGCTTTGATCAGATAACTTCTCTATTAGATTATTTGAATTAAAACTGAGGCTCTATCTAAGATTCTCAGGTGGAAAATAAGATATTTTCAAGGTACAAGATTATTGTAAGTTCGGCAGGTTGATGGGAAACTTCGGCTTGCAGATGGAGTAATTTCAGCAGGCTGATCTCCCAGATTGGTATGCCAATCAAGTGATAATCTTTATACATATTTTTGACATGTTTTTCATTAGAAGTTCATCTAGACTCGTATTTTAAGGCCTAATTTGATAAGGTTTAACCCCAAATCCGACCACTATAAATAGGGGTGAGTTGTCTTTGTTATTTAGATCATTTGAGAAACAAAGAGTAAGTACTCTAGTGAGAGAAACTTTGAAACTGTTAAACATGTATGCCCTAAGGAGTAAAAATGTAATACGTTTTTGGAGACATTTTTATCAATAAAGAATTAATTTATTTATATATACCAAATCTTGTCTTCTTTATGTTCATATTTGTTGAATGTATGATAAGCAAACAGTAGTCTGAGACTGTCAGTCTAAAACTTAAGAATTGGGCATATGATGGGACGATTTTGCGGAAGACACGATTCTTAAGGTGACGGTCTAAAACATATGATCCGCAATCGAGGGAATAAAGTTGGGCGCTTTATTCATGTAAAGATTGTTATGTTGTTTATATCCCTTTTGGGAGATGGTTTGTCTTGGCCATCGGAGTTGGACTCCGTGAATAGAAACATTGGCACGTTGTCATAGGTGACGATGTGTTGGATCAGGACATAAAATGAATTGATTTGGATTAATAATTCTGTCTTGGCAAATCGATTCACTTTAGACAGTCATTTGTATTGTATCTTAATCTTGAGATGAATAGTGGGCCCGTTGTCTCGACTTATGTTTTTTGATGTACCAATGGGTGACTCCCACATCTCTATAGTGGTATGCATGCCGGTACGTTGGAGGCATGACTCTTGATAGCATAGACTTGTTATTCATAGATATGGAACACATAGCTCCTCTTTAGGAGTAATGATATCCTCTTATATGCGTTGTCTTGTAATTGAAAAACTAGAGCGCTCAACCATTTGGATACATAGGTGTAACCGAATGGTATACTATCTTTGGATGGTAAGTTTTCTAATGGTGAGACAATGGAACGTAAGATAAAAATAATCAGGAATGTAAGACAAAACTTGTCCTTAAGCCAATTATGGATGATCATATGGGGATACGATATACTATGATATGCCATGCAGACTTAGCTACACGAGCTTCGTAATTCTATAAAGTTCGAGAGTGCAGCTCCAAGCTTTTAGTGGAGTAGCGTTGGAGTTGATAATTGTGAAATGTATATCTGGGATATTGGGTTTCATAATTATCATGAGCTTGAACTTTATAGGTCCATTTTGGTCCCCTTTCCTAGCTCACAAAGTCCTGTAACAACACGGCATGCTTTTTCAATAATTGGTGACTTATGTCAGATTTATCAGAATGGTTTAAAATTTGTAAGAATCAAATAATTCATGTCTGTTTATCGGTTGAATTCATTTTGTAAGAAATTAGTTCAAGATAAACTTGTTGAATTATTGCGATCAGATAATTCTTGTATGTTTATCGGTTGTTTTAATTTTGGACAAATTAGAACAAGATAAACTTGTAGAATTATTGTGAATTGATTTATTTTCTTAGAGATTATCTTGATAATGTTTGTTTTGATCAGATATCTTCTTTATTGGGTTATTTGAATCAAAACTGAGACTTTATCTTTTAGAATCTCGGGTGAAAAATAAAAGATTCACGGAGATTTTTTCTCGGGAGTTCGGCTTGCCGAATGACGTGTCCGGCCTACCGAACTAGCCTGTTCGGCCTGCCAATCAGAATGTTCGGCCTGCCGATCAGTGGGAGATAAGATTACGCATTTTCACATAAATCTTATCAGATATTGATCCGAACTTGATTCTGTTTCGAGTTTTTGAGACCTAATCTGATATGGAGTGACCCCAGGACCAATAACTATATAAAGGGAGTGAGTCTCATGATTTACTCATATCAATTTGAGAGATTAAGAGTGATACTCTTCTAGTGAGCATCTGAAAACTCCCTGAGAGCTTTTGTTCACAAATCACGAACACTAGCTTTGGGTTCTCTCTATTGGTTGGAAGGAGAGTCACCGGTGGAAGAGCTATACGTGTGAGCCCACACTCACTCCGGTTATGGATAGAGAATAGCAAAGAAGACCAGTTGGTTGAGGCTCTTTTGGAACGTTACTTCTCTACACAGGTTACGGAGGTTCTTTGGCACACTGAGGTTAGTAAGATCTATCTAATTTATACATAGAACTTGTCAAACTTGTGTTTTGGAAATTACTCTGATGGAAAATTTTTAAAATTCCACAGTGCACTTTGTTTCCAACAATTGGTATCAGAGCTAAGGTTTTTACATAAATTTGCAAGTTTGTGATCATGTTATATGCATAAATTTTGTGATCTTAATCTCTCCTATGCTTGAATTGAATTTTATAGAGAGATGGCACTCTAGGTTTCTATATAATATATATGTTGTCATGGATTATGTGGCGAATGTTTATTAATTAATTATGGTTGATTAAATTGTTGTTTAATTATTTATTAATTAATTAATACCGGTTATGGTTCCTTAGAGGTTAGAATGTGTATCTAGGTTTTTCATGTAATTAGATGGCGGACTATCATCTCCGTCTAGGAATTGTTATTTAATTTTTAATTTGTAAGAATTTTGTAATTAAATAATTATTCAGAGAAGACGGATCGAGAAATCGGATCTAGAAGATTGATGATGGCGTCTCCAGGTATTTCCTGAGTCTCTAATTTTATGTTTTTGAATTATTGAAAATAAAATTGATGAATTGCATTAAAATTGTATCTTCTGGAATGAGGGTTTTCTGCTCGATCGGCATGCCAGACCTCACAGTTCGGCAGGCTGAAGGTCACAGATCGATAGGCCGGACGTGTGGTTCGGCAGGCCGACAGTGGGGCAGAAAATTTGGTGCTCTACCGGTAGGCCAAACTTTTAGTTCGACAGGCCGAACCTGCATGGATCGGTAGGCTGATGTATCAGATCAGCAGGCCGATGAAGCAAGACCGGCAGGCTGATCACCCAGATCGGCCTGCCGACCGAGAGCTGCCAACTGTCTAGAAAAGGTGCAATTTTTAAGGTGCAGTTTTAATTTTATTTTTGAGACGATTTTGAGAAACATTAAATTTGGATATGACCGGAAATATGAAGTATTCGATTCATACGAGATTGAAGACTTGAAGATGGATATTACATGAAGAAGGATACAGCTTGAGGATTCAAGGATGAAGAATCGATAAATGTCTCGATTATTCTCTTGTAATCTTAGTTTTCTATTCTCTAGGGTGGAACCATAATATTACGGTTATTATTATTTTGCTTGTAGCTTTGCTTGATTGCTTTGCTTGTCTGCATTATAATATGATTTACCATGTATATTGATAACATGTCATATAGAATAGGGAGTGCCGCTCATATTAAAATTTTTCATGCATAATTTTAAAATAAAACCTTGACTTCAAAAGATTGAGTGGGAGAAGGTTTTCAAAGAGAGGACCTAAGGCCTCCATCGTTGGTCCATAGGAAGAACATGGTGGTCCTAACCCCTAGGAAGGGATTTCTATCATGTACCAGATTGGATATCTGAAAGGATAAGGTATTTTAGTATGATTTATGGTTGCACACCCCTAGGTGGTGATTATAAATCATGGATAAAATATTGAAACGGTGGTTATACACTCACGTTAATATTATTATTAACCTCCCCTAGGAGCTTTGTTAATAAAATTGATGGCCAAAGAAACAATTATTAGTATATGCTGGATCATTCGAGTCCTGGATGGCATATATTAATCAGGAGGGGATCCGTGTTCCTGATTGAATTTGGCATGACTCCCCTAGGAGCTTGTTGGATTCTGAGTTGGGAATTATCGTTGTAAGGTTGTGATATTTTCAAGGTTTTGACACATAAACACATTTGTATGATTTTACATGATTGTGTTATCTTACTAAATTATTATATATGTTTGCTTATGTTTGGTATATGATTCTTTATTGTAGATTGAAAATGTCTAAAAACACTTTATCATCGATACTTGACAAAAACCAATTAATCGGTGAGAATTATAACGATTGGAAATGGAACCTGGATATCGTCCTATCCTTTGAGAAACTAAAATATGTATTGACAACTCCTTGTCCTCCCGAGCCTACGGGAGACTCAAGTAATGAGCAATTCCAAGCGTACGATCGCTGGAAAGATGCTCATGATCAGGCCCGCTGCTATGTTATGACTAGCATGAACAACGTGCTGCAGGCTCAACATCAGGATTATGAGACTATGAAGCAGATCTTGGATAATCTTGAGGACATGTTTGGAGGCCAAGCCATAACAAAGCGGCAAGGGGCACTTCGGAAACTCTTAAACTGTAGACAGAGACCGGGGACATCTGTAAAGGAGCACATAATGTTGGTCATGGGTTACCTCGCTGAGGCTCAAACCAATGGAGCCGACATTGATGCTGAAACTCAGATGACTATCGTCTTTGAGACTCTGTCTAAGGAATTTATTCTGTTTAGAGCTACTTTTAATTTAAGCAATAGACGGGATATGACCTTGACAGAACTGATGAAACAGTTACAGGAGTTCGAACTGCTGATCAGGGAGTCTCTTGCTGGTGGTGAGGCCAACGTGGTAGCTGCTTCTGGTTCCAATCCTAACTCAGGAAATGGAAAGAAGCAACGGGCCAAGAACGGGAAGTCTTCTATTATTGCTGCTACCAAGAGCAAGAAGAAGAATAAGAAGAACCCAAAGAAGCTTAAGTGCTTCTTCTATGGTAAGGTCGGGCATATTAAGAAGCATTGCAAGGACTTCTTTTCCAAAGGAGGTAGGTGTGATCTTCTATATTTAGAAACTTGTTTGGTTGAGGAATCCAGTGACATTTGGGTCATAGATTCCAGTGCAACTAATCATGTTTGTGTTTCTCTGCAGGGATTCAAAGAAACGAGAAGTCTACTACGTGAAGACTTAACGCTTCAGATGGGTGATGGATCCTTGGTCTCAGCGGAAGCAATGGGAGATGTCCATCTTTATTTTGATAATTATAAGAATTTAATTTTGCGAGATTGTTATTATGTTCCTAAATTTAAAAGGAATTTAATTTCTATATCTTCTTTATTTAAAGACTCCTACGTGGTATCTTTTAATAAAAAAGTGGTGATTTGTAAAAACAAATCTTTTATCTGTTCTGGATGGATGCAAAATAATCTATATTTTATCAAACCTAAGATGGACTTATTGCTTAATGCTGAGATAAATGATAATGACTCAAAAAGACTTAAAACTTCTCACTCTAATAAGACTTATCTTTGGCATTTGCGCCTTGGTCATATTAACCTGAATATGATTCAAAGGTTGGTAAGGGATGGACCTTTAAGTCACTTAAAGGTGGAATCTATACCTCAATGTAAATCTTGTTTGGAGGGTAAAATGACCAAAAGACCATACGGGTCTAAGGGCAATAGGGCCAAAGGGGTTCTAGAACTTGTGCATAGTGATGTTTGCGGACCGATGAACATCCGGGCACGAGGAGGGTATAAGTACTTCGTCATTTTTATTGACGATTACTCAAGATATGGGTATGTGTACCTAATGCACCACAAAAGCGAAACTTATGATAAGTTCAGGGAGTTTCAGGCTGAAGTGGAAAAGCAATTAGGTAGACCCAAAAAGGCACTTCGATCTGATCGAGGTGGGGAATTCCTTTCTAATGAGTTCTTGGGACACTTGTTAGAGAATGGGATTTTATCCCATTTGACTGCGCCGGGCACTCTGCAGTAGAATGGCGTAACAAAGAGAAGGAATAGGACTTTGTTGGACATGATTAGGTCCATGATGAGTTATTCATCATTGCCTTTATCCTTTTGGGGATATGTACTACAAACCGCATGTTATCTTTTGAACAATGTGCCTTCAAAATCGGTCCCTAAAACTCCTCACGAGTTGTGGACAAGACGGAAGACATCCTTAAACCATATTCGCATATGGGGATGTCCAGCTCATGTCCTGTTTAAGGATCCGAATAAGTTAGAAGCACGTTCGAAAGTTTGCGTGTTTGTAGGATATCCAAAAGGGACTAAAGGGGGTTATTTTTATAACCCAAAGGAAAATAAAGTCATGGTTTCAACTAATGCAACTTTCCTTGAGGAGAGTTACATGGACGACTTTAAACCTTGAAGCAAAGTGGTGCTTGAGGAGTTAAGGGGTGATCCGTTCACTCCGGAGGTTCCGAACGAAACCATTCCGATCGGTGTAGAAAAACCAAACAAACCTGAACAACAACCTCAGGGGCTTCGGCGTAGTGGGAGGATCGGGCGTCAACCTGAGAGGTATATGTTCAATGGGGAGGTCTTCTTAGCTAAATCAGATGAACATGACAAGGATCCTTATACTTACGTAGAAGCTATGGAGGATGTTGATTCAAGACTCTAGACAAAGGCCATGAACATAGAGATGAAGTCTATGGAGACTAATCAGGTCTAGGAGCTTGTGGATCTCCCCGAAAGGGTAAAACCTATAGGGTGTAAGTGGATCTACAAGAGGAAAAGAGGAGTGGATGGAAAGGTCAAAACCTTTAAAGCTAGACTGGTAGTTAAGGGTTATATGCAAAAGGAAGGAATCGATTATGAGGAAACCTTTTCGCCTGTAGCCATGCTTAAGTCCATCCGGATTCTCTTGTCCATAGCTGCCGCTCTCGACTACGAGATTTGACAGATGGATGTCAAGACGGCTTTCCTTAATGGCCACCTTGATGAGTCCATTTATATGGAACAACCAGATAGGTTCAAGGTCACGGGTCAAGAGGGTAAGGTTTGTAAGCTGCTAAAGTCTATTTATGGACTTAAGCAGGCTTCTCGTTCTTGGAACATAAGATTTAATCAAGTGATCAAGACTTATGGGTTCTCACAAAATGTGGATAAATCATGTGTTTACAAACACATAAAGGATGGGAATGTGGTTTTTTTACTGCTCTATGTAGATGACATTTTGCTAATTGCCAATGACGTTGGGGCATTGTCATCGGTCAAATTATGGTTGACCAAGCAGTTTGACATGAAGGACTTGGATGAGGCTAATTTTGTTCTCGGTATCCAGATCTTTTGGGATAGAAAGAACAAAATGATAGCTTTGTCTCAGGCCGGCTACATAGATAAAATTCTCAGGAGGTTTGCAATGCAGGATTCCAAGAAAGGTGGGCAACCATCTAGGTCTAGAATTACTCTTTCTAAGAAAGACTCTCCAAAGTCTTATGAAGAAAGAGAATACATGAAGAAGGTGCCTTATGCTTCGGCAGTGGGTAGTCTCATGTATGCCATGCTTTGCACTCGACCGGATATAAGCTATGCGGTCGGGATTGTAAGTCGATTTCAAGCGGATTCAGGACCGAACCATTGGGTTGCGGTAAAGCAAATTTTCAAGTACCTGAGAAGGACTCGAGGGTGTATGCTTGTGTATTCGGGTGAGGATTTGACTCCTCTAGGATACACTGATTTGGATTTTCAATCTTGTCTGGATTCTAGGAAATCGACTTCGGGGTTTGTGTTTACTCTGGGAGGTGGTGCCATCAGTTAGAGAAGTGCGAAGCAAGATTGCACTTTGGATTCAACGATAGAGGCCAAGTATGTGGCGGCTAGTGATGCTTCGAAAGAAGCAGTGTGGCTCCGCAAATTCCTTGGGGATCTTGAGGTAGTTCCTGGTATGGATAAAGTGGTATCACTGTACTGTGATAACAGTTCGGTGGTAGCTAATGCTAAGGAACCAAGATTTCACAAGAAGAGTAAGCATATTGATCGGAAGTATCATGTGATAAAGGACTTCGTTGATGGTAGGCATGTCACGGTGTGCAAGATCACGTTAGAGGACAATTTAGCTGATCCATTTACGAAGACACTTACTGGGAGAGTCTTTGAGAGGCATGTGGAAGCTATGGGGATGCAAAATTTGTTGTATTTACTCACTTAGTGTAAGTGGGAGATTGTTAGACATGTATGCCCTAAAGATTAAAAATGTAATACGTTTTTGGAGACATTTTTATCAATAAAGAATTTATTTATATATATATACCAAATCTTGTTCTCTTTACGTTCATATTTGTTGAATGTATGATAAGCAAACAGTAGTCTGAGACTGTCAGTCTAAACCTTAAGAATTGGGCATATGATGGGATGATTTTGTGGAAGACACGATTCTTAAGGTGACGGTCTAAAACATATGATCCGCAATCGAGGGAATAAAGTTAGGCGTTTTATTCATGTAAAGATTGTTATGTTGTCTATATCCCTTTTGGGAGATGGTTTGTCTTAGCCATCGGAGTTGGACTCCGTGAATAGAAACATTGGCACGTTGTCATAGGTGACGATGTGTTGGATCGGGACATAAAGTGAATTGATTTGGATTAATAATTCTGTCTTGGAAAATCGATTCACTTTAGACAGTCATTTGTATTATATCTTAATCTTGAGATGAATAGTGGGCCGTTGTCTGGACTTATGTCTTTTGATGTACCAATGGGTGACTCCCACATCTCTATAGTTGTATGCATGTCTGTACGTTGGAGGCATGACTCTTGATAGCGTAGACTTGTTATTCATAGATATGGAATCCATAGCTCCTCTTTAGGAGTAATGATATCCTCTTATATGCGTTGTCTTGTAATTGAAAAACTGGAGCGCTCAACCATTTGGATACATAGGTGTAACCGAATGGTATACTATCTTTGGATGGTAAGTTTTCTAATGGTGAGACAATGGAACGTAAGATAAAAATAATCGGAAAGGTAAGACAGAACTTGTCCTTAAGCCGATTATGGATGATCATATGGGGATACAATACACTATGATATGTCATGGAGACTTAGCTATACGAGCTTCGTAATTCTATAAAGTTCGAGAGTGCAGCTCCAAGCTTTTAGTGGAGTAGCGTTAGAGTTGATAATTGTGAAATGTATATCTAGGATATTGGGTTTCATAATTATCATGAGTTTGAACTTTATAGGTCCATTTTGGTCCCCTTTGCTAGCTCACAAAGTCTTGTAACGACACGACGTGCTTTTCCAATAATTGGTGACTTATGTCGGATTTATCAGAATGGTTTAAAATTTGTAAGAATCAAATAATTCATGTTTGTTTATCGGTTGAATTAATTTTGTAAGAAATTAGTTCAAGATAAACTTGTTGAATTATTGCGATCAGATAATTCTTGTCTATTTATCAGTTGTTTTAATTTTGGACAAATTAAAACAAGATAAACTTGTAGAATTATTGTGAATTGATTTATTTTCTTAGAGATTATCTTGATAATGTTTGTTTTGATCAGATATCTTTTCTATTGGGTTATTTGAATCAAAACTGAGACTTTATCCTTTAGAATCTCGGGTGAAAAATAAAAGATTCGCGGAGATTTTTTCTCGGGAGTTCAACCTGCCGAATGACGTGTCCGGCCTGCCGAACTGGCTTGTCCGGCCTGTCGAACTGGCTTGTTCGGCCTGCCGATCAGAATGTTGGGGCCTGCCGATCTGTAGGAGATAAGATTATGTATTTTCACGCGGATCTTATCAGATATTGATCCGAACTTGATTCTGTTTCGAGTTTTTGAGACCTAATCTGATACGGACTGACCCCAGGACAAATAGCTATATAAAGGGAGTGAGTCTCATGATTTACTCAGATCAATTTGAAAGATTAAGAGTGATACTCTTCTAGTGAGCATCTGAAAACTCCCTGAGAGCTTTTGTTCACAAATCACGAACACTAGCTTTGGGTTCTCTCTATTGGTTGGAAGGAGAGTCACCTGTGGAAGAGCTGTACGTGTGAGCCCACACTCACTCTGGTTGTGGATAAAGAATAGCAAAGAAGACCAGTTGGTTTAGGCTCTTCTGGAATGTTACTTCTCTACACAGGTTGCGGAGGTTCTTCGGCACACTGAGGTTAGTAAGATCTGTCTAATTTATACATATAACATGTGAAACTTGTGTTTTAGAAATTACTCTGATGAAAAATTTTTAAAATTCTGCTGCGCACTTTGTTTCCAATAGAAACTCCCTAATTGCAATTGTTTAACATCAAGAACCTTAGCTCTAGGTCTTCTCAGGTAGTTAGAATGAGAGTCATCGAAGGAAAAGCTGTATGACGTGCGACCACCCACACACTGATCGTGGATAGAGAATAACAAAGAAAACCAATTGGTTGAGGCTCTTCTAGAACATTCTTCTCTATACGGATTCGAGCCCACTTAGGTATACAAAAAAGGTTAGTAAGATCTGTCATTAATTTATATATTTATCATGTCAAACTTGTGTTTTGTAAAATACTCTGATTTAAAATTTTTAAAATTCCATTGCGTACTCATTTTCCAACATACGCCTAAAAGCGTCTTGAGGCTTACGACTTACCTCACAAAGACATAAAGGCTCGAGGCCCGATTCCACCTTTTAAAGCCTTGGAGCCAACAATAACTACATGAAAATTGATAATGATAGAATTATAATAGTAGACTTTTGAAAACTAGATTACAAGAATGATCCATTTGTCATGGCATCACAAGTTAAACAAATCTTTCTATACCATCGATTCTAAAGATTTGGAGTTGTCATTAGTCATGCCAATGATGCCAGGAGCAATTAGTAACGGTGATGAGGATGATGATGAAAGCAATAATATTCCATCTTTTACTAAAAGATTACCATCAGTAGAGGAGGTTGATGTTTTAAACGATGACAATTTACACTTAGTTTGTTTAGATGTTAAATGGACTTGTATCGATAACACTAATAAAGGTAAGAGGAAAAAGAAATCGTGTATGCTTTATTGTATTTTTAATTGAACTATTTCATATATTGTGTATTTGTGTTTTATTATGTTGTATTTCATTCTCTCATTGTTGTATTACATTTTACTTTGTTGTATTTTTGTCTAAAGTACTATTTCAATTTACGAACTATGATTAGTATGAAAGTTTATTGAATTACTTTTTCTAGTGTAGAATATAGTAAATATAGACATTAGATTACGGTTTTAAGCAAAAATTGTCATTTACATGTACTTTAGATGACAGTTTTAAGCATAAACTGTTATTTAAAGGCTAGAAACTCATGCCTTTGGTTGTCTGGGTAAACATTAGACAACGCTTGATAATCGTCGTCTAATGCTGACAACCTATTATGACACTACATTAGCTGACGGTTCAGCTAACTATCATTTAATCTTTTGATGATGGTTAATGCATTGTCCGTTCTAGTGTACAAAATCAGCCATCAATAATTACGATCTAGAATTATTAATTATTTATTTAATATTAATTAATTAATTAGAATCCTAATGTGATTTGATAATTAATTACCAAATATTTTAATTAAATAAATAATGAAATAGTATTATTTAATTAAAATATGAGTTTGACTTTTATTTGAATTTTTTTGGATGGAACTAGAATTCCAAAGAAATAACTCTTAGTTGTGGCTAAATTTCGGCATCCCCATCCCAAAGGTGGCTGAATTATTGGGTAATATAAAGGAGAAAAAAATCTATTGATTTTTTATTGGACTTTGACTCTTCTTGTCCTATTTCACTTGTGTAGTTGGAAGGAGAATACCAAAGTATTGAAGAGTTAGTTGAAACTATTCTAGAAAAGCTTTACAGAAGTGTTGTTATTCATTATTTACGAGGTATGAATTTCTTAGATTTAATTTTTTATTTATAGCAACATGAGTTAATATTGCAGTTAGTAATAAAAAATCTTAAAATTCTGTTATGTTAAACGATTAATTTTGTCCAATAAAAGTGTTAAGGCAAAAAATGAGAATAGAGTTATTGAAGGCATGAAAGTGATAAGAGAGATGGTTGCAGATATAGTCTAGTAGTAAAACTACACCTAACTCTACTTAAAGGTGAAGAGTTCAAATTTTCTTACTCCTAAGTCTAAAACAAAGTCATAAGAGAGAATAAAGAGATAAAATGAATAACAGAGAAGTGAAGAGAGCAAATGATAAAGATAAAAAAATAAAGAGAGAAAGGATAAAGTGAAGAGAGGGGATGATGGAGTGAAAGAAAATAAAAAGAGAGAAGGTTACATAAGTAAATTTAAATGACAAAAATTAGGTTCACACATCCCTCTTTACTATCTACACCCATCCCCCTCCCTAAACTAAGGGTGTTCATGGGTGGTTTAGGCAATTTTTTTTTTCCTTCCAAAACCACCTTCCACATCAAAAATAATTTTATTTTTGGCCGGTTTGATATCTTTTTATAAAGCCAAACCAAACCAAATCACTTATAAATGGTTTGAGCAATTTGGCTTGAGGGATTTATGCTTAAGATTAAAAAAATTACTATATAACAAAAATTCTAAAATTCTAAATGTTTATCATATGAAGTTTCAATATAAACCAAAAACTAAACTAAAAGTCACGATAATGCGAATCAAAATTCACCAACAACTAAACTAAAATGTCGAAAATACAACTAAGTAACATAAGACAACACAATTAAATTTTAAACTTGAATTGAATCTTTCTATTTATGTTAATAAATCTCTCCTCTTACAAATATCCTTTATCGATGCTATGGTGAGTTGGGCTAGCGGTGGAGACAGACAACATGATAGTGATGGCGCAGCAAGTAGGCTAGAAGCGGTGTAGAAAGAAGACGTTCATTGCTAAATGGGGGTGAGGCTAGGTTTCTATTCTATGAGTTAGTCTTAATTGTATATAGCAGTTTTTTAATTTGATTTTTTTTTTAGATGCTGGTGATGAGTAATTAGCGAAAAGTCTAATTATAAAGGTGCATCTTATATGTGCAGAACTTCTTTTAAGACTACTGAAAAATAATGTAAGTAAGAAATAATAAAAATCTTTATAATATGGCGGTTTAGGGGACAATTTGACGGACAGTTTGAGTGGATGGTTTGGGAAATTCAAACCACCAACTAAAGTACCTAAAATATATGTCTAAAAAAACCACTCAAACCGTCCAAAATTAAAACAAAAACTTCTAGGTTTAGTTCGGCTTGGTTTGGATTAAGTGGTTTGGACGAATTAGTATGTGAACACCCTTACCCCAAACTAAGATTCCTTATTACAAAAAGAAAAAGAAAAACCTAACACAAAATGACAAAAAGGACAATATTATGATAGACTTAATTACATGTTTAAATTTTCATAGAAAATAATTCAAAGTAGTTCTACCCATATTTTTACAATAATTTTATTGTTGTTCTTATTTATTTGCTTATTTATTTATTTTGCAGTCTTGCTTTTTATTTTATAAAAAATGGCCACTACTTGTCAAATTATATATCAATAAATGTCAAATATATTAATAAAATATTAATTGTAAGTTCTATTTATGTGTGAAAAAAAGGCTCTTGCTTATAACTTTGACAAAAAAAAAGAGGTAAAAAATAATAATGTTAAAGGCACAAATTAAAAAAAAAAAAGTAGTGGATGTGAAAGGAAAAATAAAGTGGTCAAGAATTAATAATTTTATAGAATAGTAGGGATAATTCTGAAATACTGGGAATTGTAAATACTAAATTTAATCATTTAAAATTATGTGGAGTGTGTATTTAGAAGGGGTGTGGAGAGTAAATATGGATGTGCATATATAGAAACACCCAAAAAGTAAAGAGAGAAAAAAATAATGAAAACGGGGAGAAAGAAAATGGAGAGAGATACTGATCACTTAAAGAAAATATGAACCTGTGAAGTCAAGAGAGGTGATGAGTTTAGGGGGAGGAGACACAGGCGATGAGTAGAGAAAAGAAATGAGAAACTCACTTAAATGCAATGATTTTTTAAAAAATTTGACAAAAATAGTACGATTTTTTTTTTTAAGAATGAAAATTATATTTTGTAGTATAAAAAGCAATACAAATTCCAATTCATACCCACCTAGACTTCTATTACGGGAAACATGCCATAAACAAACAACTTATTTTACCCGTAAATTCGAATGAAACAATCAAATAGATACTCAAAAGAGTTATACTAAAGATCAAGCATATAAATGTTGCTTTAATGTATCCTCTATAATCGATGAAAATATTCAAGCAACAAATCTATAAAATCCCCTGTGCAAAAAACCTTTAAGAAATAAATCTAACAGACAAAAGATACAACTAAATGCTAAAAGACGAGGCAAACACAGACAAGTTGTGACAAAAACCACCGTTAGTTATTACTAATTCCAATCAAACTAAAAGGAACAGGGAAAAAACAACCACAAATAATAACGATGAAGCTTCGAGCCTAATGAGGGGAAAAGCGTCCTCGACACACTGATGATTCAATGTATGTGCACCACATGTGCATCCTAATGCATCTGCTATGATAGTTCCAACGCCATCAGTATGCCACCAAAAACGTCACCTCAAGAGAGCATCGACACTGAATAAGCAACATGCCAGGAACACCGACCAAAAACATTCGGCTAGCAGCTTTGGTCACCGCTATCTTTGTCTCATTGCTGTGATCTTCTTGACAAAATTGTATGGCCAACAGACTTTGGAGCTCTGACTGCTTCCTTTCTTATCACTTTCTCGCTTGCTCAAGGACAGAATACAATTGTCCTTTTTTAAAAAAACTTAAAAAGAAGGAATTCAAACTCTACATTTTATAATAAAGTTAAGTGTCAAATTACTGCTAGATTACTTACACTTAACACTATAATATAAATATAATATCACATCACAATACAATATAAGACACCAATTTTTTTTTTTAAGCAATCTTATTTAATTTCATAGGATTATAACCCTGTTACAAACAAAATGATAGATTCAATCTAAAAAGTACACTATATATTAGACCGAGACTTACAATTTTATCTACATCAGAGTTATAACCCGATAAAGATAAAAATGATTTTTCTTTTTTTAAACGCACAAAGTAGTACACATAAAATTCATGGACCCTCAACGTGCACTAAGTGGAAGTCTCCAACCCTTATTCTCGAAACAATATACCCAAAAAAAAATGTACCGAATATTATTTTCCAAATCTGTTACGTGGCAGCACATAATTCACCGATCTAGATTCTAGACCTACAGAATCAAAATGGGGTTCCAAGATTAACGAACAAATGTGTGGGAGTGGCTAAGCACGATATCTCGGACTCAATGTTCAGTTCCCTTGTTTAGCTACTCAATCATGCCACCCATGCCGAGCTCCCCTCGTTCCTCCAAACCCAAATATCAAAGGTAATTCATTTCTTGGATTTAGCCGAATGTTCGTGCCATCGACTCTAAGTCTTCTTTCCTCTACATCCTCTTATTATATAAAGACCCCCGTAAGTCCGTCTTCTCATGCTTTAACCAAGCTTATAGTCTGATACTCTCTCTGTCTCTACAATGGCTCGTTCAAGCTTAAGTGCTGTGATTTTCACGCTAATTGCTGCAATTTTGATGGGCTTGGCAGTGGCACAATCTCCGGCGGCTTCTCCAACAAAATCTCCCCCAGTTATTCGATCACCGGCGGTGAAACCACAGATATATGCGCCTTCTCCAGAGAGTGCTGCCTCGTCTTCGATAATTGAGAACTCTTATCCTCCATTGGAAGCGCTGGAACCCGCAGAAAATGGCGCCGGTTTTTACAGTTTGGGGTGGACGGGTTCCATGGCGGTTGGCGTAGTTGCCCTTGCTTTGGTAGTTTAAAATCCTTGTCAAGGACCGAGTAATAATAATTAACGTAGAACAAACGTTGGGTTATGTTATAAACAAGTAATTATGCTCCAGGTGTCTTTGTTCGTTAAATTCAGCGTTTAGGCTGAGAGCTATGTCTTGTTCTAATGAATTTGAGACCCTAATTTTCCTCCCTCGAACTTCAATGAATTTGAGACTTTTATTACGTTTCTGTTAACTCATGCAATGCCAATAATCAAGCCAGGAAATAAAGATTTCACACGGGAACGTGTCCCTTTTAACACTCCATATCAGAGGACAAAGGAGAATTCTATATAATAGTGTATTTACTTGTAAAGTTGGTGGGTCAGAATGACAAAAAAACAATTAATAGATTGCTCCGACAGTTTCAAACATTTTACGAAAGTGAACATTTAGTCCTCAATTTTTTTATTGAACCGACCCCAATTTTCATGTTATTTGTTAAGGACTATTTTAACAATCAAACCGTTAAGTTTGACCATTAAAATTATTAGATATCATTTTTAAATTAAAATTATTAAATTACCCTTTAAATAATTGATACCTTAAAAAATAAAAAATTAAAACAAATTTATTAAAAAATATAAAAAAAATAAAGCAAACCCTGATAACAAAAAATCGTCCCTCGTCATTTGTCACCCAAAGCTGTCGCTGAACAACCTATTGCTAACAACCTGTTGCCTATACCAACCTCTGCCCCTGCAACATCACCGCCAAACCTGTATAAACGATCACAAACCCAAACAAAAAACTAATCGTAAAAAATGCTACCATCGTTGGATCGAAGGTGAGGTCTTGCAAGGACAGAGTAGGATTTGCAGAGATCGAGGGTGACAAGCCATTCTTGAAGAGAGATAGTGTGAGTGATAAATAGAGAGACCTAGAGATGCATGATCTTTTTGCTTGATTTATGGTTTAATTCCAATGAGAAAAGTGCAATCTTGTTTAATGATTGATTCTCAACGGACAAAGAGAAGTAGGCCTCGTGAGGGTTGAATTGGTGCCTGCAAAGAAGGAGAACTCGTGATACTGTAGATAGAAACGTTGTCTCTCACGTGATAAAGCTCTAGTGATGGCAGCCTTTGACATTGATGGTGACAGCAATGTGGTATTGCTCTGGGGAGGAGAAAAGGTTGTTGGAAGAGAGAAAGGGGATATTAGATTAGGGTTTGGCATTTGGGATTAGTTCTTATATATGTTTTAATTTTAAATACTAAAATGGCATAGTATATTCTTCATGTGCAATTCACGTAACACAAAAGTTAATAGGTGTCAGTTGAAATGGTTCCTCAACAGTTAAAATGAAAGGTTAGCGCCGATTGAATAAAAAAATTGGGAACTAAATGTTTACTTTCGTGAAAGGTTGGGGACTACTGGAACAATTAATCTAAAAACAATATCAATCATACTTTTTTATCAATACTGATTCTCAGTTTAAAGAATGAATATCAAATTTACTTGTACACTTTTAATAAGTTTTTTAATATCAATATTGTCATAAGCTAATTATTATTTTTTCATTCTTTAGACTTAGAGTATGTTTGGTATCATTTATTTAAACAGATTTTTTTTTTGTTTAAAAAACGAAAGAGCGAAAACTTTTTTTTTTTTTAAATACGTTTGGAAATAGTTTTTTAATTGTTATCAATTTTTTTAAAAAAAATTATGTAAACAAAAATTTCTTGTTTCCAAAATTTTTTAATAAAAAAACTTAAATTATGGTCAATCAAAGATTTACTAAGCTCGCCAACGATTAAGATAGTTTGATAAGCCTAGATTACTGTCGGGGTTCGGTTGGCATACCAAACTCGTTGTCGAGGTTGGAACAACAAGTGGGACACATCGTTGGGGTCGGGTTAAACTCTCTAATGGGATCCAATTGGAAAAGTGGACACCCCATTAGGTTTTGGCTAATCTCGCCAATTGGATCCAGCTAGCATACCAGACTTGTCATTGGGGTCTGGCCAGTGAGCTAGACATACTATCAAGGTCAAGACGACAGGTCAGACACACTATGGGGTCAGAATGATAGGCACAAATCGTCGTTGGTGTCTCACCAGCAAACCAAACTCACTGACAAGGTTATGATAGACTCATCATATAAATTATGTCTATAGGCCGAACTCGCCATTGCAGTCGGGACAACAAATTGAACTCATCACTAGGGTTGGTTTTCAAGACTGAGGTTAAGGTCAAGTTCCTAGGCTGGTGTCGTAATTGAGTTCAAGGACCAAGGTTGGGGTCAAGGTTGAGGAGTAGGGTTGGGTTCCAAAACTGGGGTAAGACTCGCGTTCTCAAACTAGGGTTGGGCTTTGGTTCTAGAAGTGTGGTTAAGGCTAGGTTTCGAGAGTGGGGTCATGGTCAGGTACCTAGAATAGGTTCAAGGTCAAGTCAAGAACTAGAGTTGAGATAAGGATTCAAGACCGAGGTCAAGTTTCGAGAGTAGGGCCAAGGTCTAGTTCTAGGACTGGGTCAGGGTCGGGGTCGAGGTTAGGTTCCAGGGCTGATCAGGGTCAAGGTCAAGATTAAGGTTGGGTTCAGGACCGTAGTTGGGTGTCAGAACTATGGCCAGAGATGGGTTCCTAGACCGAAGTCAGGGTTGGATTTCAAGACTAAGGTCAAGGTTAGGTCGGGTTCTAAGATCAGGACCAGGATTGTGTTTTAGGACTAGGGTTGGGTCAGGTTTTGGTTCTGGTACCGAGGCCAAGGTCGGGGTTGGTGTTCTGGTTCTAGTATCGAGGCCAAGGTCATGTTCTAGGACTAGGTTAGGAATCGGGTCTTAGGATTGGGTTAGGTTCTAGGATCACGAGTTGTGTTCTAGGAACGAGGTCGGGTTGAGTTCTGGGACTCGGGCTAAGGTCTAGTTTTGGAACTGGGATCAAGGTTGTATTTTAGGATCAGGGTTATGGTTAGGCTCGAAGCCTGACCCAGACCTCGATTTTGCTCCCGGTCTTAGAACTCAATCTTGACGCCGGTCCCAAAACTTGAGTCCAATCCTAGAACTTAAGTCTAATCATGGTCCTAGTCATAGAACTTGACCCTAACTCCAGCATTGGAACCAGACCTCGACCCTGACCTTGGTTTCAAAACCCGACCTTGACCTTGGCCTTGATCCCAAATCCCATCCCTGTTGGAAACAAAGTGCGCAGCGGAATTTTTTAAAATTTTTCATCAGAGTATTTTCCAAAATACAAGTATGACATGTTATATGTATAAATTAAACAGATCTTACTAACCTCAGTGTGCCGAAGAACCTCCGCGACCTGTGTAGAGAAGTAACGTTCCAGAAGAGCCTCAACCAACTGGTCTTCTTTGCTATTCTCTATCCACAACCGGAGTGAGTGTGGGCTCACACGTACAGCTCTTCCACCGGTGACTCTCCTTCCAACCAATAGAGAGAACCCAAAGCTAGTGTTCGTGATTTGTGAACAAAAGCTCTCAGGGAGTTTTCAGATGCTCACTAGAAGAGTATCACTCTTAATCTCTCAAATTGATCTGAGTAAATCATTAGACTCACTCCCTTTTTATACCTATTGGTCCTTGGGGTCAGTCCATATCAGATTAGGTCTCAAAAATCGAAACAGAATCAAGTTCGGATCAATATCTGATAAGATACGCGTGAAAAACGCGTAATCTTAGCTGTCGCGGTCGGCATGCCGAACTGTGAGATAGGCAGGCCGAACTGGCCAGTTCGGCAGGCCGAACTTTCTGATCGGCAGGCCGAACTGCCGAGAAAAAATCTCCGCGAATCTTTTATTTTCCACCCGAGATTCTAAAGGATAAAGTCTCAGTTTTGATTCAAATAGCCCAATAGAAAAGATATCTGATCAAAACAAACTCTATCAAGATAATCTCTAAGAAAATAAATCAATTCAAATAATTCTACAAGTTTATCTTGTTCTAATTGTCCAAAATTAAAACAACCGATAAACAGACAAGAATTATCCGAACGCCATAATTCAACAAGTTCATCTTGAACTAATTTCTTACAAAATTAATTCAACCGATAAACAGACATGAATTATTTGATTCTTATAAATTTTAAACCAATCTGATAAATCCGACATAAGTCACCAATTATTGGAAAAGCACGCCGTGTCGTTACAGGACTTTGTGAGCTAGCAAAGGGGACCAAAATGGACCTATAAAGTTCAAGCTCATGATAATTATGAAACCCAATATCCCAGATATACATTTCACAATTATCAACTCCAACGCTACTCCACTAAAAGCTTGGAGCTGCACTCTCGAACTTTATAGAATTACGAAGCTCGTGTAGCTAAGTCTCCATGACATATCATAGTGTATCGCATCCCCATATGATCATCCATAATCGGCTTAAGGACAAGTTCTGTCTTACCTTCCCGATTATTTTTATCTTACGTTCCATTGTCTCACCATTAGAAAACTTACCATCCAAAGATAGTATACCATTCGGTTACACCTATGTATCCAAATGGTTGAGCGCTCCAGTTTTCCAATTACAGGACAACGCATATAAGAGGATATCATTACTCCTAAAGAGGAGCTATGGATTCCATATCTATGAATAACAAGTCTACGCTACCAAGAGTCATGCCTCCAACGTACCGGCATGCATGCCACTATAGAGATGTGGGAGTCACCCATTGGTACATCAAAAGACACAAGTCGAGACAACGGGCCCATTATTCATCTCAGGATTAAGATACAATACAAACGACTGTCTAAAGTGAATCGATTTGCCAAGACAGAATTATTAATCCAAATCAATTCACTTTATGTCCCGATCCAACACATCGTCACCTATGACAACGTGCCAATGTTTCTATTCACGGAGTCCAACTCCGATGGCCAAGACAAACCATCTCCCAAAAGGGATATAGACAACATAACAATCTTTACATGAATAAAGCGCCCAACTTTATTCCCTCGATTGCGGATCATATATTTTAGACCATCACCTTAAGAGTCGTGTCTACCGCATAATCATCCCATCATATGCCCAACTCTTAAGGTTTAGACTGATAGTCTCAGACTACTGTTTGCTTATCATACATTCAACGAATATGAACGTAAAGAGGACAATATTTGGTATATATAAATGAATAAATTCTTTATTGATAAAAATGTCTCCAAAAACGTATTACATTTTTACTCCTTAGAGCATACATGTCTAACAATCTCCCACTTGCACTAAGTGAGTAAATACTGCAAATTTCGCATCCCCATAGCTTCCACATGCCTTTCGAAGACTCTCCCAGAAAGTGTCTTCGTAAATGGATCAGCTAAATTGTCCTCTGACGCGATCTTGCACACCGTGACATGCCCGCTCTCAACGAAGTCCTTTATCACATGATACTTCCGATCAATATGCTTACTCTTCTTGTGAAATCTTGGTTCCTTAGCATTAGCTACCGCCGCACTGTTATCACAGTACAGTGATACCGCTTTATCCATACCAGGAACTACCTCAAGATCCCCAAGGAACTTGCGGAGCCACACTGCTTCTTTCGAAGCATCACTAGCCGCCACATACTCGGCCTCCATCGTTGAATCCGAAGTGCAATCTTGCTTCGCACTTCTCCAACTGATGGCACCGCCACCCAGAGTAAACACAAACCCTGAAGTCGATTTCCTAGAATCCAGGCAGGATTGAAAATCCGAATCAGTGTATCCTAGAGGAGTTAAATCCTCACCCGAATACACAAGCATATACCCTCGAGTCCTTCTCAGGTACTTGAAAATATGCTTTACCGCAACCCAATGGTTCGGTCCTGGATCCGCCTGAAATCGACTCACAATCCCGACCGCATAGCTAATATCCGGTCGAGTGCAAAGCATGGCATACATGAGACTACCCACTGCCGAAGCATAAGGCACCTTCTTCATGTATTCTCTTTCTTCATAAGACTTTGGAGAGTCTTTCTTAGAAAGAGTAATTCCAGATCTAGATGGTTGCCCACCTTTCTTGGAATCCTGCATTGCAAACCTCCTGAGAATTTTATCTATGTAGCTGGCCTGTGACAAAGCTATCATTTTGTTCTTCCTATCCCGCAAGATCTGGATACCGAGAACAAAATTAGCCTCACCCAAGTCTTTCATGTCAAACTGCTTGGTCAACCATAATTTGACCGATGACAACGCCCCAACGTCATTGCCAATTAGCAGAATGTCATCTACATAGAGTAGTAGAAAAACCACCTTCCCATTCTTAATGTGTTTGTAAACACATGGTTCATCCACATTTTGTGAGAACCCATAAGTCTTGATCACTTGATCAAATCTTATGTTCCAAGAACGAGAAGCCTGCTTAAGTCCATAAATAGACTTTAGCAACTTACAAACCTTACCCTCTTGACCCGCGACCTTGAACCCGTCTGGTTGTTCCATATAAATGGACTCATCAAGATAGCCATTTAGAAAAGCCGTCTTGACATCCATCTGCCAAATCTCGTAGTCGAGAGCGGCAGCTATGGACAAGAGAATCCGGATGGACTTAAGCATGGCTACAGGCGAAAAGGTTTCCTCATAATCGATTCCTTCCTTTTGCGTATAACCCTTAGCTACCAGTCTAGCCTTAAAGGTTTCGACCTTTCCATCCACTCCTCTTTTCCTCTTGTAGATCCACTTACACCCTATGGGTTTTACCCCTTCGGGAAGATCCACAAGCTCCCAGACCCGATTAGTCTCCATAGACTTCATCTCAATGTTCATGGCCTCTGTCCAGAGTCTTGAATCAACATCCTCCATAGCTTCTGCGTAAGTATAAGGATCCCTGTCATGTTCATCCGGTTCAGCCAAAAAGACCTCCCCATTGAACATATACCTTTCAGGTTGACGCCCGATCCTCCCACTACGCCGAAGCCCCTGTGGTTGTTGTTCAGGTTTGTTTGGTTTTTCTACACCGATCGGAATGGTTTCGTTCGGAACCTCCGGAGTAAACGGATTACCCCTCATCTCCTCAAGCACCACTTTGCTTTGAGGTTTAAAGTCGTTCATGTAACTCTCCTCAAGGAGAGTTGCATTAGTTGAAACCACGACTTTATTTTCCTTTGGGTTATAAAAATAACCCCCTTTAGTCCCTTTTGGATATCCTACAAACACGCAAACTTCTGAACGTGCTTCCAACTTATTCGGATCCTTAAACAGGACATGAGCTGGACATCCCCATATTCGAATATGGTTTAAGGATGTCTTCCGTCTTGTCCACAACTCGTGAGGAGTTTTAGGGACCGATTTTGAAGGCACATTGTTCAAAAGATAACATGCGGTTTGTAGTGCATATCCCCAAAAGGATAAAGGCAATGATGAATAACTCATCATGGACCGAATCATGTCCAACAAAGTCCTATTCCTTCTCTCCGCTACGCCATTCTGCTGCGGAGTGCCCGGCGCAGTCAAATGGGATAAAATCCCATTCTCTAACAAGTGTCCCAAGAACTCATCAGAAAGGTATTCCCCACCTCGATCAGATCGAAGTGCCTTTATGGGTCTACCCAATTGCTTTTCCACTTCAGCCCGAAACTCCCTGAACTTATCATAAGTTTCGCTTTTGTGGTGCATTAGGTACACATACCCATATCTAGAGTAATCGTCAATAAAAGTAACGAAGTACTCATACCCTCCTCGTGCCCGGATGTTCATCGGTCCGCAAACATCACTATGCACAAGTTCTAGAACCCCTTCGGCCCTATTGCCCTTAGACCCGTATGGTCTTTTGGTCATTTTACCCTCCAAACAAGACTCACATTGAGGTATAGATTCCACCTTTAAGTGACTTAAAGGTCCATCCCTTACCAACCTTTGAATCCTATTCAGGTTAATATGGCCAAGGCGCAAATGCCAAAGATAAGTCTTATTAGAGTGAGAAGTTTTAAGTCTTTTTGAGTCATTATCATTTATCTCAGCATTAAGCAATAAGTCCATCTTAGGTTTGATAAAATATAGATTATTTTGCATCCATCCAGAACAGATAAAAGATTTGTTTTTACGAATCACCACTTTTTCATTAAAAGATACCACGTAGGAGTCTTTAAATAAAGAAGATACAGAAATTAAATTCCTTTTAAATTTAGGAACATAAAAACAATCTTGCAAAATTAAACTCCTATAATTATCAAAATAAAGATGGACATCTCCCACTGCTTCCGCTGAGACCAAGGATCCATCGCCCATCCGAAGCGTTAAGTCTTCACGAAGTAGACTTCTCGTTTCTTTGAATCCCTGCAGAGAAACACAAACATGATTAGTTGCACCAGAATCTATGACCCAAATGTCACTGGATTCCTCAACCAAACAAGTTTCTAAATATAGAAGATCACACCTACCTCCCTTGGAAAGGAAGTCCTTGCAATGCTTCTTTATATGCCCGACCTTACCACAGAAGAAGCACTTAAGCTTCTTTGGGTTCTTCTTCTTTTTCTTCTTGCTCTTGGTAGCAATAGGAATAGAAGACTTACCACTCTTGGCCCGTTGCTTCTTTCCATTCCCAGAGTTAGGATTGGAACCAGAAGCAGCTACCATATTGGCCTCTCCACCAGCAGGAGACTCCCTGATCAGCAGTTCAAACTCCTGTAACTGTTTCATCAGTTCTGTCAAGGTCATATCCCGTCTATTGCTCAAATTAAAAGTAGCTCTAAACGGAATAAATTCCTTAGACAGAGTCTCAAAGACCATAGTCATCTGAGTTTCAGCATCGATGTCGGCTCCATTGGTTTGAGCCTCAGCGAGGTAACCCATGACCAACATCATGTGCTCCTTTACAGATGTCCCCGGTCTCTGTCTACAGTTTAAGAGTTTCCGAAGCGCCCCTTGCCGCTTTGTTATGGCCTGGCCTCCAAACATATCCTCAAGATTATCCAAGATCTGCTTCGCAGTCTCATAATCCTGATGTTGAGCCTGCAGCACGTTATTCATGCTAGCCATAACATAGCAGCGGGCCTGATCATTAGCATCTTTCCAGCGTTCGTACGCTTGGAATTGCTCATTACTTGAGTCTCCCGTAGGCTCGGGAGGACAAGGAGTTGTCAGTACATACTTCAGTTTCTCAAAGGATAGGACGATGTCCAGGTTCCGTTTCCAATCATTATAATTCTCACCGGTTAATTGGTTTTTGTCAAGTATCGATGATAAAGCGTTTTTAGACATTTTCAATCTACAATAAAGAATCATATACCAAACATAAGCAAACATATTTAATAATTTAGTAAGATAACACAATCATGTAAAATCATACAAATGTGTTTATGTGTCAAAACCTTGAAAATATCACAACCTTACAACGATAATTCCCAACTCAGAATTCAACAAGCTCCTAGGGGAGTCATGCCAAATTCAATCAGGAACACGGATCCCCTCCTGATTAATATATGCCATCCAGGACCCGTATGATCCAGCATATACTAATAATCGTTTCTTTGGCCATTAATTTTATTAACAGAGCTCCTAGGGGAGGTTAATAATAAAATTAACGTGAGTGTATAACCACCGTTTCAATATTTTATCCATGATTTATAATCACCACCTAGGGGTGTGCAACCATAAATCATACTAAAATACCTTATCCTTTTAGAGATCCAATCTGGTACATAATAGAAATCCCTTCCTAGGGGTTGGGACCATCATGTTCTTCCTATGGACCAACGATGGAGGCCTTAGGTTCTCTCGTCGAAAACCTTCTCCCACTCAATCTTTTGAAGTCAAGGTTTTATTTTAAAATTATGCATGAACAATTTTAATATGAGCGGCACTCCCTATTCTATATGACATGTTATCAATATACATGGTAAATCATATTATAATGCAGACAAGCAAAGCAATCAAGCAAAGCTACAAGCATAATAATAATAACCGTAATATTATGGTTCCACCCTAGAGAATAGAAAAAATAAGATTACAAGAGAATAATCGAGACATTTATCGATTCTTCATCCTTGAATCCTCAAGCTGTATCCTTCTTCATGTAATATCCATCTTCAAGTCCTCAATCCCGTATGAATCGAACACTTCATATTTCCGGTCATATCCAAATTTAATGTTTCTCAGAATCGTCCCAAAAATAAAATTAAAACTGCACCAAAAATTGCACCTTTTCTGGACACCTGGATGCTCTCTGTCGGCAGGCCGATCTAGGTGATCGGTCTGCCGATCATGGTGGTTCGGCCTGCCGAACATGAAGGTTCGGCCTGCCGGCAGAGCACCAAAATTTCTGCCCCACTGTCGGCCTGCCGGACCGTACGTCCGGCCTGCCGATCTGTGACCTTCGGCCTGCCGAACTGTGAGGTCCGGCATGCCGACCGAGCAGAAAACACTCAATCCAGAAAATACAATTTTAATGCAATTCATCAATTTTATTTTCAACAATTCAAAAACATAAAATTAGAGACTCAGGAAATACCTGGAGGCGCCATCATCAATCTTTAAGATCCGACTTCTCGTTCCGTCTTCTCCGAATAATTATTTAATTACAAAATTCTTACAAATTAAATAATAATTCCTAGACGGAGATGATAGTCCGCCATCTAATTACATGAAAAACCTAGATACACATTCTAACCTCTAAGGAACCATAACCGGTATTAATTAATTAATAAATAATTAAACAACAATTTAATCAACCATAATTAATTAATAAACATTCACCACATAATCCATGACAACATATATATTATATAGAAACCTAGAGTGCCATCTCTCTATAAAATTTAATTCAAGCATAGGAGAGATTAAGATCACAAAATTTATGCATATAACATGATCACAAACTTGCAAATTTATGTAAAAACCTCGGCTCTGATACCAATTGTTGGAAACAAAGTGCGCAGCGGAATTTTTTAAAATTTTTCATCAGAGTATTTTCCAAAATACAAGTATGACATGTTATATGTATAAATTAAACAGATCTTACTAACCTCAGTGTGCCGAAGAACCTCCGCGACCTGTGTAGAGAAGTAACGTTCCAGAAGAGCCTCAACCAACTGGTCTTCTTTGCTATTCTCTATCCACAACCGGAGTGAGTGTGGGCTCACACGTACAGCTCTTCCACCGGTGACTCTCCTTCCAACCAATAGAGAGAACCCAAAGCTAGTGTTCGTGATTTGTGAACAAAAGCTCTCAGGGAGTTTTCAGATGCTCACTAGAAGAGTATCACTCTTAATCTCTCAAATTGATCTGAGTAAATCATTAGACTCACTCCCTTTTTATACCTATTGGTCCTTGGGGTCAGTCCATATCAGATTAGGTCTCAAAAATCGAAACAGAATCAAGTTCGGATCAATATCTGATAAGATACGCGTGAAAAACGCGTAATCTTAGCTGTCGCGGTCGGCATGCCGAACTGTGAGATAGGCAGGCCGAACTGGCCAGTTCGGCAGGCCGAACTTTCTGATCGGCAGGCCGAACTGCCGAGAAAAAATCTCCGCGAATCTTTTATTTTCCACCCGAGATTCTAAAGGATAAAGTCTCAGTTTTGATTCAAATAGCCCAATAGAAAAGATATCTGATCAAAACAAACTCTATCAAGATAATCTCTAAGAAAATAAATCAATTCAAATAATTCTACAAGTTTATCTTGTTCTAATTGTCCAAAATTAAAACAACCGATAAACAGACAAGAATTATCCGAACGCCATAATTCAACAAGTTCATCTTGAACTAATTTCTTACAAAATTAATTCAACCGATAAACAGACATGAATTATTTGATTCTTATAAATTTTAAACCAATCTGATAAATCCGACATAAGTCACCAATTATTGGAAAAGCACGCCGTGTCGTTACAGGACTTTGTGAGCTAGCAAAGGGGACCAAAATGGACCTATAAAGTTCAAGCTCATGATAATTATGAAACCCAATATCCCAGATATACATTTCACAATTATCAACTCCAACGCTACTCCACTAAAAGCTTGGAGCTGCACTCTCGAACTTTATAGAATTACGAAGCTCGTGTAGCTAAGTCTCCATGACATATCATAGTGTATCGCATCCCCATATGATCATCCATAATCGGCTTAAGGACAAGTTCTGTCTTACCTTCCCGATTATTTTTATCTTACGTTCCATTGTCTCACCATTAGAAAACTTACCATCCAAAGATAGTATACCATTCGGTTACACCTATGTATCCAAATGGTTGAGCGCTCCAGTTTTCCAATTACAGGACAACGCATATAAGAGGATATCATTACTCCTAAAGAGGAGCTATGGATTCCATATCTATGAATAACAAGTCTACGCTACCAAGAGTCATGCCTCCAACGTACCGGCATGCATGCCACTATAGAGATGTGGGAGTCACCCATTGGTACATCAAAAGACACAAGTCGAGACAACGGGCCCATTATTCATCTCAGGATTAAGATACAATACAAACGACTGTCTAAAGTGAATCGATTTGCCAAGACATAATTATTAATCCAAATCAATTCACTTTATGTCCCGATCCAACACATCGTCACCTATGACAACGTGCCAATGTTTCTATTCACGGAGTCCAACTCCGATGGCCAAGACAAACCATCTCCCAAAAGGGATATAGACAACATAACAATCTTTACATGAATAAAGCGCCCAACTTTATTCCCTCGATTGCGGATCATATATTTTAGACCATCACCTTAAGAGTCGTGTCTACCGCATAATCATCCCATCATATGCCCAACTCTTAAGGTTTAGACTGATAGTCTCAGACTACTGTTTGCTTATCATACATTCAACGAATATGAACGTAAAGAGGACAATATTTGGTATATATAAATGAATAAATTCTTTATTGATAAAAATGTCTCCAAAAACGTATTACATTTTTACTCCTTAGAGCATACATGTCTAACAATCTCCCACTTGCACTAAGTGAGTAAATACTGCAAATCTTGACCCTGGCCCTAGTCTCGAAACTCAACCCTGATCTTGAAGCTCGTCCTTGTCAGTGCTAGCAGCTTGTCCTCGATATGGAATTCGATCTGCCAATCCAATCCCATTAAAGACCTTAAGTCAACCCTTTTTTTTTGTTTGAAAAAATATGTATCAGAATTATCGTTACTAAAAATATTTTTATTTTTAAAAAATGAAAACAAATAAATGGTACTAAACATATAAAATTGATGTGGTCAAAATGACAAAAAACAAGTTCAACGCATACCTATTTAATAATATTGTTTTACAGTTAAAATACTATATACCAAATTTACACGTATACTTTTAATAAGTTTACATGTGATAAGCTAAAGATTTTTTTATTCTTTAGACTTAGTTAATATAGTTAATTTTCAGTAGCATACACCGGAAGAGGTTGCTAGACCATCAGGAACCTAGCCCCCACACTGTATATTTGATCATATTTGATCATGTATATTATAGTAATGACATTGACATTAAGTTTGGCAAACACTAAAAAGGGAATGTGACATTATACTTTCTAATAGATAAGTAAATATTAGAAACAAAACTAAGGATCAACATTTATGTTCCTTTATTTTCATTTTTGAACCCATTATATTTTTCATTAGATTCCTTTGTAGTAGGTTAGTAAACTTGTCCTAGAGTTAAAATAAAGACAAAGGAATGAAAATATAAAAGTGCAAGGATTAAATACATGATAATTCATTTTTTTTTCACTCTTTAGATTGAGTTAATGTAGTCAATTTTGTCTCGTAATGATTGTTGGAATCAAAAGGTATTTCTTGTAGAATCTTGTTATTTTTTTTATGGAAATAGTTTAATAAAATGATAATTGCTAAAGTTAGATTAATTTAAACAATTAAGAATGTGTTTTATAAGATGGTTCCAAGCATAATCTAGCAATAACTCTACACCATATGATGTGGATTTCAAATCTCTACCCTCAAATTAAAAAAAAAAAAAGAGTCTTATATGAGAAAATTTGAGGTTCTTGATTTTTTTTGTTTTTGTTACCAACATTACTTCTTAAATAATATACTTTTAATTGTACTAGTTGAAAGCAGTTAAAAGAGCAAATAGAATATTTCATGTACAAAAAAAACTTCAAAATACAAGTTTAGGGAACAAAGTAAAGAGTTTTAAAAGTTTAAGGAGGCAAAGTTAAGAGGGTAAAGTAATGATTTTTAAAGTTTAGAGAGTAAAGTTCGGGCGACTCTAATTTTTTTAGAGGCCACTGGTGTTAATAGCCCTTTCTTTTTAACATGGCATGATCCAATTTTAATGTTATTAAAAAATAAAATTGTCCTCAATTAGGCACCAAGACCAGTCAAGCACTTGTAATATTTTTTGTTTGTAAATGTAACACTATTTACTTTTGTATAACAATCTATTTGCTTTAGTTTAATGTTTATTAAGTCCATGACTTGTAACATTGAAGGTTACACTTAAGTAAATCAAGTATTATTCGAACGTATGAATGATATTATATTGATGAACGAAAATGTCGTAAGTAATGGATTAATTAGGGTGTCAAATTTGAGACTTTACCTAAAAAAATACTAGTAAATTAATCTCCATTACAATAAAACTACATTTAATAATATATTATTTAGACATGCAATTTTTAAATGTCGTTGAAAACTACATACAACGACATCTTCAACAAAGATGCCATTAATGACATTTGAAACAATAATTAACAACATCTATATAGATGACATATTAAAGCTCTCCTTTTAACGACAATAGTTTGTGTCATTAAATTATTGAACGACAAGTAGGAGATGTTATCAAAGCCTTAGAGATTCTATGACACCCCTTATAGACAATATTGGTCAAGATGTCGTTTATAAGGGGTGTCGTGGAATCTCCAAGGCTTTGACGACATCTCATACTTGTTGTTAAATAATTTAACGATACTAAACTATTGTCATTAAAAGGAGACCTTTAACACGATGTCTATATAGATGTCATTAATTATTATTTCAAATGTCATTAACGATATATTTGTTGGAGATGTCGTTGTATGTACTTTTTAACGACATTCAAAAACTACATGTCGTAAATAATATGTTGTTAAATGTAGTTTTTCTTGTAGTGTTCTCTTTATTATTTTTCACATTTATGAGTTCAAGTGAACAAATGATATATATAAACGCATTGTATATAACAACCGAAACTCACAAGTATTTTTATTGATTAGCAATGAATATTGATATATTTTAGTTAATAGTTTAACTTTGAATCTTCATGTAATAAATTTAAAAAGTAACATTTTTAAATCCAAATGAAGATTTGTAGGGGTAAAATATGAGTTGATTGACAAAAATCTTGGCAAAAAAATGTAAAAATAAAAATCAATAAATATTTATAACAATATATATAATTCTGGTTGATCTTGAGCTTGACCAAGCCCACCACTGTTGTTGTCAATCTTTTCCAGGCCTGTCACCATCGCACCTAAGCCTGCAGTCTTGCCCTTTCTCCCTTTTTCTCTATCACCCAAGCTCATGCCCAAGCCTTTCATCGTCTCCTCTCTCTGTCACCTAAGCTTACCCTCACTCTCGCCTCCATCACACTATCTACCTTTACCGTAGCTATCGCATCATTGCCTCGTTCATGAATCCATGGCTTTGTTTGTGTGAGTTAGTATGATTATAGAATTTATTGCTATAATTTGTTGAATAATTAGATTTTGTTTTCTTGAATTTAGTTTGTACAATTGTGAAATTAGTTTATATGATTAGTTGATTGTGGAATTTGTTGGATATAGTTTTGTTGGTTATTGTTTTGTTGGAATTAGTTAGTATTTTATTTTTCATGAGTTTATGTATTTAATTAGTCATTTAGTTTTGTTTTAATGTTGATGATTTCACTGTTAGGTTTTATTAGTTAAATTTGCATTAGAAATTAGTCATTGCATTTATTGTGATTATTTGTTTTTATTTTCATGTTCATTTGTTGCAAGTACTATATTTATAAAATTGTTGGATTGTTGTTGGATAATTTGTTGTGAGATTGAATAAAATTTGATTTGATTTTGTAGCAATGGATAAGAAATGGATGTATGCTAATTGGATGAATGATGAAAAGGTAAAAGCAGTTGAGGATTTTGTAGCTTTTGCGAAGGCTAATATCAGAAGGGGTATGATTTGTTGTCTTTTTGTAGATTGAAAAATATTAGGAAACAATCATATGATAGTGTTAGGTTTAATTTGTATCGATATGAAATTGATTGAACTTATCAAATACGAATTTGGCATGGTGAGGATATCCCTACATCATTATTGGTAGTGGGAGAAAATGTCCATATTAGTCATGTTGATAAGGCAGATGTCAGTGGTAACATGGTTGACATAATGAATGATATAGAAAAAAGACTTTGTGCATTGACAAGACTTATTTGAGACAATGATGGAAGATGCAAAGGCACCATTGTGTGATGGGTATTCAAAATATATCAAACTATCTTATTTGATTAAATTATGGAATTTGAAGGCATCGAGTGTGTGGTCAAATTCACGTTTTACGGGACTTTTAAAATTTTTACATGATGTATTTCTAGATAATAACAAAGTACTGGCAACTATGAATGATGCAATTAAAATGTTGAGTACTCAATGGAATACAAGAAGTTACATGTTTTCCCGAATACCTGATGTGCAATGAGTCAAGGTGGAAGAAAGCCAAGAAACCATTAGAGGAAAAAAAGGTGTATCGACAAAGGTATTATGATACATTCTAATAGAATCGCACTTGAAGCAATTTTTTTGGGATATGGATCATCAAAAGGATTTAACTTGGCACCATAAAATGAGGATTGATGACGGCATGTCAAGATATTCGGCCGATTCATCACAATAGAAGACAGTTAATACAAAAACTCTAGAATTTAGTATAGAATGTAGGAGTCTTCATCTTTTCTTATTTGGCGATAGAATGAATCCTTTGTTAGGATTGATGCTTTTATAGTATGGCATAAATTCTATCTAAATATTATAAGATTTAAAGTATTACATAATTAGTAAAATAAATTCCATGTATTCTTCTAAATCTATATTTTTGGTATATTTTTATATGTGCAAACATCATAAAGGTTCTAATACTTATAAAAATCTATAATCATGTATATATGAAGTGTTCATAGTATAGAGAATATGATTATGTGTACTTAGCATAAATCTTGGTTTACAAAAAATAGATATAGGTAGATACTTTATCTTGTTTAAGATTGTAATTTTATTTATTCCTAATTTAGTGGAATAATCTTATTTGGTTTATTGTAATGTTATAATAACTAGACAGATTTTATAGTGTGATTTGGACACATTAAACTTGGACCAAGATAGAGTTTAATTTCTTGTGTAATTCCATAAAAAAAAATTAACTCTATCATATTGATCAGTTTATTGATCATACCTTAACCCTAAAGTGATAATAGACTCACATCTATTTATTATGTCTTTTGATTTGGAGACATAATGTAATTGGTAGCTAGGAACACTACTCATAGATATGGATGTACAACTCTTACTAGATAGGATGATAAGAAAATATTCTCATGAATATTAATTTTGGGAACTTGAGTGAAGAGCACTCGTTATTTGATATGGGATATCAAATATAAATAACCTAAATCCTCATTCATGATTTGTTCATAAATAGGTTGCCTTTTAAAGAATTAACAGAACTCATGAATGAAGAAGTAATGAGAAAGGTTACACAAATGACTATAAACTTAGCTTTAATTATGAATATTATTGTAGAAGATATTATCACATAGTGAATGATTATATCAATGGACAACTTTATTATCAACATTTAATGTTTAAGGTTCCATATAATTAATATATATAATTTTAGAGTGCAGTTATAGTCTCCGATAGTATCGCAAATTAGAGTTAATGATTATTATTAATTTAGTTATGAGATAATTAAATTAAATAATTATTGAAGCTTAAATTATATATATTCATTAAGTCCCCTTGCTGGCTCCATAACATTCTTTCAGGTGGATAAATGGATTTTTTTGGATAATTTCTATGATGTAAAGGGCAGAATTAGAAATTCACATAGTGCACTACCTACACTGTTAGTGGCCCCAACTATGTACTCTGGGAGTACATGTGAAGCCAACTTCATGGTTGGTAGATTCAGTTATATCACATGATTTTCATGGGATTTTATTGTAGTCTCAATGTAGAAAAATCCTTTTGTCAAAGTTGAAATAAATATTGCACAATAATTATTTATTTTATCAAATATTATAAATAATTAAAAAAATCATGAAAGATATTTATTTTAAAAATTAAAATAAATAATATCTCAATTTGAACTAAAATCAAATCTCAAATAGATACTAGAAGGATATAAGATCGTATTGTTAGAGGTAATTATGACATGTGTCACCCCATCATTAGAGGATTAAAATCGCACTTACTAACCCTGGAGATAGTGTGATTCTTAGCAGAATCACAATAGGATTATGTTCTAACTACCAAGCACTAGTCTATCTATAAATGGACCTAATAGGCTCTATTTTCTGTAGACTTTTCTCTAGCCTTCTTCTATTGTTCTTTATTACTCTCTCCTTTAGAACTTTAAATAACTTCTGTTGAGAAAAATTAGAAGGAGATATTAAGGAGATTTTCAAGAAATCTCATTGGTGCCCACACAGTAATTAATCTAGATTGAGGAGAATAGTAAAGAAAATTTGAAGGTTTTAGAACACTTGATCATTCAAAGCTATTACCAAACCCTGTAAGTTCGTATTTTATTCTATTGTCATATATAGTATCATAAGAAGGATCCTAAAAGTTTAAGAAAAATTTTAAAATCCTATTCTGTTGCATTTTCACTATTTTTATTGAATTTTTTCTAGGCACACTAACATCTTCATCGTAATTTTAATACAAAGCATAGTATTTAGTTCATCATGCTTGTCAACTACAATCTTTCATCAGACTTGTGCATGAAGCGGAAGTTTTTGATGTTAACTTTGTTGATCTTTGGACTTAAGCAACTAGGAAATGATATTGACATGTACTTGGCACCATTGATTTATTGGTTAAGAATATTGTGAGAAAGTAGAATACAAGTCCAAGATGTTTTTAGTGAGGAGACCTTTATACTCCAAGCAATGTTGACATAAATTGTTAATGACTTCCCTATATATGAAAACCTATCAGAGTACTTGGTTAAGAACTCAAAAAATTGTTCTATTTATATGACAAAGACATCTTCATTTCGATTAAAGCATAGTAAGAAGATGGTTTATGATGGCCACAAATGCTTTTTGCCTATGAAGCATCGACACTATAGAAAAAAGAAAGCATTTAATGGCAAGAATAAAGAAAGACGAGCTTCAAAATATTTGAAAGGTTAACAAGTGTTTGAGATGGTGAGGAAAATCAAAGTGGCTTTTGGGAAGAGAAAAATAAAAATAAAAGACTTGGATAAAAAAAAATAAGTACAAGAGGTCATCATTTGTATAGTAATACTAGTGGGAGATTATGGGACAAAAAATAAATTCGCTTAGTTTTAGACTTGGTGCAACCCAAGAGTTGGTGGGAGAAGGACCTAGGATGAAGAAGTCAATTTTTTTGTAACTTCCAAATTAGAGTGCTCTTCACTTTTGACAATGCTTGGATATCATGCAAATTGAGAACATTTGTGAATCGATAGTGGGCACGTTGCTTGACATTCCTAGAAAAACTAAAGATGGTCTCAATACACATTTGGATCTTGTCGATACAAATATAAGAGATGCTTTGGCTCTCGAGAATACTCAGACTTACTTGCCTCCAGCAATGTACACCTTATCGGGACAAGGGAAAAAAAAAAGGTTTTGTTAATGGCTTTGCTTCGGTCAAAGTTTCGGTAGGGTTTTCTTGCAACTTGATAAACTTAGTGTCAATGAAGGACTTGAAACTTGTTAGTATGAAGACATATGATTGTCACACTTTGATACAATAATTATTGCCACTTGCATGGCATGGAATGCTACCATCAAAGGTGAGATATGCACTTATGCTCCAAGGTGATAGATCCAATCAAACTAGATACAATACACGCAGAGTTCATGAAGACCTTGTGCATGCTTGAAAAATACCTTCCACCATCACTTTTTGATATTATTTTTTATTAAACAGTGCACTTAGTACACGGAGTTAGGCCTTATGGGCCGATGTACTTTAACGGTGCACTTAGTACACGAAGTTAGGCCTTGTGGGCCTGTGTACTTAAGGTGAATGTACCTTTTTGAAAGATACATAAAGATGTTGAAGGACCGTCAAGAACCAAAACAGGCTTGAGGGCCTCATTGTAGAAAATTACATAGCCG